>SJYX01005594.1:38960-53205 GCA_006410675.1 Oreotragus oreotragus | reverse complement strand
TTGATGCTTTTGAACTGCGATGTGGGAGAAGACTTTTGAGAGTCCCTTGGACTGCAAGGAAATCCAACCAGTCCATTCTGAAGGAGATCAGCCCTGGGATTTTTTTTTGGAAGGAATGATCCTAAAAGCTAAAACTCCAGTACTTTGGCCACCTCATGTGAAGAGTTGACTCACTGCAAAAAAATTTGATGCTGGGAGGGATTGGAGGCAGAAGGAGAAGGGGACAACAGAGGATGAGATGGCTGGATGGCATCACTGACTCAATGGACATGAATCTGAATGAATTCTGGGAGTTGGTGATGGACAGGGAGGCCTGGCGTGCTGCGATCCATGGGGTCGCAAAGAGTTGGACACAACTGAGCAACTGAACTGAACTGACTGAAAGAATATTGAGTAAATAATATTCCCTGCAGAGCAAAAGTCGTGTATAGAGAGGCATAAAGAAGAGAAACTTAGAAAGTCTACAATACAAGAAATGCTTTTCAGCAGGGAAATCTCCCTCTGAACTTACACACAGGTTGGTATGACATAAAAATGCTTTTTTTCAAGTTGATAATGAGAGAAGTTTAAATAACTTCCAGGTGATGTCTATACAAAAATTACAAATTTAATCATAATTCAAAATTTCAGTTCAATCTAGTAATCTTACTTCTAGAACATAAGATACTTTTGGTGTGATACATCAAAATGGAATACAGAGTCCATACAATTTTCTCATGAAATATTGCATTTTTCTTACAAAACTGTTATTTATAAATAGGTTAAAAATCAAACTATATTTGACAAAACTATTCGACTTACATACCTACTATGTGTAGACATGAATCTAAGTGCTGGAAATACAACAAGAACAGATATAATACTTACTTTTATTGAGTATATTCTACTAGAGAGGGCAGGCTATAAATATATAAACAAATGTATACATAATGAAATTTTAAAAGAGTGGCAAGTGGATTCCCTGTTTCATCACACTCTCCAGGAAACAGTACAGATGGACCCAGTGCAGGGCAGGAACAGAGACACATACATAGAGAATGGACCTGTGGACACAATGAGTGGGGAGAAGGGGAGAGCAGGATGAGTTGGAGATTAGGACTGACATGTAACACTGCCTTGTGTAAGATAGCTGGCTGGTAGGAATACAGCAGAGGGAGCTCAGATGGCTGTTCTGTGATGACTTACAGGGGTGGTGGTGGGATGGATGTCCAAGAAGGAGGGGATATATGTATACGTATAGCTGATTCACTTCATTATACAGTAGAAACTAATACAACATCGTAAAGCAGCTATCAGTTCAGTTCACTTTGGTCATTCAGTCGTGTCCAGTTCTTTGTGGACACCATAGACTGCAGCACACCAGGCTTCCCTGTCAATCAGCAACTTCCGGAGCTTGCTCAAACTCATGTCCATCAGGTCGGTGATACCATCCAATCATCTCATCCTTTGTCATTCCCTTCTCTTCCCGCCTTCAATCTTTCCCAGTACCAGAGTCTTTTCCAATGAGTCATTCACATCAAGTGGCCAAAGTACTGGAGTTTCAGCTTCAACATCAGTCCTTCCAATGAACACCCAGGACTGGGCGGGGCATGGGCGTGGCATGGCGTGGCGTGGGCGCCAGGCGTTGGGGGTGGGTGCTGCCCCCTTCTCACCCCTGTGATGGTTTCACAGACCAAGATGCTGTGAGCCCAGAGCCCAGACTTGTTAGTTTCTGGGAGTGGGTAGGGGCACCCCACGCCTGTCCCTACCCTGACTGGTTGGGGGAGGGGCCACGTCATCCTCTAGGGTAACCAGCCTGGTGGTGAGGAGGCACACACACGCACACACACACAGCTCCCAGGAGGGGAGGAGGCAAAGGGGCAGGGTGAGGGGCCTGCAGCCCCCCAGGGGAAGGGCTGAGGGACGTGCACCCCAGAACTGCAGACCCCGGCAGCTCTGAGTGCAGGACAAGCGGCCGTGCACACCTAGGTGTGTGTGAGCAGGTGTGTGTGTGTGCACGCTTGTAGGTGTGTGCATGTGTGTGTCTCCTCAGGAAGGGGGCGAGGGGCTACACCTAGTAGGAGGTGGGGCTGACCCAGACTTGGTTCCGATCCCGGGAGAAGGGAAGGAAGGGCGTCCTCCGAGCCCCGCAGCCCCCCGGCAGAGACGAGGGTCTTGCCCCGCCTGGGCTCCGGGCAGTCTGGCCATCGCCTCAAAGGGCCCTGTGTTCTGAAGCTGTGTCTGCGTCCATCTGGTCAGTGCTAGGGGACGAAGCCTCCCTTGCCCTTCCCATGGCTGCTGCTGGCCGGGCCGAGGGCGAGCCACGGGGAGCCAGGGGTGGGCAGAGCCCGCCAGGCCAACCCAGCCTGGGGAGCCCAGGTCAGCATCCCTCCCCCTGAAGCAGGGCCGCAACTGGGCCAGCACCGAGGACTCTGGCTGGAGCCGTGGGCTGGGGAGGCTGCGCTGCGTCCAGGACCGAGAGCTGAATCCTTCCAACAGGGCCCGGTCCACGGCCCCATCGCGCTCAGACCTGCCTGAGGTCAGAGGACCTCAGGGCTGAGGGCCCGGCTGTGGCCGAGCAGGCCAGAGCTCCGAACCCACGTCTCAGCCACTGGGACCAAACCTGGCGGTGAGACCTCGCTAAGCCCACCACTCAGCCTTCCCGCTGGCCCGACCCCCCGGCTGGTCCAGCCTCCCTTAGGGCTGAGCCAACGTCTCAGCCTCCCCCAACAGCCAAGCGGGGTCCCAGCGTGACTGTCCGGGTGGCCCCGAGGTAGCTGGGGGCGGAGAGCAAGCTTCTCACTCAAGAAGAGCCGCCTGCCTGGGAGTGAACAGGGCCTGGGTCCTGCTGCCCACAGCCCCGCTCTGGGCCGTAACCTCTGACCTCCCTTGCCCTCGGATCCCAGGGCCCAGTCTCTTCCTCGAGGCCCGCGGCCCACGGTCCTCCCGGTCCCAGGCCCCATGCCCACCCCAGCCTCCCCTCTCTGCAGCCTCCACAGAGCGTGTTCCTCTGCACTGGGGCCCGGTGAGCCCCGGGCCCAGGCCTCCAGCACCCGCCAGCCCACGCTGCCGCCACCTGTGTTCTGACACCGGGCCTGGTTCACGTCCACCCCGGGGCCCCGCTGTCTCCTTTCTGCTCCTGCTGCAAGGAAGAGGGATCCCCAGCAGCCCCACAGCCCCCTTTGCCTCCCCCAAGGTCTGGTGACTGTGCCCCTCTAACCTAGGGTGCCCCAAGGACCTCATCCGAGTGCCACTGAGACAGGCCCTGGCAGACCCTTCCACGATGGCCCGTCCCACCTCACCTCTGCCCAGTGTGGGAGCCCAGCTGGCTGCCGCACAGGGAAGCCTGCCACGCCCCCAGCGTGGCCTCACCAGGGGCCAGGGTGCACCTGGAGGGCCTGATGCCTGGGAGCCACGGAGTCACAGCCCAGAGGACACTGACGCCTGTGGAAGGGGCAGAGGGGTGTCCTGAGCGCAAGGCCTGCATGGCATCTGGACTCTGGGAGGCTGGGGGAGGTCGGCCACAGAACACAGAGGACAGGTTCCAGGACTAGGGGCTGCCGGACCAGAGAGGGGGTGCTAGGCCCTTAGGCCTAGGGCCCCCGTTGACGCAGCCGCATCCTGGCAAGGCCCAAGCGAGCTGGCAACACAGCCACAGGGTGCGGGCTGCGGCTCCTGGCTTTCTGGGCAGCGGGTCGTGGCCACATGGCAACTCTGCACCGGAGACGTGTGGTGACTTCCGCACCTCCCCAGAAGGCTGCTGAGAGAGGCGCGCCCCGGCCCCTGTCCTTGCCGCTGGTGGGGGGAGGACTGAGCCAGCAGCGTGGAGCAGGGACCACCCACAGAGGCCACGAGCTGCGGGAGGGTCCGGGAGCTGCCAGGCGCCTCATGGGCTCCAGCTGCCACCTCCGGGCTCTTACATCAGAGAGAAACAGGCACGGGTCTCATCTAAGCCACAGCCGTGCGGGGTTTTCTGCCCAATCCCAGCAGGGGGCAGCCTACGAGACCCCTCCCCAAGCCTGCAGCCATCAAGCTCAGGGCAGGCCCGGGGCGAGCGGGCGAACAGTCACAGCCCAGAGTGTCCGAGGAGCTGTGATCGTCAGCCGTCACGTGGGACAGGAAGGAAGATTGGGGGAAACTGAGAAAGTAGGGTGAGCACTTCCGTATCCACGGCCGTGCTCAGCTGCTTCCAGCCCTTTGGGACCCCATGGACTGTAGCCCACAGGCTCCTCTGTTTGTGGGATTCTCCAGGCAAGAACACTGGAGCAAGTTGCCATTTCCCCATCCAGGGGACCGTCCTGACCCAGGACTGCCGTCCCCCACTCCAGGGGCCCGTCCTGACCCACGGGCTGCCATCTCCCCCTCCAGGGGACCGTCCTGACCCACGGGCTGCCATCTCCCCCTCCAGGGGACCGTCCTGACTCAGGACTGCCATCTCCCCCTCCAGGGGATGACCCACGGGCTGCCGTGACCCTGTCCAGGGGACCGTCCTGACCCACGGGCTGCCATCTCCTCCCTCTGGGGGACCGTCCTGACCCAGGACTGCCGTCCCCCACTCCAGGGGACCGTCCTGACCCACGGGCTGCCATCTCCCCCTCCAGGGGACCGTCCTGACCCAGGACTGCCGTCCCCCACTCCAGGGGACCATCCTGACCCACGGGCTGCCATCTCCCCCTCCAGGGGACCGTCCTGACTCAGGACTGCCGTCCCCCACTCCAGGGGACCGTCCTGACCCACAGGCTGCCATCTCCTCCCTCTGGGGGACTGTCCTGACCCACGGGTTGCCGTGCCCTCCTCCAGGGGACTATCCTGACCCACAGGCTGCCATGACCCCGTCCAGGGGACCATCCTGACCCACAGGCGCCATCTCCCCCTCCAGGGGACCGTCCTGCCCGGGGGTCGAGCCGAGTCTCCTGTGTCTCTTGCACAGCAGGTGAATTCTTCACAGCTCAGCTGTCAGGGAAGCTGTGGAATAAATTTTACTTAACAGTGTGTCAACATTCGTTCATTACCTGTGACCAATGCTCCGCACTAACATGACATGTTAATAACAGGGGCTGGGGGCTCGATGGGCAAGAGTTTGGGTAAACTCCAGGAGTTGGTGATGGACAGGGCAACCTGGCATGCTGCAGTCCACGGGTTGAGCGGCCGAACTGACCTGACCTGGGGCCTTACGGGAGCCCTCTGTGCCACCTCCATGAGTCTTCTGTAAATCTGAAACTATTCTAAAGTTTTTACTTTTTAAAATCTTAGCGTTCAAACACTGCAAACAGGTGCAGGAGGCGCAAGTCAGCGAGCCCCCAGGCCCGCCGGCGGGAGGCTTTGTGGCTGGAGGCTGCCTATGCTCGCTTTTCTTCTTGAATCCCTTTTGGTGGGTCTGCTGGAAAGTCCCTGTTTCTTTGTGGAAGCTTTCTCTCATTTTCCTTTGAGAGTCTGTAGACGTTTTTGCCCCTTCCTGCCCTGTTGATTTGCGCTTCCTCTCTGTGTCTCGAGCAATCATCCCGGGCTTCTACCTTGTTCTTAATCTTTCCCGAATCTCAACATTTGGCTCTCATATTCTACTGTTTAACTAACCCTTGGTCCTCACGGCCCTGCAGGGCACCTGACTGCCCGTGCCCCCAGGCCCACCCCTCCGGGCAGCAGCTCCTCCTCTGTGCTGGCCCAGAGTCCCAGGGTCAGAAGTCAGCCACCACCCCCTCCACCCCCGGGTTGTCTGCAGCCCTGGTGTGTTCTGCAGAGAAACAGGACCCATAGGATATGGTCTAGATGCCTGCAGGGAGATCTAGTCTAGGGACAAGCTCCCCAGTCTGCTCGCTGGGCCCGGGGGAGTGGGCGTGTGACTCAGCACAAGTTGGAAGACCTGGGAACTCGGGGGTGCGTGAGACCTGGGGGCACGGGTGTCTGCGGGCAGGGGAGGGGGGACACGGCTCAGGCCAGCTGAGTGACCCCCCCAACTCCTGCTCTATTTGGGTCCTCAGGGCTGCTCTCTCCCAAATGCCCCCCAGACACACCAGGAACGAGGTTCTTCCAGCTCTCTGGGTGCCCTGAGCTCGGGCAACTGGCCAGCCTGGGGCACGGCCGAGCACCCAGCCCCCAGCCAAGGGGCTGCAGCTCCCCTCACAGGCCAGGCTGCCCGGGGCCCCCGCTCCTGAGGAGACCCCAGGTTTCTGGAGCAGGCCAGAGAGTAGGCGGCTGAGAGCAGGGCCCTCGGGCATGTGAGGAGAGACCAGGCAGGGCTTGGGAACACTTGGGACAGCTCAGCCTGGCTGAGAGCTGGTGCTGTGCCTGGGGGGGGGGGGGGACAGGGATAAGCTCTATGGGTGAGGATGCCCCCTGGAGTCCAGGCACCAAGCCCTGAGCCCAGAAACTCCCAGGTTCCTCCCAGCCCCCAGCAGTGCTCTGCCAAGAGAGTGGCCTGTGGTCCCTCAGGGGCCCCAGCTGGGTCTGCCTCACCAGGGGCACCCCTTTCAGGACTAGGGGAGGGGGAGGGGGCCTCCATGGGCAGCCGGCAGCCACCACGGGGCAGGGGGTGGGGTGGGGACAGCGGCCTTGCCACTCCACTGTCCTGGGAGCCAGCACGAGGCGTCCCGCCCATGGCAAAGGTCATGAGGAAGAGACCCGACAGGCAAAGGTGAGTTGGATCTCGAGCGAACCTCCCTGGACCTACACGAGCATCTACCCCAAAGCCAGAATCTGTCTGATATCAAAAGAGAATCTCCCCAGGTCGTTAGGTGCCCAATATGCTACTGGAGATCAGTGGAGAAATAACTCCAGAAAGAATGAAGGGATGGAGCCAAAGCAAAAACAATATCCAGTTGTGCATGTGACTGGTGATAGAAGCAAGATCCGATGCTGTGAAGAACAATATTGCATAGGAACCTGGAATGTCAGGTCCATGAATCAAGGCAAATTGGAAGTGGTCAAACAAGAGATGGCAAGGGTGAACGTCGACATTCTAGGAATCAGCGAAATAAAATGGACTGGAATGGGTGAATTTAACTCAGATGACCATTATATCTACTATTGCGGGCAGGAATCCCTCAGAAGAAATGGAGTAGCCATCATGGTCAACAAAAGAGTCCGAAATGCAGTACTTGGATGCAATCTCAAAAACGACAGAATGATCTCTGTTCATCTCCAAGGCAAACCATTCAATATCACAGTTATCCAAGTCTATGCCCCAACCAGTAATGCTGAAGAAGCTGAAGTTGAACGGTTTTATGAAGACCTACAAGACCTTTTAGAACTAACACCCAAAAAAGATGTCCTTTTCATTATAGGGGACTGGAATGCTAAAGTAGGAAGTCAAGAAACACCTGGAGTAACAGGCAAATTTGGCCTTGGAATGCGGAATGAAGCAGGGCAAAGACTAATAGAGTTTTGCCAAGAAAATGCACTGGTCATAGCAAACACCCTCTTCCAGCAACACAAGAGAAGACTCTACACATGGACATCACCAGATGGTCAACACCGAAATCAGATTGATTATATTCTTTGCAGCCAAAGATGGAGAAGCTCTATACAGTCAACAAAAACAAGACCAGGAGCTGACTGTGGCTCAGATCATGAACTCCTTATTTCCAAATTCAGACTTAAATTGAAGAAAGTAGGGAAAACCGCTAGACCATTCAGGTATGACCTAAATCAAATCCCTTATGATTATACAGTGGAAGTGAGAAATAGATTTAAGGGCCTAGATCTGATAGACAGAGTTCCTGATGAACTATGGAATGAGGTTCGTGACATTGTACAGGAGACAGGGATCAAGACCATCCCCATGGAAAAGAAATGCAAAAAAGCAAAATGGCTGTCTGGAGAAGCCTTACAAATAGCACTGAAAAGAAGAGAGGCGAAAAGCAAAGGAGAAAAGAAAAGATATAAGCATCTGAATGCAGAGTTCCAAAGAATAGCAAGAAGAGATAAGAAAGCCTTCTTCAGCAATCAATGCAAAGAGATAGAGGAAAACAACAGAATGGGAAAGACTAGAGATCTCTTCAAGAGAATTGGAGATACCAAGGGAACATTTCATGCAAAGATGGGCTCGATAAAGGATAGAAATGGTATGGACCTAACAGAAGCAGAAGATATTAAGAAGAGGTGGCAAGAATACACAGAAGAACTGTACAGAAAAGATCTTCACGACCCAGATAATCATGAGGATGTGATCACTAATCTAGAGCCAGACATCTTGGAATGTGAAGTCAAGTGGGCCTTAGAAAGCATCACTAAGAACAAAGCTAGTGGAGGTGATGGAATTCCCGTTGAGCTGTTTCAAATCCTGGAAGATGATGCTGTGAAAGTGCTGCACTCAATATGCCAGCAAATTTGGAAAACTCAGCAGTGGCCACAGGACTGGAAAAGGTCAGTTTTCATTCCAATTCCAAAGAAAGGCAATGCCAAAGAATGCTCAAACTACCGCACAATTGCACTCATCTCACACGCTAGTAAAGTAATGCTCAAAATTCTCCAAGCCAGGCTTCAGCAATATGTGAACCGTGAACTCCCTGATGTTCAAGCTGGTTTTAGAACAGGCAGAGGAACCAGAGATCAAATTGCCAACATCCGCTGGATCATGGAAAAAGCAAGAGAGTTCCAGAAAAACATCTATTTCTGCTTTATTGACTATGCCAAAGCCTTTGACTGTGTGGATCACAATAAACTGTGGAAAATTCTGAAAGAGATGGGAATACCAGACCACCTAACCTGCCTCTTGAGAAATCTGTATGCAGGTCAGGAAGCAACAGTTAGAACTGGACATGGAACAACAGACTGGTTCCAAATAGGAAAAGGAGTACGTCAAGGCTGTATATTGTCTCCCTGCTTATTTAACTTATATGCAGAGTACATCATGAGAAACGCTGGACTGGAAGAAACACAAGCTGGAATCAAGATTGCCGGGAGAAATATCAATAACCTCAGATATGCTGATGACACCACCCTTATGGCAGAAAGTGAGGAGGAGCTAAAAAGCCTCTTGATGAAAGTGAAGGAGGAGAGCGAAAAAGTTGGCTTAAAGCTCAACATTCAGAAAACGAAGATCATGGCATCCGGTCCCATCACTTCATGGGAAATAGATGGGGAAACAGTGGAAACAGTGTCAGACTTTATTTTTTTGGGCTCCAAAATCACTGCAGATGGTGACTGCAGCCATGAAATTAAAAGACGCTTACTCCTTGGAAGAAAAGTTATGACCAACCTGGATAGTATATTCAAAAGCAGAGACATTACTTTGCCGACTAAGGTCCGCCTAGTCAAGGCTATGGTTTTTCCTGTGGTCATGTATGGATGTGAAAGTTGGACTGTGAAGAAAGCTGAGCGCCGAAGAATCGATGCTTTTGAACTGTGGTGTTGGAGAAGACTCTTGAGAGTCCCTTGGACTGCAAGGAGATCCAACCAGTCCATTCTGAAGGAGATCAACCCTGGGATTTCTTTGGAAGGAATGATGCTAAAGCTGAAACTCCAGTACTTTGGCCACCTCATGCGAAGAGTTGACTCATTGGAAAAGACTCTGATGCTGGGAGGGATTGGGGGCAGGAGGAGAAGGGGACGACCGAGGATGAGATGGCTGGATGGCATCATGGACTCGATGGACATGAGTCTGAGTGAACTCCGAGAGATGGTGATGGACAGGGAGGCCTGGCGTGCTGCGATTCATGGGGTCGCAAAGAGTCGTACACGACTGAGCAAATGAACTGAACTGAGCTACTATATTATGCCTTTCACCAACTCCTCTGACAGTAACAGGGGGCTGTCCCCCCACCACCTTTTTCTGGAAAAAGTTAATTTAGAGCTTTTAGATAATAAGTCTCCTGGGCATAATAAGAGTGTTTCCAGCCTGCCTGACAGGTTTATCCGGACTCTTACAGCTACGCATGGGATTGTTTACAGCCTCCCGACCCGACCCCGAGAGGCACAGGAAGCTTAAAACATCCTAGGAATGTAGGGACTTCCGAGGAGTCAAAATCGTAAGAATAAACTGATAAAGGGTTTCATTGTTGAGCCAATACTTGCTGCCAAGTGTCCATGTCTCTTATTTGTTGATATAGTTGGTATATAGAAAAAACAGGTGGCAGCCCTGGCATTCGGGGAAGGCAATGGCACCCCACCCCAGTACTCTTCCCTGGAAAATCCAATGGATGGAGGAGCCTGGTTGGCTGCAGTCCATGGGGTCGCTAACAGTCGGACAGACTGAGCGACTTCACTTTCACTTTTCTCTTCCATGCATTGGAGAAGGAAATGGCAACCCACTCCAGTGTTCTTGCCTGGAGAATCCCAGGGATGGGGGAGCCTGGTGGGCTGCCGTCTATGGGGTCACACCTATGGGGTCACACAGAGTCGGACACGACTGAAGTGACTTAGCAGCAGCAGCAGCAGCCCTGGCATTAGCAACATTAGATCTTTGAGTTAAGTACTTTCTTTGTTATAACCCACTGCACCTTTGTTCTACAGGAATGTACCTTTATTTAGTACTTTGAGGGTGATGCAGATTAAAGAAAAAACACTTCAAGGGAAAATGAGTTTTCTGGTTGACAGACATTTGTCTAGGAAAGAGCCATAAAAATGTTAACAGGCCTCTTGGCCAGAAGATAATGTAAATCACCTGAGACCTTTTGTATATGGAAAGGTATGCAAAAGGAAAGCCTAGTCTCAATGAGGGTCAGGACTGCGGCCCCTGCATAACTCTGCATATTTCGTTATTTCTTTATGTACAATTTGCGGCATATAAGCTGCCTTTGAAAATAAAGTTGTGGGTCTTGCACCGATGCTGGGCTCCCCCATGTCGTTATTTTATTTCTCTCCTTTTCAGGCTAAATTCCCATCTGGAGCATAGCGGCTCGCCCTGTCTACTTATTTGCCTGGGCTTCTAAGACCCACGCGAGAGGGAGCCCAAGGCGGGGCACCCTCCGCTACTCAAGCGGGCGCCTGTGGCCTGCGTAGACGGTGCAAGTCCCCTGTCTCGGGGCTTTATTGGCTTTCTATGTAAACTAAGAAATGCAGCCTCTTTTTCTTCCCTATTTTCTCTCCTCTCTCTCACTACACTATTCTTCCCTAATCTCTCTTTATCTCTTTAATTAAATATTTTTTTCCTAATCACCCACGCAGTCCCCACTTTGAGTTACCCTGGATCCACTGGAGCTGGACCCCAGCACCACTGGGCCTGGGGGCAGGGCTGGAGAGCAGGGCAGTGGCCGCAGGCAGCTCTGGCTGAGACCCAACCTCGGTGCAGAGTGGGTCAGTGCCCGGCCGGCCCTACACAGTCCGTCTTCACCACACATCTGCCCCCAGGACCAGAGCACGGCTGGGCCGTCTCCCAGCGGGGGTGGCTGGGCCATGGCTGTGCCCGCCAGATCAGGACGGGCGGGCGCGCGTTCCAGGGTGACCATCCAGCTGGGCACAGGGTGTCCTCAGCTCCGGAGCTGGTGGTGACGCCCCCAGGCCTGGCTGGGAGCTCCTAGCTGCAGTCCTGGCCCACAAGACCCAGTGTCCAGAATGGCGTGCTTTCCGCTCAGATCGTGGGCACACGGGCAGGGGAACCAGGGTGTCAAGAGGCCAGGCTGGTACACGGGCAGGGGAACCAGGGTGTCAAGAGGCCAGGCTGGAGACTCTCACACGAGCTGGCAGTCTCAGCAGGGGCCCCGCCCACCCCATCTGGGACCAGAACCCAGACGAGACAAGCTGGGCAGAGGGACCCATGGCCCCCGACCAGGGCAGCCTCTGCCCAGGCCTCTCAGGAAAGGAGCCTGGGGCCCCAGTGGGTGGCATCATCCTGCCGGGAGCACTCAGAGCCAGGCCCTGGGCCCCGACCAGCTCCAGGGCTTCCGTCACCCCGGGGCCCCAGCAGGCCTCTCCAGATCTGTCCTGGGCACAAGCTGAGGAGGATGGGGCGAGAGGGCACCCAGCCTGAGGGTCCTGGAGCCGCCTGGATGGAGGGAAGAGGGTCAGGGCAGGCGGGTGGGATCTGTGGAGTCCTGGGAAGGCGTGAACATCTCCACGCCTCCTTACGTAGGGAGAGATCATGGCTCTGGGAGGCCAGGGTCAGCCTGTCCTGTCAACCCCGGGGAGTCTCTGGCCCCGGCCGGTGCCTCAGGGCAGCCCCAGCACAGGCTCTGCCGGCTGAGAGGGTCCCTGGCTCCAGGACGCCCGGGCGGGGTGGACGGGGGTCCCGGGACCTGGCCCAGCCCCAGCCCCCACGGTTTCAAAGGCGATGGTCCCCCTTGGCCCGGCGGGCAGCTCCTTCAGGGTGGACCAAGCCTGATTCAGGACGACCTCGAACATCTTCAAGCTCAAGGATGACCATCACTTTCCCATCACCGCATTCTGCTCGGGGGTGGCTGTATGTCAAGGGCCCCTGCCGGGAGGCAGGACAGCCTGGGGTGACCCCCGTACAGACAGGTGGGAAGGCTGACAGCCCCCAGTGGGGAGGAGCCAGGCAGCTGCAGCCAGAGCAGGGCAGGGGGAGGAGGTGCCAAGGCCCGGGCTGGTGGCAGAGGGGTGGGTCCAGTGACATGGGGACTTCCCCCAGGGCACCCCGACTTCACCCAGGACACCCCAACTTCATCCAGGACACCCCGACTTCACCCAGGACACCCCGACTTCATCCAGGACACCCCGACTTCATCCAGGACACCCTGACTTCAGCACCCACCAGGCTTCCCACCCTGACTTCATCCAGGACACCCCGACTTCATCCAGGACATCCTGACTTCAGCACCCACTAGGCTTCCCACCCCGACTTCATCCAGGGCACCCCAACTTCACCCAGGACACCCCAACTTCACCCAGGACACCCTGACTTCATCCAGGACACCCTGACTTCAGCACCCACCAGGCTTCCCACCCTGACTTCACCCAGGACACCCCGACTTCACCCAGGACACCCCGACTTCATCCAGGACACCCTGACTTCAGCACCCACCAGGCTTCCCACCCTGACTTCACCCAGGACACCCCAACTTCACCCAGGACACCCCGACTTCAACACCCACCAGGCTTCCCACCCTGACTTCATCCAGGACACCCCGACTTCATCCAGGACATCCTGACTTCAGCACCCACTAGGCTTCCCACCCCGACTTCATCCAGGGCACCCCAACTTCACCCAGGACACCCCAACTTCACCCAGGACACCCTGACTTCATCCAGGACACCCTGACTTCAGCACCCACCAGGCTTCCCACCCTGACTTCATCCAGGACACCCTGACTTCACCCAGGACCTGTCTCTTATACACATCTAGATGTGTATAAGAGACAGTCCATGGGCAGCCGGCAGCCACCACGGGGCAGGGGGTGGGGTGGGGACAGCGGCCTTGCCACTCCACTGTCCTGGGAGCCAGCACGAGGCGTCCCGCCCATGGCAAAGGTCATGAGGAAGANGACACCCTGACTTC
Source organism: Oreotragus oreotragus (assembly GCA_006410675.1). Classification (NCBI taxonomy): domain Eukaryota; kingdom Metazoa; phylum Chordata; class Mammalia; order Artiodactyla; family Bovidae; genus Oreotragus; species Oreotragus oreotragus. Next base: position 39,836 of record SJYX01005594.1, on the reverse strand, counting down.
ACCCAGGACACCCCGACTTCATCCAGGACACCCCAACCTCAGTACCCACCAGGTCCCCCTGAGGGGTGCAGCCCCTTGGGAAACATGTGGGCACAGGATCCTTGCTGAGGCACCCCAGCCTCCCCACCCCGCACACCCAGCCTCATGCCCTCCCCAAAGCGACTCACCCCCTTCCCTCCGCGTTGCTGGTGGTCTCAGCAGGGGCTCTGCCCACCCCATCTGGGACCAGAACCCAGAATGGGGCAAGATGGGCAAAGGGACCCACGGCCCCCCACCAGGGCAGCCGCCCAGCGGTGGGCCATGGTGAGCAGCCTCACCGGCAGGAGGAAGCAAATGGGAGACGTGGTCGGCATCAGCCAGGCACTCTGTGTGGAGGTTGGGGCAGGTCCCCGAGGGCAGAAGGCAGGCTCTGGAGGGAGGGTCCTCCCAGGGCTCACCTCTCCTGTTCACAGGGTGGAAGGAAGAGCTGAACAAACTTGAGGGAAGAATTCATCAGGTTTGTCCAGAGCCTGGGCATCACCTATGACCACGTTGCCTTCCTGCCCAAACCCTGCCCCAGGAGGCCGAGGTGGGCAGGGTGGGGGCCCAGGAGCCCCGAGGGGCTGAGGCGCTCGGGTGGGGTGGGGTGGGGTCCTCTGGGGAGGGACCAACACTGGACCCCAGGCCCCTGTGTCCTGGCTCAGGCCCCCTGATAAGGACCCAGGCAGCTAGACTGGGTGCAGCGGCTCCGGAAGAGGGTCTGGGGCTGGACAGGGGCCGCTGGAGGCCCCGGAGTCGAGCACAGAAGGTCCTGAACAGCAGCCAGGAAAGGGCACCTGGGGGTGGCCTGGGGCAGGGGGCTGGGGCAGGGGATGCGGGGAGGAGCAGCTTGTCAGG
>SJYX01005594.1:15925-26139 GCA_006410675.1 Oreotragus oreotragus | reverse complement strand
CCCCTGCCTGTGATGACCCCCCCCTGCCTGTGATGACCTCCCTCTGGCCGTCTCTCCTCCCCAGAGGGCTATGGCTGCGGGGTTTGTGGCTGTCCCATGCACCCCTGGTTTTCTGAGCCCTTCTGGTTTGGGGACACTGGGCCCTGCGGGGCTGTCTCCCGGGTTTCCAGACTGGAGCAGCACCCACGAGGTGTCAGTGGCAGAGACGGACTACCAGACCTACGCCCTGCTCTACACCGAGAGTGTCCGAGGCCCGGGGCAGGACTTCCACATGGCCACGCTCTACAGTACGTGTCCCCACGCCGCGCCCACCGCCGGGCCTGGGGCTCCACCCGTGGGGGTGTCTGGGGGCGCCCTGGGCTTGGGAGCAGGGGCAGAATGGGGATCCTCCAGACAAACGGAGGCCGAAGGCTTCTCCCCACTGCCCCAGGCCGCACCCAGACCCCCAGAGCCGAGGTCAAGGAAAAGTTCACCACCTTCGCCAAGAGCCTGGGCTTCACAGAGGAAGGCATTGTGTTCCTGCCAAAGACTGGTGAGCGCGCTAATCTGACGGGAGGGGATTAAGGTCAGATTAGAGGCAGACAGACCGTCTCCTGCTCCAGGGGAGGCCGAGGGGTGGAGCCCGTCCAGCCAGACTGCCCACTGACCGGTGCGCGGCCTCCAGAGCGGGGGTGGTCCGGCCTCACACCGAGACCTTGGTCTTCAGCCCCTGGGCCGGGCCCAGGAGGACGCTCCCCAGGAAACACCCCCTCCCCAGATTCACCACGCGCCCACCGTGTGCCAGGCCCCGGGTCGGCCCCCGGGATGCAAAGGCCCCAGCCTGGGAGGGGTGCAGGGCAGGCCCTAGAAACGCGCCTGTGGCCGGGTGTCCGCGTCGGGGCACAGGGACAACCGCACGGAGCTCAGCAGAGGCTCCCTGAAGCACCCACGGCCTCCCTGCCAAGGAAGCCTGCTCGGGGCCCGGGGGGGACCGGGGCCCGCGGACCTTCCTTTCGGAGGGGTAGACAGAGCCTGGGGGGCGGGGGTGATGGGGGTGACAGTCAGCAGTTTAGGGGTCACGCCCACCCCAGGGTGGGAAGGGACGGGCCTGGGGCGCTGACCGCAGGCCTGGGCTTCTTTCTTGGCAGACAGGTGCATGGAGGAGCACACATAGGTGAGTGGGGGGCTGGGGGCCACCTTCACCCAGCAGCCCTCACTCGTCCATCCAACCCGCGCTCACCAGCAGCCTCGCCTCTGCCACGAGGGCTGGCCTCCGGCCAAGGGCTGCTTCACAGAGAGGCCTCCCTGGGGTTCAGCAAGGTCACTGGGAGCAGGCGGAGCGGGCGGCCGGGACAGGACCGTGGTGGGACAAGCAGGGGACGGCAGGGGAGGCCGGTGCCCTTTGCTGAGAGGCCTCAGTGGACGGGCCCTCGCGACCTGAGACTGCAGGGGGCTGGGGTCTTGGGGTGGGGGGCGTGTGGCCGGCCCCACCCACAGGTCCCGCTCTCCTGCCCAGGTGAGTCCGGCTCTCAGGACCTGGCCCTTCTGCCCTGCTCAGCCGTTTCCTGCGACTCCCGAGACCCCAGCCCCGGCCACTCACCATCCCTGCCCCCCTCAGCCTTTATTCCTGCTCTGAAAATAAACTCTGAAGCAAGTCAGCGCCTGGCTCCTGACTGTCTGTCTTGCAGTTGGGCCAGGCTCTGGCCAGCTCTCCGGGGACCTGACCGCCCCCCTTTGCTTTGGGCCGGGTGTCCCTTCACCCTCTGTGAAATCTCGGCGGCTGGCTCTGCAGGACGCCCCGAGGGGCAGGTAGGGGCGCACTAGCTCGGCCCCTGATGGCGTGGGAGAGGCGGCTGGCTAGAAGCCAGGAAGCCCAGGGAGGCTGTGTCGCCACGCCCTCCAGGCGGCCGGATCTCACCCACTGCAGCCCCTCCAGCCACCCCCTCAAGGCGCAGCTACAGCCGGCCGGCTCTGGGCAGGTGCCCACAGCCTGCCCCCACACCAGCCAGGAGAGACCCAGGCCCAGGGCAGCTCGGAAGGAATGGAATTAGCGCCCTCAGACGGGGCAGAGAGAAGGGTTTGAGGGCGCAGAGGGGAAGGAGGCTGGAGTGTCTGTGCACCCCAGACAGGACAGACTGGCCGAGTGGGCTGGAGACGGCCACCCCCCCCATCTCCTGGGGCCGCCTGAGAGCCCCCGGCCCCCGGCCTCTGGCCTGGGCCTCACGCGAGTTCTCGCTCCCAGCCTGCCCTTCGCCTCCTGCTGCCCCCCAGCTTCTCTGCCGGCGTGGCCATGCTCGGGCCCCTGTCCTGGGCCCCCTGGCTCACAAGGCGTAGTGCCCACAGCAGCCTGCCCACCAGGCCCCCAGGTTGTCAGGGTCAGAGGTGAGGGTGAGATTTTGGAACGGCTTCCAGAGGCTCTGCCTGAGCCCAGGGCTGGAGGCCACATCCCACAGGGCCTGCCAGGCCTTCACCTCCCCTTGCTCCGGGGCATCCGGCCCTCTCCCCGGAAGGATGGGCGGGGTCTCTCGTGGGGGCCACTGGGCCAGGGTGCTCCAGGGAGCAACCCGATCGGAGCCTATCACAGTGGGGTCCGTCCCATGCGGGCAGGCCAGCGCCCCAGGGAGCAACCTGATCGGAGCCTATCACAGTGGGGTCCGTCCCAGGCGGGCAGGCCAGCGCCCCAGGGCATCTCAGGGGCATAAAGGCACAGTGGGAGAGGCCACCTCAACCCTCCTGTGCTGCTCCTGAGCCCCGTGCCGTCAACAAGAGCCACCTTCCAGGATGCTGCGGACGCTGCTGATCAGCGGGACACTAGCTGTGTTCACTGCAGCCCCAGGCCAGGCCCAGGTCCCCATCCAGGCCGACTTCGATGCCAGCCAGGTGCACACGGACGTGCCCGGGCCGGCAGCCTCTGTCTGACTGCGTTCTACCAGACAGGCCAGAGGCTGAGGGAACCCAGCCCAGCCCCCACTCTGGTTCAAGCTCAGCTCCAGAGGACCAAGCCCGCATCCGCCTGTCTGGCTGACCTGGGGCGGGGGCCTGCAGAGGACAGTAGGCCTCTCAGCCCCAAGTCTGCCTTCTGTCCCCACCACTTGCTGGGCCGCCAGCCAGATGAGTTGCAGCCGCCCCCCAAGTTCGGGTCAGGTTTGCTGTGGCAGCCGGGGCTGCCCCCAGCTCGTCCTGTCCCCCTGCAGTTCCAGGGCCCCTGGTACGTGGTTGGGGCGGTGTCGGACGACCAGGGCTTCCTGGACACCAAGCGCAACATGAAGATGCCCGTGGTCTTGGTGACCTCCTTGGCCAGCGGCAACCTGGGCATCAAGTTTGGGTTCCCCACGTAAGTGATCCCAGGAGTCCCACCTTGGACTGGCCTTAGGCCCGACCAGCGCACGGTCAGGTGGGAGCCAGGAGGAAGCAGGGGTGCACCCGACCCATCGGGGGGTCAGAGCCAGGCCCCGCCCGTGCTAGGCTGCAGGGCCGTCGAAACAGCAGCCCCACTCACCTGCTCCTCGGAGAGGCCCCACCCGAGGCTGTGGGGGAGCCGTGTCCGTGTGCGTGCGTGTGTGCGTGTGCACGCGTGCCGGTGTCTGGAGGGGAGACGGGGAGACCCCACAGGCCCCACGTCCCCTGGCTGCGTGCCTCTGCCCCAGGATGTCTCCTCTCCTGGAAGTGAAGCGTAAAGCCCGTGTGATCAAGCGTTGATCTGATGGGAGACAGGTGGCCCGGGGCAGTCGGCAGTAGCTAAGTGGCGGCCGTTTTTGTCGCGGTCGGGCAACGTCTTCAGGCACCCGGCGGGGCTGGGCGGTGGGCAGGCGCTGCAGCTCAGGCCGCTGGGGTCCGCTTCCCAGGCCCGATGGCGGGTGCCAGAAGACGGACGGCACCTTCACCAAGGGGGCCGTGGACGGGCAGTTCAGCAACGCGGGTGAGGCCCCGCGCGGCGCCCGCCCCGGCCCGCCCTGGGGGCAGTGGCGGGGCCGGCTCGCGGGTACCGCGGGGACGGGCAGGCGGCGTCCAGGCCGGCGCCCAGCTCAGCACGCTCCCGCCCCCGCCCAGCTTTGGCCCAGACCGACATCCGCGTGGCTTCCACCGACTACAAGCACTTTGCCGTCATGTACTTCGAGACTCAGAAGGGGGGCGTAAAGAACGTCTGGCTGCAGCTCTACGGTGGGTGACGGGTGGTGGGAGAGCCACCCACCTGAAGGGCCACACTCACACCACCCCGGCCCATGGCGGCCTTCCTCTGGGGCCACGTGGGGGTCTGCTCTGCGGCGTCCCCGTGTGCCTCCCCAGCAAGCCCTGACTGGGAGGCAGGTGAAACCAGCATCTCCCAGTGTCTCCCTGGGCCCCTCCCCAGCCCCGTCCCACCTGCCACTCTCCCTCCCAGCCCTGCCCCTCTGCTCACGGTGCCCCTGCCCTCAGCCCGGGCCCCAGAGCTGTTTCCTGAAGGCGCCCAGAGGATGCAGCAGCTGGCACCCAAAGTGGGCCTGAACCCCAGCCAGGGCGTCCTGCTGCCCAAGTCAGGTGAGCACCATCTCCAGGCCGCCCAGCGCTGCAGGGGCAGAAGGACCCCCGACCCAGACTGGGGTTTGGCGGGGTGCGGGAGGCCCCAAGGCTCACTCCTCGGGCGCTGGACGCACAACAGGAGGGCCGGGGAGGGAGGAGGGGGTCACAGGCAGGGGAGCGGCTTGGCCCCTCGCTCGGGGAAGGGTCCGGGACCTCTGCCCCGGGGAGGCGGGGAGGGGGCGCCGGGCGTTTCCTCAAGACCCGCTCTCTTCCACAGACCAGTGCGCGGAGGTCCTGGCCTAGGCGAGCGCGGGCACCACAGCCGCCCAGCGCCCCGCGGCGCCGGCAGGCCCCGCCCACCCACGGAGGCCCCGCCCACCCTGGGCGGGGCGGAGCGGGAGGGGCGCGAGCCGGGACCCAGCACCGGGGCTGGAGCCGCGCGGCGACGGCGGCGCCCGCGGCCCGGTCCTCCTCGAGGAGCGGCTGCCTCTCCACCCCACCCCCGGCACAATAAAGAGTCTCCACAAGCCGGCGCCGCGCCTTTCTTGGACGTAGGGGCAGAGGGGCCGGGTGGCCGCGGCGGGGGCGCCCCGCGAGAGGGGCCGCCTGGGAGGGACGGTGTGCGGCTCGGGCTCCGTCCGCACCGGGGAGCGCTCCGCAGCCGGTTCCGGGGCCTGGAGGGGCAGGGCAGGACGCTTGCCCGGCAGCCCTGCCCATCGCCTGGGCAGGAGCTAGGCCCAAGAGAGGCGGCGCCTTTGGTGGCCGGACAAGGCGTCTCAACCCCTCGGACCCCAGGCGCCAGGCCAGGGGTGCAGACCTGCATCCCCCAGGCGTGACCCCCAACCTACGCCCGGTAGGCACCTGGGCTCCTCGGGCCCCGGGTCCCCGCCACCGGGTCCCCACACCACAGCCCTGGGGGAGCCTGCACCGCATCCACCCTGGCCTGCCCTCCAGCACCCCTTCTCCCTGACGCCTGCCCACAGGTCCCTGTCCTGCTGTTGTGTTTCTGAGGGAAATCGTGCTGTCCTTTCACGGCTGGCCCCGAATTATTTCAGGGTAAAATGGCGTGACATCTGTAATGTAACGCGTCCAGAAAACAGTCGTGCAAGATGTAAACACGTAGAAAGCGGACCGTGGTCCCGGGTGACAGCTGGCTATGCTACTCTGCACTCTTCAGCTGGTTAGATGTTTCTCAGTAGAAACACAGCCCTGTCCTACCAGACTAGCGTTCTCCATCTGGGCCCTTCCGGGCAGCGTGATCGCTGGGAGGAAGAGCCCCCACGTCCCAGGGGCCCCAGACAGCCCCTCACCCCTGCACACCGGGACCGCCACCGGTGCCGCTGCTGCCCGGCTGGCCTGCCAGGCTCTGACCCGCCGCGGGCACCACAGGGGCGGGACCTGTCCCGTCTGCCCCTGCCCCCAGCCTGACACCTGTCCCGCAGAGGCAGGCAGTAGGTAGGAAGGCGCAGAGAGCCAGCCCCTCCCACCCAAGATGCCAGCTGCCTACAAGACAGGCATCTGCAGAGGGACTGGCGATGAACCAGTTGATCTATTCAGCATGCTCTCTGCCAGCTCCCTGAGACGCACAACTTGTGGGAACTTAGCTCTCCAGCCAGGGAGCACGCCCAGGGCCCTGGCGGTGAAAGCGCCAAGTCCTAACCGCTGGGCCGCCAGGGAATTCCCAGTTGATCGGCTGGTTCCTTGGTTGACATTCGGCTTCCACACAGACGGAGAGAAGACGGCCTGGAAATCGCCTACGAGCAGGGACTCACTGTGGGGCGGACTGGGGGGCCGCCTCTCCAGCAGGCTCTCGACCCCTGCCCTCCCGGCTCACTGTCCCCTGCAGGGTGCCCGGGAAGGGTCTGGCGTGAGGAGATGCAGCCTGCCCTCACGGCCCGCTGGACCCAGGCAGGGCCACGCCCCTGGCGCCTGCCCATGGGCCCAGTCCTGCACGCCCTGCTCTGGCCACAAGGGGGCAGCCTTCAAGCAGCTGCCCACCCGGGTCCCAAGGCCACTCCTCAGCCCACAACCGGCCAGTGGGACCCCTCCAGAGAGCAAAGGCCAAAGACCTCGGGTGGCCAACAAGGGCCCCCCCCCGCTGACCCCACCGGCATTATTGCAAAGAACCCGGACACTGGGAGAAAGACTGTTCCACGCCTGAGCACTCAGGAGCCTTCGGCTTCAGCCTCTAAGCAGCCTTTCCAACATCCTCCCAGCCCCCCAGCACCGGGCTCCAAGGAATCACAGGGGCTCCTCCCAAACCTCCTCCTAGACCTCCTCTCTGCTTTTGGCCACGCCATATGGCATGTTCCCCCACCAGGGACCAAACCCATGCCCCCTGCATTGGAAGCAGGGAGTTCTAGCTACTGGACTGTCAGGGGAGTCCCTCAACCCTCTCTATTTTTTTTTTTTTCTTAAGATTGTGTCTTTTCTTTCTTTCAAGCTCTCCTTGTTAATCAGCTTAGATTGGTTATTGATGATTTACATCGACAATAGGAATAGAAAAGTTTTATTTGAGCTAACCTGAGGACTGTACAGCAGAAGGCCCAGAGTTAAGAAGCACTTGAATTGTGCCCCCCAGGCTGCAAAATGAGGAGGGACATGTATACAGGCAAAAGCTGCAAAGATACATAAACTGTCAGGAATTAGGATGGAAGCTGACAAGGAGGAAGGCCGTTTGTAGAGCAAGAATCAGTGGGGTCCAAAACACACAGTTACACAGAGAGGCCTTGAGACCATAAGGTTGCAGGTGGCAGTGACTAGCAAAGAGCAGCTGGTGATGGCCTTGAGTCTGATCCAGCTGAAAACATTCAAGTTCCCAGCGAGGCAGGAGCTGTCTGAAACCACATTCGCAATGGCCACCCGGGTCCAATGTGGATGCCTGAACCACAGCTTTATATCTTGTCAGAACAACAAACGCCAAACGTGACAGGGATACATTTTCTCAAGGTCTGAAGACAGATCAGCAGGTGCACAGCAAGTCAGCACGACCTTGGTGTCCGGGAAGGGACCCTCATCTTCGAAGGAGCATAGCACTGTCGCTGGGGAGGAAGGGGCAGGAGGTGGCATTTATCCCTGTATTCAGAGTGGGCATTCTAAGCAATCAGGTAACGCATCTTCCCCTTCCTCCTCATTGTGGTGAAGCAGATACACAGTTAATGTTTGACAGGCCATAAGACAGGCTGCTCTAATTAGCACAAAGTTTAAGTCAAATTATGTGTAGTCCAGAATCACTCCCCCATGCCTTAATTCTTGCATCAACCGTGTCTCCCCAGAGTGCTTGCTGAATTCTCTCCGGCTCGAGCTTGCTCTTCTGCATCCACTGTTCTAAGACACAGACTTCAGACAGGAGATTTCTGAGCGCCCCCTCCGACGCGTGCTGTTACTTGAATTTGACCTGAAGAGATCTCCGTATGTTCACGCTCCCTGTCCTGAGGGACACAATATCCAGGAAAGGTCCTCCCTGGCATCAAGGGAAAAAGTTGCTGTATCTGGGGAAAAACAAAAAAACCTGCTGGTTGATCAGCAGTGCTTTCAGAGAAATATTTCCAAAGGAGGAAATGTAAAGATTAATAAATGGAAACCATATTTCAAATGGAATCAGGAGGTTCCATATTAAGAAGTGGCAAGAATACACAGAAGAACTGTACCAAAAAAAGGTCTTAATGACCCAGATAACCAAATGTGTGATCACTCACCTAGAGTCAGACATCTGGAATGTGAAGCCAAGCGGGCCTTAGGAAGCATCACTACAAACAAAGCCAGTGGAGGTGTGGGAAGTCCAGCTGAACTGTTTCAACTCCTAAAAGATGATGCTGTGAAAATGCTGCACTCAATATGCCAGCAAATTTGGAAAACTCAGCAGTGGCCACAGGACTGGAAAAGGTCAGCTTTCATTCCAATCCCAAAGAAACACAATGCCAAAAATGTTCAAGCTACTTCACAATTGCACTCATTTCACATACTAACAGGGTAATGCTCAAAATCCTTCAAGCTAGACTTCAAACATATGTGAACCAAGAACTTCCAGATGTACAAGCTGGCTTTAGAAAAGGCAGAGGAACCAGAGAACAGATTGCCAACATCCTTTGGATCATAGAAAAGGCAAGAGAATTCCAGAAAAACATCTACCATTGCTTCATTGACTATGCTAAAGCCTTTGACTGTGTAGATCACAACAAACTGGAAAATTCTTAAAGAGATGCGAATACCAGACCACCTTCCCTGCCTCCTGAGAAACCAGTATGCAGGTCAAGAAGCAACAGTTCGAATGGGCGAGGAATAATAGACTGATGCGAAATTAGGAGAGGAGGACATCAAAGCCGTGTACTGTCTTATTTAAATTATATTGAGAGTACATCATGAGAAATGCCAAGCTAGACGAAACTCGAGGTTGCTGGGAGCCAGTGTGAGGAACTCTGCCATGGCAAAGGTCATGAGGAAGGAGGCTTGGGATATGCAAAGGTGTGATCAAGCCTCAGGAAACCCCCTGTTCCCGAGCATCTACCCCCAAAACCAGAGTCTGTTTGATGCTCTCACCTACACCTCTGACTTTACGGGGGTTCTCCCCCATCACCATTTCTCTCGGAGAAGGAGTTAACTTACAGCTCCAAGTCAATAAAAATTCCTGGGCGTGACAAGAGTGTTTCAACTTACAAACTCCTCTGAAGGTTATCTGGCTTGCCTGTACAGGTTCGTCTGGCCACATGTGATTGTTTACAGCCTCCCAACCTGAGAGGCACAAGATGTTTTAGATTTACTAAAGGCAGATTCTTTGGGGAAGTTAGAAATTATTAGTATAGTGGGTTGGTTAGGAATTATACTGGTGAAGGGTTTTTCATTTGTTGAGCCAATAATTGCTGCTAATTCCCTGCCCTGGGTGGGACAAGGGTGTCTCAGGTCAAACCTCTCTGCTGACAGACTAGCTTGTTTGACAGGGTTATCCATACTCCTGCCACTACCCACATGATTGTTTACTACCTCTCAACCATAAACAGCACAGAGAGTTTTGGAATATTTTGACAGTCTTAATTAGCATAGGGCTTTTCTCATTGTTGAGTCAATGATTGCCGCCAGGCCTCCATATCCTTAGGCACCCAGGAATATATTAATCAATGTATTTGGAATATAGAAAAGGAAATACAGTAGTTTTTAAGGTTAGTAATACTAGACTTTTTGAGTTAATGAATTTTCTCTTTTGTAATAGATCACTGTACTTTGTTATAAATCACTGTGTCCTTGCTATGTAAAAATGTAACTTTATCACTATCTTAAGACTAAATAGATCTTCAGGGGAACATTGCTGAAAGGATTTTCATTTGTTGGGCTGATGTTTGCTGCTAAATCTCCATATTCCCTGCTTTTATAATGAATATAACTAGCATATAGGAGAAATAAGTATTAGCCTTTAGGATTAATCATGTTAACCTTGGGTTAAATAAATTCCTTTCTTGATTGTAACTCACTACACCCTCACCCTATAGGAATGCAACTTTATTCAGTGGGTGGCACCTGGTTTAAGAAAAAAACACCCTTGGAAAAAATAAGTTTTTTGTTTATCAGGAAGAAAGGGTCATAAATGTCAGCAGGCCTCATGGCCAGAAGATGATGTAAAACCCCTAAGACCTTTGTTTATGTAAAGCACCTGATTTTGATAAAGGTCAGGACTGCTGACCCCCACGTGACTCTGTATTCATCCCTATGTGTAACAAAAGGTATATAAGCAAACCTAAAAA
>SJYX01005594.1:0-13853 GCA_006410675.1 Oreotragus oreotragus | reverse complement strand
GTACTCACCAAGCCTGCTAATTTTACCTGGGCTTCTAAGATCAGACGGGGTGGGTGGGGCGGGCCTCAGTGCCTCCTCTCCTTCAGGAGAATGGGAAGACGCCTGTGGCCTACGTAGGTGGTGATTGGTATTCCATGTAAGCCAAGTTATTCAGCCTCTTTTTCTCTGCTAATTTTCTGATCCCTCTCTAACTGTAATTATATAAGTTATTTCCAAGGACGCCGACTCCATCCCCACCTTCGAATCACCCTGGATCCACCAGGACTGGACCCCGGCACAAGGTGGAATCAAGGTTGCTAGGAGAAACATCAATAACATCAGATATGCAGATGACACCATCTTAGCGGTAGAAAGCAAAGAGGAATTAGAGACCCTCTCGATAAAGGTGAAAGAGGAGAGTGGAAAAGCTGGCTTAAAACTCAACATTCAAAAACCTATAATCACGGCATCTGGTCCCATCAGTTCAGTTCAGTCGCTCAGTCATGTTTGACTGCGACCCCATGGATGGCAGCACACCAGGCTTCCCTGTCCATCACCAACTCCTGCAGCTTGCTCAGACTTACATCCATTGAGTTGGTGATGCCATCCAACCACCTCATCCTCTGTCATCCCCTTCTCCTTTTGCCTTCAATCTTGCCCAGCGTCAGGGTCTTTTCCAGTGAGTCAGTTCTTCCCATCAGGTGGCCAAAGTACTGGAGCTTCAGCTTCAGCATCGATCCTTCCAATGAGTATTCAGGACTGATTTCCTTTAGGATAGACTGGTTAGATCTCCTTGCAGTTCAAAAGACTCTCAAGAGTCTTCTCCAACACCACAGTTCAAAAGCATCAATTCTTTGGCACTCAGCTTTCTTTATGGTCTAACTCTCACATCCATACGTGACTACTGGAAAAACTATAGCTTTGACTAGATGGACCTTTGTTGGCAAAGTCATGTCTCTGCTTTTTAGTATGCTGTCTAGGTTGGTCATAGTTTTTCTTCCAAGGAGCAAGCATCTTTTAATTCATGGCTGCAGTCACCATCTGCAGTGATTTTGAAGCCCAAGAAAATAAAGTCTGTCACTGTTTCCCCATCTATTTGCTATGGAGTGATGGGACCAGATGCCTTAATCTTCATTTTTTGAATGTTGAGCTTTAAGCCAGCTTTTTCACNCTGGAAAAACTATAGCTTTGACTAGATGGACCTTTGTTGGCAAAGTCATGTCTCTGCTTTTTAGTATGCTGTCTAGGTTGGTCATAGTTTTTCTTCCAAGGAGCAAGCATCTTTTAATTCATGGCTGCAGTCACCATCTGCAGTGATTTTGAAGCCCAAGAAAATAAAGTCTGTCACTGTTTCCCCATCTATTTGCTATGGAGTGATGGGACCAGATGCCTTAATCTTCATTTTTTGAATGTTGAGCTTTAAGCCAGCTTTTTCACTGTCCTGTTTCACCTTTATCAAGAGGCTGTTTAGCTCCTCTTCTCTTTCTGCCATAAGGGTGGTGTCATCTGCGTATCTGAGGTTATTGATATTTCTCCCAGCAATTTTGACTCCAGCCTGTGCTTCATCCAGCCTGGTATCTCACATAAGTACTCTGCATATAAGTTAAATAAGCAGGGTAACAATATACAGCCTTGATGTACTCCTTTCCCCATTTGGAACCAGTCTGTTTTTCCATGTCTGGTTCTAACTGCTGCTTCTTGACCTGCATGCAGATTTCTCAGGAGGCAGGTCAGGTGGTGTGGTATTCCCATCTCTTTAAGAATTGTCCACAGTCTGCTGCGATCTACACAGTCAAAGGTTTTGGTGTGGTCAATAAAACAGAAGTAGATGATTTTCTGGAACTCCCTTGTTTTTTAAATGATCCAGTGGATGTTGGCAATTTGATCCCTGGTTCCTCTGCCTTTTCTAAATCCAGCTTGAACATCTGGAAGTTCTCGGTTCACACACTGTTGAAGCCTGGCTTGGAGAATTTTGAGCGTTACTTTGCTAGTGTGTGAGATGAGTGCAGTTGTGCGGTACTTTGAACATTCTCTGGACTTCCCTGGTGGCTCAGATGGTAAACTGTCTGCCTACAGTGTGGGAGACCTGGGTTCACCCAGATCCTTGTCATGGGCGAGGCGCCGGATTGGAGTAGATATTGTCGCCCCCGACAGAGAAGGAAATGGCAACCCACTCTAGCAATCTTGCCTGGAAAATCCCATGGACGGAGGAGACTGGTAGGCTACAGTCCATGGGGTCACAAACAGTCAGACACGACTGAGCAACTTCACTTCACTTTCACTGTGAAGACTCTCTGGCGTTGCCTTTCTTTGGGATTGGAATGAAAACTGACCTTTTCCAGTCCTGTGGCCACTGCTGAGTTTTCCAAATTTGCTGCCATATTGAGTGCAGCACTTTCATAGCATCATCTTTTAGGATCTGAAACAGCTCAACTGGAATTCCATCACCTCCACTAGCTTTGTTCGTAGTGATGCTTTCTAAGGCCCACTTGACTTCACATTCCAGATGTCTGGCTCTAGGTGAGTGATCACACCATCGTGGTTATCTGGGTCGTGAAGATCTTTTTTGTACAGTTCTTCTGTATATTCTTCCTACCTCTTTGTAATATCTTCTGCTTCTGTTAGGTCCATACCATTTCTGTCCTTTATTGTGCCCATCTGTCTTTGCATGAAATGTTCCCATGGTATCTCTAGTTTTCTTGAACAGATCTTTAGTCTTTCCATTCTATTTTTCCCCTCTATTTCTTTGCATTGATCACGGTCCCATCATTTCATGGCAAATAGTTGGGGAAAAAACAGAAAATAGTGCCAGATTTTCTTTTCTTGGTCTCCAAAATCTCTGCAGATGGTGACTGCAGCCATGAAATTAAAACACACTTGCTCCTTGGAAGGGACAGTACGGCAAACCTAGACAGTGTATTAAAAAGCAAAAATACGACTTTGCCAACAAAGGTCCATCTAGTCACAGCTGTAGTTTTTCCAGTAGTCGTGTATGGATGTGAGAGTTGAGCAATAAAGAAGGCTGAGTGCCAAAGAGTTGATGCTTCCAAACTGTGGTGTTGGAGAAGACTGTTGAGGGTCCCTTGGACTGCAAGGAGAGCAAACCAGTCAGTCCTGAGGGAAGTCAACCCTGAATATTCTTTGGATGGTCTACTGAAGCTGAAGCTTCAGTATGTTGTTGGTCACCCGATGTGAAGAGCCAACTCACTGGAAAAGACCCTGATGCTAGGAAAAATGGAAGGCAAAAGGAGAAAGGGGCAGCAGAGGATTCAGTGTTTAGATAACATCACTGACTCAATTCAATGGGCATGAGTCTGAACAAACTCCAGGAGACAGTAGAGGACAGAGGAGCCTGATATGCCACAGTCCGTGGGGTTGCAAAGAGGTGGACATGACTTAGCGACTGGACGATAGGGGGTTGGTGATGCCACACCCACACCTCCCGGCCTGATCGTCTAGACTAGAGTCTCGCAAGCACAGCAGCTTTCACTCACCTCCATCAGCCATACAGTCATGTCAGTAATTCCATGAAAAAGGAGAGGCCCCAGGTCTCCTCCAATCCTGCCCTGCCCCAATCATCTTGGGAAGGGCTTTTCTACCCTCCTGAAATGCAGGGGTCATTCATGATCCATCCCCTCCTCCTTGCTACTTCTCTCCAACTCCATTCTGAGCCCCTGGCCCCACCTGCATCAGCTCTGCCGTAGGAACTCAGCAGGCCTTTACTGTTCTCCCTGCCCCCCTCGCCTTCACCACTGCAACCCTTGATTCCTCCACCTCATGACATTCAACATGGGCTTTGTACACAAAAATCACAATGGACACCTCCATCCCACCCCTGCTTAAATCCGCCAACAGCTCCCCACTCTGCATTCATTCATTTGTATATTTATTAAATATCTCTATGTTCCAGCCATTAGAAAAGACCCTGATGCTGGGAAAGACTCAGGGCAGGAGGAGATGGTTGGATGCCATCACCGACTCGATGGACATGAGTTTGAGCAAGCTCCGGGAGATGGCCATGGAGACAGTGAAGGCGTGCTGCGATCCACGGGGGTCACAAAGAGTCCGACGTGACTTAGCAGCAGAACAACAACAGCGTGCCAGCCACCGTTCAAACACTGACAATACGACGGCGACTGACACAGACAGGAAGTCCCGCCTTTGTGAGCCTCATGGTGAAACGGGCAAGAAAGAGAGTAACCGTATTAGGAGCCTACCGCTGAAAGATTGCCCCCAGCACTCAGCGGCTGAAAACGCCGTGTGTTGTCTGCCTGTGTCTGAGGGTCCAGGAGCTGGCTGTGTGCCCTCTGGTGGGGGCTGTGTGCCCAGCAGAAGGCTCCGCCGGGAGCGGGTCGCGTCCGGGCTTCCCGGCTGAGCTTTGGTCCTTTGCCACTGGGCTCCTTGTGCTGTGCGAGCAATTCCAGAGGAAGAAAGAAGTGACAGTCCATCGCTTCTGGCACATTCTGTTGGCTATCCACGAGGGACTCCATCCGGCGCAGGCTCAGGGGAGGGGTCCCCAAAGGTGCAAAACTAGGAGGGCACGCGGCTGGGGGCCGCCTTAGAGGCTGCTGTCACCGCAGGTGCACCAGAAGGTCCCGTGTATAGTGACAAGCTGAAAGACAAGTAAATGCAGAGGAGAGGGGACAGGAGATGCGGGGCAGGGTGCTGAACTCAGGCATAAAAGAAGAGAAGGCCTCACCGGCCAGCGACTTTGGTAAAGACCTGAAGGGAGTGCCTAAGTCTGGAGAGGGGTGCCGGGCAGAAAACAGCACAGGCAGAGGTCCGGAGGCGGGAGCCTGGCGCTCGTGTGTGTGTGTGTGTGGGGGGGGGGATGCGGGGGGGTGGCGGGTGAGGGCCGTGAAACAGGATGCAGCGGCCAGTGAGGCCGGCTTGGCTGCAGGCATGCTTGGAATCCATCAGCACAGCTTACAAACCCACCTGCCAGCCACCCCCCATGTGCTTCGGTCCTGTCACCCTGGCCTTGCAAAGCCCGGAGCAGAGCTGTCCTGTGTCCACAGCAGGGCTTCTGCAGAGGCCGCCCCCTGTGCCTGGTGCCCTCTTTCCTGCCGTGCTCTGCCGGGGTCCAGCCCCGGTGGATCCAGGCAATTCGAAGGTGGGGACGGCGTCGGCGACCTTGGAAAATACATAATTAATTACAGATAGAGAGATTAGANTGTCAGCAGAGAGGTTTGACCTGAGACACCCTTGTCCCACCCAGGGCAGGGAATTAGCAGCAATTATGGACATGACAAATGAAAAAACCCTTCACCAATGTAATTCCCAACCAACCCACTATACTAATAATTTTTAACTTCCCACAGGAATTTGCCTTTAGTAAATCTAAAACATCTCGTGCGTCTCACAGTTGGGAGGCTGTAAACCATCACATGCGGCGGACGAACCTATACAGGTGGGCTAGATAACCTTCAGAGTTCGTAAACTGAAACACTCGTCACGCCCAGGAATTTTTATTGACTTGGAGCTGCACGTTTACTCCTTCTCTGAGAGAAACGGTTATGGGGGAGAGCCCCCGGAAGGTCAAAGGTGTAGGTGAGAGCAAAAAAACAGACTCTGGTTTTGGGGTAGATGCTCGGGAACAGGGTGGTCTCCTGAGGCTTGACCACGCCTTTGCGTATGCCGAAGCCTCCTTCCTCATGACCTTTGCCATGGGCGGAGTTCCTCACGCTGGCCCCCGGCAGTGCCCCATCACTCTCTTCTTCCAGGTCACAGCTCAGAGGGCACTGGGCGCGACCTGAGGACTTCATGCTTCATTGTCCATCCAGTGAGCTCCGGACCGGGACAACACCGGCAAGGAAGGAGTGCTAGCTAAACATGGCAGAGCGAATGAACGAGGGGCGGAAGGCTGGCGCGAGTTACCATACTTTATTCTGTTTTGTATTTGACTTTTCCAGTTGACACAGGAAGCGGGGTGCGGAGGCTAGGGGGAGGCTACAGGGACCAGAGAGTGGGGTCAAAGAGATCTGAGGCCAAAGTGGTGGCCGGCGGGGCCTGCGCCTCCCCAGGGCTTGCGCCAAGGGGGGAGCCCCGGGGACAGGGGGCGCGCAGAAGGGAAGGTCCAAAGAGGCCCCTAAGTGTGCACCGGGGGGCCGAGCCCCAGACAGTGACCAGGTTCGGTGACAGCAGCCCGGGAGCCCGAGCCGTGCACGTGGCCCCTCCCAACGGCGCAGGCTCCGCCCCGGACCAAGCCCCGCCCATAGCGCAGGCTCCGCCTCGGGTAAGCCCCGCCCCACGGCTCAGGCTCCGCCCCGGGCCAAGCCCCGCCCCGGCCCGCCCCGCTCCGGAAGCCTTTCGGCCGCGCAGGCGCTCCAGGTCTCGAGGCGCCCCAGCTCCGACGCCCTGCCCGCGGGATCCCTCCGCCCGCCGAGGCGCCATGGTGCCGCCGCCTCTCTGCACGCTGCCTCCGGGCCCCGGACCCCCGCGCTTCGTGTGCTACTGCGAGGGGGAGGGCGGCGGGTCCGGGGAACGCGGCGGCTTCAACCTCTGGTGAGTAGTGGGTCCCGCGGGGCTGCGAGGGGGCGCGTGCGGCCGGGCCTAACGGCCCCTGCCCCGCAGTGTGACGGACGCCGCGGAGCTCTGGAGCACCTGCTTCACGCCGGACCGCCTGGCGGCCCTGGTGGGTAACGGGGCTCCTGGATGGCCGGGAGGCCCCCCTGCACCACGCACCTACAGCCCGGACCGCCTGTAGGCTCGCAGGGGGCGGCCGGGAATTTCCCGGAAGTACCTGGGCACCCTGCCCACGGCCCTGCAGCTGTCCCGGGAGGCTCTGGTCGTGCAGATTGAGGGTGTCCCCAGAGCCCGTAGGGTCTCAGGCCCCTGATGACCAGCCCTTGTGCCCTGTAGAAAGCCCGTTTTGGCCTCAGTGCAGCTGAAGACATCGCCCTCCGATTCAGGTGAGCCTCTGAGCAGAGAGGCAGGATGGGTGGGGAGCAGTGGATGTGTTCATGGTACTCAGCCCCTCTCCTTCCCCAGGGCAGCCTGCGAGCAGCAAGCTGTGACTCTCACCCTGCAGGAAGACAGAGCGTCCCTGACCCTTTCAGGGGGGCCCTCGGCGCTGGAACTTGACCTGTCCAAGGTGCCGGGCCCAGAGGCAGCCTCCAGGTTGCAGACACTGACGCTGGGCCTGGCGGAGCGTGTGTGCAGCTTGGAGCGGCGGCTGGCGGGTAGGTTGTGGGGGGGAATCCCCCACCTGGGCTCCCCAGGCCGGGCCTGCATTCCTGCTTTCCATCCCCCCCAGCTGCTGCAGTGGAGGAGACAGCCGTCAGCCCCAGGAAGAGCGCCTGGCAGGCGGGGCCTCATCTCTTCTTACCGGGTAAGGCCTGTCACTTGTGACTCGGGTTGGCACCGTGCTGACTCTGCTGGGACTCAAGACAAGCCTCAAAGTCCAGAAAGAGGCTCTGTCCTTGTGCGAGGGGGTCGTGGGCCTGGGGTCTTGCTGGACTCAGGAGCCCCCGCCCTCCTCCTGTTTCCCCAGACCCAGATCCTCAGAGAGGTGGCCCTGGACCTGGGGTCAAGAGGCGGTGTCCAGGGGAGTCTCTCATCAACCCCGGCTTCAAGAGGTGCCCCCCCACCCCCCGTCCCTCCTGCGCCCAGGGTCCAGCGTGGACCCCGCCNTCAGGAGCCCCCGCCCTCCTCCTGTTTCCCCAGACCCAGATCCTCAGAGAGGTGGCCCTGGACCTGGGGTCAAGAGGCGGTGTCCAGGGGAGTCTCTCATCAACCCCGGCTTCAAGAGGTGCCCCCCCACCCCCCGTCCCTCCTGCGCCCAGGGTCCAGCGTGGACCCCGCCCGCCCCTCCACACCCCACAGCGTCTTCCCCTCTTCTCTCCCAGTAAGAAGCCAGCAAGTGGTGTAGACTTTGATGACGCCTGAAGGCAGCACGGAATCAGGACGGTGCCTGCGAGGTGAGGGCAGGGGCGGCCCCGGGACCTCCCGCCGGCACCGGCCCAGCCTGCTGCCAGGCGCGAACAAGGCCACTCCTCCAGACCCTTCCCCATCAAATAAACATCTTCATCTGGCGAAAGTCATGAGGTCATGGCCAGACGCTGGCTCCCGGCCTACGGGCCGGGCATGGGGCCGTGTCAGGCTCTGCGCTTCCTGGTGAGACTGCCCACCTCTCTATCTCTGCCCACCTGTCCCTGCGGGGCACGCCCAGGGGCACGCCCAGGAGCCCAGCCAGCTGTGCAAGGGGGTGAGAGGCTAGAAACCTCGTTCCTGCTGCTGGGGGCACATGCCTCAGTGGTGCAGACCCCACACGATAGCCAGGGAGGTGGGGGGTGGCCTGCCTGCGCTTGGGTAGAGCGGAGGATTGTGGGGCCCGCCCTCTGGCCGGGAGTTGCCCATACGGGGCTCTGCTCCCCACCCTCCCCAGCCATCTTGCCGCCCCACCCTGGCCTGACTGGTTTGGGAGCCCAATCCAGTCCGGCCATCCCCGAGAAGTAGGGAGATGGACCGCACTCCGCCCACCGGCTTCTCTGCCTATCGTTGTGGGCTGTTGTCTGGAGTTGAGTGGCCCACGGTGGGCGTTTGGGAGTGGCAGAAACTGAGGGCCTCTGGTCCCTCCGATGCCCCTTCGCGCTCCCTGGGGCAGAGGTGCCTTTATGGGGCTGCAGACGAGTGGGCAGGCGGCGAGGGCGCTAGCGGGGGCGCACGACGGGCCGGTATGCCGCCAGGATCTCGGCGCTGTGGGGACACGTGTACTTGAACTCCTTCGCTTGCAGGGCGCAGTCCAGGTAGCGGCGGACGCCGCGCAGCTCAGCGGGGATGGGAGCTTGGCGGAAGTGCGCGCACGCCGTCTGCGGGCGAGGGGCGCCGTCAGGGTCTACTGGCGGGTCGCCCCGCCCCGCCCCGCCCCGCCCCGCCCCTCCCCGGCGCTCACGTCGACGACGTGCAGCTTGGGCAGCAGGCCGCAGTCGGCCAGCGTGAGCTGATCGCCGTCCAGAAAGCGGCGGCGGGACTCGCGCAGCTGCGGCTCGCGCCCTAGCTCGTGCTCCAGGGGCGCGCGCAGGTAGCTGTCCAGCTTGGCGAGGGCGCGCAGCAGCTGCTGGTACAGAGCTGGGGGCGAGGGGCCCGGTGAGGACCGGCCAGGGCGCCTACCCCCCCACCCTCGCCGCGCCTCCAGACCCTCACCGTCGTCCTGTGCGGGCACCGGGTTCTTGATGAAGGCGGAGAACTTGTGAAAAACGTCGTTGCCTGCTGCGGCAGACTCCCTGTATCTGGGTGCCAAGCTGGGGAATCTGCAGCGGGAGCGGTGCGTGTCGGAGCCCGCGGCCCCTTCCCGGCACGCTCCGCCCTTCCCGGGCTCTGCCCTTCCTGGCCCGCTCCGCCCTTCCCAGGCTCTGCCTGGGGGTGGCCTGTCCGCGGGCCCCTCTGCGCCCGGTTCTCACTCTGGGGGCCCCAGCGTCTCCTCCAGAAACTCCTCGATCTGCAGCGTGTCGGTTTTGGCCTCGCCGTCGCAGAGCAGGATGGGCAGCTGGGAGCCTGGGGCGAAGTCCTTCAGCACCTCCGTGGACCTGTGGGCATGAGGCAGGGCGGGAGGTGGGTGGCAGAGGAGCGCGAGGCCAGGGTCCCGGGGCAGGGCTTACCTGCGGGTGTCCACAGTGGTGAGTGTGAAGGGCACGCCCTTGAGAAGCAGGATCATGAAGAGCCTCTGGCAGGAGGGGCAGTGGCCCACACTCTCGCCATCCTCGCTGGCCTGGAGTGGGGGACACGGGACTGCCAGGGCAGGGGACACACCCAGGACCCCTGTGGGCCCCTGCTACCCAGAGGCCAGAGCAAGCCCAAGGCTTCCTCTCTCTCAGGCACAACCTCGACAAGTGGCCGGTGAAGGCCCTTGACTTGGTCCCTGGGAGGAGGGCTCTGCGGAGCTGCCAAGGGCCTGGAGGCTGGGCAGGGTGCCAGGATGAGGGGTGCAGGGGTGGGACCCTGGCTGTGGAGCCTGGCCCCTTGACCCTTATCTTCAGAGCTTGGGCAGAGGCCAGGCCCCTGGGCACCAGGCCCTGCAGGCTGGTCATAAGTGTGGGTCAGGCCAATGGAGCTGTTTTCTGAGTGATTCATCCCGTCCAACTGGGCACCTTGCTGCCCTGGGCTCCAAGGGTGGGAGGAGGCCAGGACCTGGCAGTCCCTTCGCAGGGATCACAGATCTGGGCACTGGGGGCTGCCTGGCACAGCCCCTGAGCCCTGGCCTCGGGCTACCTGCCTGGCGCAACCCCTAAGGGGCTTTTTTCCCAGGAGAATGGGGCCACCTCAAGCCCTTTTGGGGATAGCACGCTCTCCCTTCTAATGTACCCCCTGCCCCCACCCCCCCACCCAGTTGCACAGCCTCCATGAGACAGCCTGAGCCCACGGCTTCAGGGGACACTGCCGCAGACCCCCCTCAGCCTGCCCCAGAAAGCAGAGCCCCACAGAGCACCCCTCCCCGGGGCCTCCCCCAGCCCAGGCAGCCTGGCACCTTGACAAACAGCTGGAGCTTCCCGGTCTCAGCCATGGTGGGAGCCGCGGCAGCAGGGCCTGGGCGGGCCGGGAGCGCTCTTTAAGGTTCTCCGAGCGCCCCGCCCTCCCCAGCCCCGGCCCGCCCTGTGGAGTCACCTCGGCCAGGAAGGCTGCCAGGCTCCTGCGGGGCGGGCACGAGGGAGCTCAGACCGGACCGAAGCCCCCAGAGGTCCCGGGGGAGGGAAGGGGACAGAGTGATGGAGGAGGAGGCAGTGGACGGCGGGGACAGCTCTGGGTCAGGGTCGCCCCCAGCAGGAACCCCGCCGCCCTCCCCCGCAGTGGACGCCCCGAAGGCCAGGGAGCGGGGGAGTTGGGAATAGCCTGGCCTGTTTCCCCACCTGACGACCAGGGCGCCACAAGAGTGGGAAGCCACTTGAAGGGACGCCCCGTTCCCACCTGTGAGCTGTCCCCGGGGCGCGCCCGCCCGCCCCGCGCCCCTGCCTCTCCCCTGTGCGATCGGGGTGTGTTTCTCCCGGTCCTTAACCTTTGAAAAGAAGAGCTCTTGGTGTTAGAAGCCACAAGTTTCTGACCCATGGGAACCGCCCTGCCCTCGGACTGGACGGAAGGGCCGGAAGAGGCTGGGGATTGGCAGCCTCCCAGGTGCGCGCGCACCTGCCCCGTAGCGGCCGCTCGCCGCGTCTCCCGCCCGGGCCGGGCTGTGGAGGCGCCGCGCCGCCTGGTGGCCGCCGTGGGGTCTGCACGCGCCTTCCTCCAGCCCCAGGGCCCCGCCCCGCCCGGACCCAGCCTGACAGCCCCTCCCCAGGCCCAGCACCGGTCAGGGCCCCGGGCACAGGCCCCGCCACTAGCCGGGCTGACCTGGACGTACTGTGGCCTCGGGGCCTGGGCCTCCGACCCATCTGCCACCACCACGGGCGGCTCCGCAGCCGCTGGTAGGGGTCGCCCAGTTGGTTTCCTGCTTGCTTATCATACAGCCCACCCCGGAGGTGGGCCCGGGCCCTCCACACCTGGACCCGCTCGCCAGATGGCCTGTGTGTAAAAACACCCTCACACGTCCGTTAGGAAAATGGTGCAATGAACAGGTGGCTCAGAATAAAGGAAATAAAACACCCAAGAGAACACACTTGTTTCAAGAACAAATCAGAACAAGATAGATAATGGTTTGTGGTTCAACGGACAGAAATGTGGCAACCAGAATCTTGGCAAGGATGTGGGGAAACGCACTCCTGGTAAAAGGCAGTGCCTCTGGGACGTGCCCGTAAGTACACGAAGGATGAATCAACGGTCTGCAGTCCCCTGGGGGTGGGAGCCTGGTGCAGCCACAGAGGATGGAGGGCGGGTCCCACTAGCCTGAGGTTTCCTGGTGTGACTTCCCCCTCTGAATTCACATGTTCCGGCCCTCCCTCCAGCCCCTACTCTCAGAATGTGGCTGTATTTGGAAATGGGGGCGATCAAGATGAGGTCATGGCAATGGGCGCCAGCCCGTATGACTGTGTCCCCAAAACAAGGGCAGATATGGACACCTTCACACACACACTGAGAGCCCTGTTTGGAGCTGGAGGCAGAGAGCCAGGTGATGCTCCTACAAGCCAAGGACACCGGAGACGACCAGAAGACCCCCAGCGGCTGGGAGAGCAGGGAGCTCTCGCCAGCCCGTGACCTCAGGAGGATCCAACCTGCCAGCATGTCGACCTTGAACTTCCGGCCCCCGAGGGTGAGAGTAGGTGTCCGGTGTGTAAGCCGCCTGGTCGCGGTTCTCTGTGAGGGTGGCCCTAGCAAAGCAGGCCAAGTGGGAGAGAGAAACCCAGCAAACGAAAGCGCGCCGCGCTCGCGCCTGTGGC
Source organism: Oreotragus oreotragus (assembly GCA_006410675.1). NCBI lineage: Eukaryota > Metazoa > Chordata > Mammalia > Artiodactyla > Bovidae > Oreotragus > Oreotragus oreotragus. The sequence goes on along the minus strand of SJYX01005594.1, from coordinate 1,569 downwards.
TCTGAGCCTGCGCATGTGCCTGCAGTGGCCTCGGACACCGGAAGCACAGACACGCCGCCCGTGCTTTCTCCACCTGCGTTGTCTGAACCTCCTACCACGCTGCGTGCCAGGCTTAACAGGACCACAGCCTCCCCGTGGCACTGGGACTGTCTAACCCTCCCCGCCGCCCCTGCCACAGCCGCAGAGCAACCGCTGGAGGGGCCCGTGGAGGGGCCCACTCTTCCCCTTCAGGGCCCCGGCGGGGCCTCATCTCTGCTGGAAACTCTTCTCTCTTGAGCTCCTGCCTGCGGGCCCTTTCCAGCTCTGTTTAGAAGGGCCAGTGAGGGGAGAGGAGGCCGGCCCCTCCTCCAGGTTGACCCCGTCTCCCTCCCCCAACTCGAGGCCAGTACCTGCGGGCAAGCGCTGTGTCCTGGCATCCAGTGGGTCCCCTTCACCCCACACCCCACCCCACACACACAGGCTTGCATGGACTTTTCTGTTTATTTAAAACAAACATCTGTGCGCTATGTACAGGTCTGGCTCCCAGGTGGGAGGGCAGGGGGCCAAGCTGGGGGGAGGGCAATGGCAGCAGGAGGGGTAGGGACGGGGGTCAGGCCCCTCACCTGGCCAGTGGGGCATCTCCATTCCTGCTTCCCGGCCCGCCACCCCTGGCAGCCTCCCTGCGGGAAGCCAGGGTGAGGGAGCCTTATCCTAAAGCAAAATAAATAGGTGCCTTGGGTGGGGCCGAACCCACCCCTCCCCTCAGCCCAAGGCCAGCAGCAGCCACCATCCAAACTGGGTGTAAGAGCTCAGCCCATGGGGAGGCCAGGTCCCGCCAGAAGAGGTCAGGCGCTCCTGGGAGCCCGGGGCATCCCACGGCCCTGGGAGTGGTGGGCAGAGCTGGGCAAGGGCAGAGGCCAGGGGCCGGCCAGACCCCAAGGCTTTAAGGCAGAGCAGGGTGAGGGTGTTCGCAGCCCGGGGCCGGGCCAGCCTTTGGCACAACGAGGGGAGGGCGCTGCGGCGGCCGAGGGGGCAGGGCTGGAGGAGGATGAAGCCCTTGGTCCTGGACCGCCCATTCCAGGGCCTGGCAGGTGGGCGCGGGGGAGGGAGGGGCCACACGTGGGACCTCAGCCACCGCCTGACTTCTGTTCCCAACGCGTAACCTCGACCCAGCTCCGGCGGTCAGCAGAGCGTGTCCGTGTTGAAGGAGAGCTGGGCCTGGTGGACAGCAACAGGCTGGCTGGGGTGTGTGAGTCCGCGCCGGGCCCAGGCCGGCCCTCCCGCCTGTCCGCCCCGGGCTCCCTCTCGGTGCATGCCGGGCTCCCGGTGGTCTGCCCCCGCCAGGCCGGCGGCTGCTGTTCCCAGGCTCTGCTCCGCCCACCTCGGCTCTGCCTGGCTCCAAGACGCCCTCTGTTTCCAAGGTGCTGGGAGGTCGCCGTGGTCTGTCTCCCCTGACTGCGCCCGGTCCTCCAAGAGCCACACTACTCCCAAGTATCAGGTGGGTCCCTCCGCCCTCGCCCCGGCTCAGAACAGCGGGGGCCTAAGGCCCCGCCCCACCCCGTCCCCAAGCCCGGCCCCGCCCTGAACCAG
>SJYX01005592.1:148131-174238 GCA_006410675.1 Oreotragus oreotragus | reverse complement strand
TATCTATTCTATTTAACATCATTCTATTACTTCTGCAGAAACTTGTAATTGCCACCCTCAAAATCCTACATACATGACCCAATTATTAAGTTTCAAAGAAAATATGAAACTAAACGTTTACAAAATCATGTTATCATACAAAACCATGTATTGTGATTAAAAATAATATTTTTAAGATTTTAAAGATTTCTTTTGATGTGGACCATTTTTAAAAATCTTTATTAAATTTGTTGCAATATTGCTTCCGTTTTATGTTTTGATTTTTTTGGCACAAGACATGTGGAAGCTTAGCCCCCTGACCAGGGATTGAACCTGCACCTCCTGTGATGGAAGGTGAAGTCTTAACCATGGACCACCGGGAAAGTTCCCTATATTCTGGCCCAGCTCTAAAAGATCATGATAGGCAAGGCTAGTGGAGGAGAAAAAGGAACTTTTCATAGGCAAGTAGAAAGGGAAGGCCTCAAAGAGAAGGATAGAGATTGATATCAATAGAAATAGGTCTGTCTGAGTAAATAGCAGAGAGAAATGTTATCGAATAATCCCAGGAAAATAGAAGTTAAATGACAGCATGAGAGTTTTGATATTTTGTGTAGAAAGGGCAAGCCAAGCAGGAAAATACTGTGAAATTATATTTGGATAATGAAAGTTAAACATGTTTACCCACTGATATAAGACACAGAAACTTTGTGGATTGAAATAAGCCTTGTTCAAAAGCATATATACTGTGACATTACATTTATGTGAATAAAAGACAGTTGAAATTAATCTATGGTGAGAGAATTCCAAACGATAATTACCTCTGTGGAAATGGGGCACCAGTGTTAGGAATGAGGAATCTCTAGGGTGATGGACATGTGTTATATATTAATCTAGATATGTGTGTGTGTGGTGTGTTCAGTTGTGGCCAACTCTTTGAGACCCAATGTGCTGTAGCTTGCCAAGCTCCTCTGCCCATGGAGTTTTCCTGGCAAGAATACTGGGGCAGGTTGCCATTTCCTCCTCCAGGGGACCTTCCCGACCCAACAATCGAAACCACATTTCTTGTGTGTCCTTGCGTTGGTAGATGGATTCTTTACCACTGTGCCACCTGGGAAGCTCAATCTAATATATACATACATGTATAAAATTTATTGAAAATTTAATTTCAAAAGAGGGAAACCAAAAAATTACACTTATACTTTATTCTATTGATATTTTTATTTATAATTTTAAGATAATGTTAGCTCATTAACTTTCAGTATTTATACTTTTCAGTATAAACTCAAAAATAATATAAATTTTTTTCCAAATTCATTTGGAGGAAATATCATATTTTCATGACCATACAGATCTTAGAATCTTCTAATTTCTGTTATTTATTTGACTCATAATTTACTTTGAAATTTTAAAAATATTCTCCTGTGTTAGGGCTCTTCTAGTTAACTTTTAAATTTTGCTTCTACCTTAATGATAAGAGAAAATGACTGGAATAATATGAATTCTGAAATTTACTGAGAATTATTTTATATGTGGCCAGTTTTTGCATGTGTTCCCTGTGAGTCTGAGAAACACATGTATTCACTTATTGTGGAGGGAGAAAACTATACATCGATTCACCCATTCAGGAGTTCTAACTTCTAAAACTGTACTCCAATGAAGTTTATGGTAGTTACAGCAGCAACAGAAAACTAATACAGATATTGAGTCCTGGAAGTGGAGTGCTATGATAACAAATTCCTAAATAAGTGGAAGTTGCTTTGGAATTAAGCAATGAAAAGAGGTTGGAAAAAATTTTAAGGGGCATGATACAAGAAGCTGAGATTGCCTTGAACAGATCTCAGATGATATATGGTTAACATCCATCTCTAGGGATGCTATTGCAGTTTCAGAAGCATGATAGAGGAGACCTATTTGTCTTAGCGAATAACTGAATCATCATAAACTGTTGATAGAAAAATGGATTTCAAAAGTGCTGCTGGTGAGGGCTCAGGTGAAAATGAGAAGCACGCTGTTGGAAAGGAACAGAAATTGGATCGTTGTTATACGGTGGCATGAACTTAGCTGAATGGCATCCTTCATAATTTAGTTATGTGGAAAGCAGACTCGTAGGCAATGAACTTGGACATTTAACTGAAGAGATTTCCAAGCAGAATGTCAAAGGTGTGAACTGGTCTGTCTTTATTATTTATAGTAAAATGCAAGAGGAAACAGAAATTTCGGGAAGAACTGTTAAGCATTAAAAAATAAAAAATGAGGAGTTGATGATTTGGGAAATTCTCAGCCTGTCCAGATTGCAGAAGATGCTAAAAAGAGGGGAGTAACTGTTAGGAAAGCATGCTAGAAAGAGCCAGGAGTATAGTTGGACCACCTTTTACTAGTGCCTTGGAAGGAGAGAAAGTCAGAGTATTCAATCATAGAGACAGCTCTCTGGAGAACTTGCAGTGCATGGATTCTCTCAATCATCTCAGCAGAAGCCAAGAAGAGAGATGGGAATTTTTTCAGGAAAGATCTGTGGCGGAATCGCTTGTCTAATGAAGTGACATACACAGAGGACCACGAGAACTCTTTAACAGCAGAAACACTGCCAGCTTGGAATGCAAGGGAAAGAGACGGGATGAAATAAGAGAAGTTACTTGGACTCTCAACATTCTTCAGGCAGGAAGCAGGCTGACAACACTAGGCAGCTGCAAGCATACGCGGCTCTTCAAGAAAAAGGGAAACGACTGCTTTTCAAGTAAAAGGGTGAGACAGCAGGTCCAGAAGGTGGAGCCTCATGCCAAAGGGGTATTTCTAGGCCTTGAAATCGAATGGTGTTTTTCTGTCTGGATCTCCAAATTGCTTGGAATCAGTGGCTACTTTTTTCTTTCATTTTTTCTTTTCTGGAATGGGACTATCTATATATGCTATCTTATGCCCGGCTCTCCACTGTACTTTGGAAGCAGAAAACTTGTCTTCTAGTTTAACAGGTCCACAGATGAAAAGCTATTTTGTCTCAGAATGGATTATATTCAGAGCTTTATCCGTGACTTATTTTAAGATGACTTAGATGATGAAATTGGGGATTTTTAGGTTCATGAAGCTTAGGTGATATTTTGGACTTGAGCTGATGCTTTAAGGGGTTGAGGCTGAAAGTTTGGGATGGAGGGAATGTATTTTATATTTGGATGGATACAAATCTTTGTAGGGGGGCAGCAAATGAACAATGTTAGTCTGAATAATACCCTCCCAAATGTATACATCTTAATCCCTATGTTATCTTACTTGGAAAAAGAGACTTTGCAGATGGAATTAAAAACCTTGAGATGGGAAATCATCTTGAATAATCAAGATGAACCAAATGTAACCAGAAGTTACTTATAAAAGTAACTTTTTAAGTGTCACTCATAAAAGCAAGTAGATCAGTAAAAGAGAGCGTGATACACTCTGATGTCCTCAGTGATGACAAAAGCAGGGGCTGAAGTGTTGTAAAAGAAGGAGGCACGGGCCCAGGGCTGCTGGCATCCTCGAGAAGCTGAGTAAGAAAAATCAGACTCTCCTCAGAGACAATGATTGTTATTATCTCTATTTTTAAAATAGCAAAATTGCATTTTAAGTCCTTAAATTTTTGGCAATTTGACAGTACTAGAAAACTAACACACAAGTCAATTAACATTTATCCATACATGGACTGAAGCCCGTCAGGCTTCTCTGCCTTGGAATTCTCCAGGCAAGAATACTGGAGTGGGTATTCTCTCCAAGGGATCTTCCCGATCCAGCGATCAAACTTGGGTCTCCTGCATTGCAGGTGCATTGTTTACCATCTGAGCTGCCAGGGAAGCCCTATACATCTCTTCATGTAGGCAGGCAATTATGCAACAGATATTTATTGTGCACCTATTATACCACAAACTGGAAAGAAAATCTTACTACCATTTCAAAACGTAAGTGTGTGTGTGTATGTGTTTAACTGAAATGACTTGAAGAGAAAGAAATTTCAATTCGTGTAAGTAAAATCCAAATTATTCAAATGCAGTTATTTCAAGTATGTAGAATTTATGGTAGAAGTAATATTTCTATTGCAGTAATTTAAACATTATTTCTAATTAGCATAGGCCATATTGAAATTTTTATTTAGAATTTTTTGCTTAAACATACATTCTTTCTTTCTTATTTGATAAGCAAAATATTCCTTCCTCACCCCTGCCAGAATGTAATCATATAATAAATAGCAGTCCATTCTTTATGGATTTGAATAAAGCTGCCATTTTTTATAGTGTGTACAACAGACTGAATATTTGTGGCAACCCACTGCAGTACTCTTGCCTGGAGAATCCCATGGAAGGAGGAGCCTGGTAGGCTACACTCCATGGGGTCACAGTCGGACACAACTGAGCAATTTCACTTCACTTCACTTCAAATTTATATGTTAAATATTAACCTGAATATTATGGAATTTGGAGGCAAAGCCTTTGTAAGGTAATTAGGTTATAATGGTGAAGCCCTCATGAATAGGGTGAGTGTCCTTATAAAAGAGACACAAAGCTGCCTTCCCCTCTCACTTTATGAAGCCACAGAGAAAAGGCAGATGTTGATGAACCAGGAAACTCTCACTAGATACTAAATCTGCCAGGCTCTTAATCTTGGACTTCTCAGACTTCCCACTAAGAGAAATAAATTTCTGTGGTTTATAAGCCACTCGGTCTATGGTATTACGTTATTGCAAGCCTGACCAGACTAAGATACTCTTAATAACTATTAAAATAATTTTTCAGTGTCTACTGATTTGTAAAAGATATATTCCTGGCTCCCTCACTGATTTTGCTGCAGAAATTTCCAGTGGAGCCTGGTCATTGTAAGCATCAATTTAAATTTCATCAATTAAAAATTATAAACAAAGTCCAAATTAATAATTTCATTAATACTCCTGCATAGTTATTTTCTTCTTTGGGATCTTCTTCAGTATTTAGGTAGTGCTTCCATTTGGAATAGCAAAAATAAAGTAATGTTATTAACAGTCAATATGCTAAAGACAAAACCATTTGAGGAGGAAAATAACCACATTTTTGTATTGCATACGTAGGAAACAACAGATAATTAAAATTATCCTATATAGGTTTATTTTAGGGGAAGGCAATGGCACCCCACCCCAGTACTCTTGCCTGGAAAATCCAATGGACGGAGGAGCCTCGTGGGCTGCAGTCCATGGGGTCGCTAACAGTTGGACAGACTGAGCGACTTCACTTTCACTTTTCTCTTTCATGCATTGGAGAAGGAAATGGCAACCCACTCCAGTATTCTTGCCTGGAGAATCCCAGGGATGGGGGAGCCTGGTGGGCTGCCGTCTATGGGGTCACACAGAGTCGGACATGACTGAAGTGACTTAGCAGCAGCAGCATATAGGTTTATTTAACATCTACATTTAATGTTCATCCTTTAGATACATTGGTATTTAACAACAGATATTAATAGTAATTTTACTATGAGATTTTTATCATACATTTCTTAGAGAAGGCTTTTTCAACAACAAATTAGGTTCACTTTTATGCAAATATAGATGCTCTAAAGCTTTTAGGAAAACTGATAAGCTTTTTAAATTAAAAGTTCAGTTATTAAAAAATGGTGATCTATTAAGTGTGGAAGACAATGTGGGTTTTAGGTAATTACAGCAATGGAATAGTAATGGGCTAAATGGTTGTCTTTTGTCCTTGAGAGGGTGATAAACTTCCAGTGAGGTATTGCTCTTGGCTAGAGAATTACCTACAATTGTTATAGATTTAAATTTGATATGAGAGATGGTAGTGGGGACTAAATAATGGGATAGAGAAAATAACTAAAGATTCTTTTGCTATGAAAAGCTCACTGTGTTGTTGCCATATTTTTCTGTTTTCTTTTTAAAGTAACTCTAGGAACAGTTATCGGGGAAGGCAATGGCACCCCACCCCAGTACTCTTGCCTGGAAATCCAATGGACGGAGTGGCCTGGTGGGCTGAAGTCCATGGGGTCGCTAACAGTCGGACAGACTGAGCGACTTCACTTTCATTTTTCTCTTTCATGCATTGGAGAAGGGAATGGCAACCCACTCCAGTATTCTTGCCTGGAGAATCCCAGGGATGGGGGAGCCAGGTGGGCTGCCGTCTATGGGGTCACACAGAGTCAGACACGACTGAAGTGACTTAGCAGCAGCAGCAGGAACAGTTATGGTAGTCCATCAACCCAGCATGGTGGTTGTAGTTGTAGTTTTAGGCTCAACTGAAAAATATCACATCATTTGATCCCACAACAATCCAAATTACTCCCACAAGTTCATACAAATGTATAGCATCATTTCTTGTGGCAGCTGATATTTCCATTGTTGTGTTGGTTTTGTTATGGTTGTAAATCTTAGTGACAGTAACGGTGGTGGGGGCAGGAGGAGAAGGGGACCACAGAGGATGAGATGGCTGGATGGCATCACTGACTCAGTGGAGGGTGAGTCTGAGTGAACTCTGGGAGTTGGTGATGGACAGGGAGGCCTGGCGTGCTGCAATTCATGGGGTCACAAAGAGTCGGACACAACTGAGCGACTGAACTGAACTGAACTGACTGGTGTTCATAACTTCAACTGAAATTATGGTGTCTTTGTGGTAGTAAAATGTGTAGAACATACCGTGCTTTTTGATTCAGCTGAAACAGTGAAGATGGCCTATTGTGCTTGTTGATTCACTAGAAGCAACAGTAGCTTGGGTAGCTGCAGCCTTTGTGACTTGGATGTTAGTTGCTGTCATCTCAGTTAACCACGTTAGTGGTCAATGTGGGGCAGAATGAATATATGATACTGAGGTGACTATTGTGAGAGAGAGGAGTTTCACTGAATAAGTAGCAATGGCTGAGGTGGTTGCAAATGCAAAGTTGTACATATTACAGGTTTACTTTGAGTGCTGGCTATAGAGGAGTTGAGAGAAATTGGAAGTGGGGTGATGGCTGTCTCTGGTTGCTGCTGCTGCTGCCAAGTCGCTTCAGTCGTGTCCGACTCTGTGTGACCCCATAAACGGTAGCCCACCAGGCTCCCCCGTCCCTGGGATTCTCCAGGCAAGAACGCTGGAGTGGGTTGTCATTTCCTTCTCCAATGCATGAAAGTGAAAAGTGAAAGTGAAGTCACTCAGTCGTGTCCAACCCTTAGCAACCCCATGGACTGCAGCCTCCTAGGCTCCTCCATCCATGGAATTTTCCAGGCAAGAGTACTGGAGTGGGGTGCCATTGCCTCCTCCGGGTAATAGGTTAGTGGTGGCTGTAAATTCAGCTGAAGTATTGGTTCCCATTGTGATTGATGTAGTTAAAGCCATTGGGTTATAGACTTATTTGAAATGTTATAAATTCTCTTGAGGTGTTTCTTTATTTGTAGCTTCTGAAAAAAAGGTATGAGTGTTTATAAATGAAGTTTTGGTTCTTGCTTTTTTATCTGTACATTTATTGGTACTCAGAAATTAAATTTAAGTGAGAGTGACTTTTTTGGTTGGAGGCACAGTGGTGGAGGTTTAGGTTCAGTTCAAGAATAGTTGGTGCTGTGGTGGAGAGTTTAGTAGAAGCAGAAACTTGAGTTATTATATTTGTAGTTTCAGCTGAAGAGGTTATTATATCTCTAAGTGTAATAGGTTCAGTAGAAATTGTAGTACTTGCAGCCTCAATGAATGAGGTGGTATCGATCACTTTTATTGTAATTTCAAATGGAGAGGTGGTTATATTTGTAATAGTAGTAGGTTCACTAGAAATTGTCATCTTTTCAGATCCTGTGGAAGTGAGCATTTCTTTTTTTGTCAAAAGTGCAGTTGAAGTACCTATAGTCAATGGGTTTGGGGATCAACTGAAGAGGTAATATTTATAGATTTCCTAGAAGTCAGGATGCCTGTTTTGATAGGTGTAGAAGAGGCTGTGATGGTTGTAGGCACAGGAATTTTGCGTTCTATTGAAGTAGTTATTGTTATAAGGTTTGTTGGAGTAACGCTGGGTATAACTTCTGTTGACACAGTCACAGTTTTGTGGTGGTATTATGCTCAACCAAAGTGTAAGTTCTCTCAGATGGGTGGTAGCATCCATCATGGTAGATGGCTCAGTTGAAATGCTGGTGGTTGTTTCCATTCCGGTAGCAGCTTCAGTTGAAGTGGAGGTTGTGGCAGTTGTGTTTGTAGGTTCAGTTGAAACTGTGTCGGTTGTAGGTCCAGGTGACATGGTGGAAGGGGGCTTTATGGTAATAGCTTCAGTTGAGGCTGTGGTGGTTGTCGGTGCCTTTGCTGTGACCATAGTAGTTGTACTGGTCACTGTAGGCTGAAAAGTAGGCAGTGGGGTTGTTCCAGGGATGATTATTATAGGTTCCTCCTCATTCAAAGGCATATGGATAGTAATGGGGGCAGCGTTATTTCCCTCTTTATTGACCAGGTACACTGCAAGTACTCCAATTGCTGTTGTTATTACACAGGCTAAGAGACAAATGTAGGCTTCCCTGGTGCCTCGGCGGTATAGAATCTGCCTGCAGTGCAGGAGGAGCAGGAGACACTGGTTTGATCTCTGGGTCGGGAAGATCCCCTGGAGGCAGGCATGGCAACCCACCCCAGTATTCTTGCCTGGAGAATCCCATGGACAGAGGGGCTTGGTGGCTACAGTCCACGGGGTCACAAAGAGTCAGAAGAACCTGAGTGACTGAGCACACACGAGACAAATGAGGAAAATTTCCCACAAAGGCTGGAAGCTGGGTACATTTTGTGTCACTTAAAAGGATTTAAATAAAACAGTAAGGGTGAAACCAACTATTTCAAGAAAAGTAAAGAGTATTGTCACATAATTACTTTGTAATCTGTATTTATATTTGTACTTTGTCACTTATATGCCATTTTCATCAATGTAGGAGTCATTATTATTTATTATATTTTCATAATAAATATTGTTATATTCTACATTTTCATCCTGGAAAAGAATTGGTATTATGCTTTCCTTGTGATTGGAGGAAAGAAATATATACGCAATTATCACTCCGTTTTATTCTTAGGTCTGAATCTTTAAATGGTTAAAAAAAATTTTACTAAAAACACTTATTCCCAAATCACCAGATAAAAATGAGTTTACAGGTAGGCTGCTGACTGCATAGTATTAAATATAAGTAAGTACCCCTAAAATTCTTCTGGTTAGAATTTCCTCCTTTCTGAACCTGTTAATACCCCAGTGAAATGAAAGTCGTTCAGTCATGTCTAACTCTTTGTGACCCTGTGGACTCTAGCCCACCAGGCTCCTCTGTCCATGGAATTCTCCAGGCAAGAATACTGGAGTAGGTAGCTGTTCCCCTCTCCAGGGGATCTTCCCAACCTGGATTGAACCCAGGTCTCCCACATTGCAGGCAGATTCTTTAACCTCTGAGGCACCAGGGAAGCCCATTAATACCCTAAATTCTTCCCAATAATCAGGGTCTCTGGAAAACTTCCAGCAATGTGAACTTTAATTATTGCACGTCCTTCTGCTAATCTTCAGCTCAGATAGAATTCATCAGCAATGAAAATTTTCAGACAGACCAGCTTCTGTAAGCTACCAGCTGTTTTTGCTTGGAAAATTGCTTATCCTCTCTGAGCTCACATTCTTATCTGTAAAATGATAGTATAGGCACACATGACTTAAGAGTATTGGCCTAAGGATTAATGGAGGTGAAACTATATAAACTATAAAGCGCTGTGCAAGTGAGAGGCTGAATACGTGGTGTTGGATGGCAGTCCCCGAACAGTCTGGCACCATGGATTCCAACCTGGTTTTGCCCCTCATCGTGTGGTCTTGGAGAAGTTACCTCAACTCTGCTTCTCACAGTCTTCATCTATAAAATAGGAATAATGACAGTACTTGTCTCGCAGGGTCATGGTGGAGCCCAAATGAGATAGCATGGGTAAAGTGCTTCTCTCACTCCTGGCACTTAGTAAATGCTATAAAATGCTTGTTTTCATGTTTACACTGATGATTATCATGATGCTGCAACAAATCTTTTTTGTTATTATTTAGTAGACAAGCAACATGATAGTGTGAAAAGAATAGGATTTTGTATTAAGCACTCGGGTATCAGTCTCAAAATCATGAGATCTAGTAGAAGTTTCTTTTAAAATTCTTTTTAGTAGACATTTCTTACTTTGCCTAGTACTGTTGCTGTTAAGTCGCTTCAGTCGTGTCTGACTCTGTGCGACCCCAGAGATGGCAGCCCACCAGGCTCCCCCGTCCCTGGGATTCTCCAGGCAAGAACACTGGAGTGGGTTGCCATTGCCTTCTCCAGTGCATGAAAGTGAAAAGTGAAAGTGAAGTTGTTCAGTCATGTCCGACTCTTCGCGACCCCGTGGACTGCAGCCCACCAGGCTCCTCTGTCCACGGGATTCTCCAGGCAAGAGTACTGGGGTGGGTGCCGCTGCCTAGTACTAGTCCCGTATTAGACAATTAGTAGCTGTATGTGTGCACACTTTGTGACCTCACGGACTGTAGCCCACCAGGCTCCTCTGTCCATGGGATTTCCCAGGCAAGAACACTGGAGTGAGTTGCCATTTCCTCCTCCAGGGAATCTTCCCAGCTCAGGGATCAAACCGGAGAAGGCAATGGCACCCCACCCCAGTACTCTTGTCTGGAAAATCCAATGGACGGAGTAGCCTGGTGGGCTGCAGTCCATGGGGTCGCAAAGAGTCGGACACAACTGAGTGACTTTCACTTTCACTTTCCCCAGTATGAGATCCACCTTAGATGAAAAAGTACGGTAGTAGTTAATACAAGAAACCTTTGGGAGCTACTTCCTTCTGGCCCTCCAAAGAGGAAAAAACAGTTCTCAAATTATAGGTCATGTTACATTCCCTTCACTTTTAGCAACAGCCCTCATTTACCCTTCTTCTGACTTCAGGGCCATGATAAAATATTTGGTATTTGCCGTTGCTTTCTTTCCAACTGAGCATGGCCACCTTCCTCCCCTTGGGGGCACCTCTTCTTATAGGTGCATAACTCTATGCTCCCTAGACTTTGGCCTTTTCAAACTCTCCTCCCTTGCTCTAAAACTTTCCAATCCTCCTCCCTCAGCTTCCGGAAAAATGTGTTTCTCCTGAACACTCTTTCCCTGAGAGTTGTCAAAGATGATATACAAATAATTGCTAGTGTATTCACTGAAATTTTCCTTCTTTCAGAGGGGCACTAGGAAATTTAGTTAAAGGGAACTTGATTAAACAAAAGTCTTCCAACATCTTCATGTTTAATGGCTAAGGCCACCTCTGCTTTACATAGGTAGAAATGTCACTGTGACTCAGCAAAATCTAATGGCAGTAGGCTGGAGTCTAGAAATAACTCACTTTAGAAGTTAACAATTAGTATCCAACACATACATCCCAAGAGATCTTTGCAAAAGTGCACAAAAAGTTCTTGGTGAAGAGTAGTATTTGAATAGTACATTTAAAAAAAATGACTCATACAGTGGTAATCAAAAAATAATTCAAAAACTTTGTCCTTTTATGATGTCTAGTCAAAGCTTTGGTTTTTCCAGTAGTCATGTATGGATGTGAGATTTGGACTATAAAGAAAGCTGAGCACCAAAGAATTGATGCTTTTGAACTGTGGTGTTGGTGAAGACTCTGTCCTGAATATTCATTGAAAGGACTGATGCTGAAGCTGAAACTCCAACACTTTGGCCACCTGATGCAAAGAACTGGATCATTTGAAAAGACCCTAATGCTGGGAAAGATTGAAGGTGGGAGGAGAAGGGGACGACAGAGGATGAGATGGTTGAATGGCATCACTGACGCAATGGACATGAGTTTGAGTAGGCTCTGGGGGTTGGTGATGGACAGGGAAGCCTGGTGTGCTGCAGTCCATGGGGTTGCAAACCGTCAAATACAACTGAGTGACTGAACTGAACTGATGACAAATATATCACTCGTACTCATTGACTAGCTAGAGATTCATCTAATTTAATAAATCTGAATAACATGTAGGCCATTTGTTCTAACCCTACCAATTTTCAATTGAAAAACATTTAGTCCCCAAGAGGAGAACTGACAAAACCAGTTTAATCATCCTGGTCAGAACCTCCTACTGTCTTTCAGGCTAGTAGCCACTCATATGTCCCAGCTCAGGGTGAAGAAAGGCAGACAGTCCATTGGACAGTCTGTATTTCTCCTTTTGAGAACAAAAGGAAAAAAACAAACCAAGTTCCAGAGTTGCAAAGGAATGGGAAAACTTCTTGGGAATGCTTACTCCCAGGCCTCACACCTGAGTGACTAAATCTAAAGGGGGGGATTGTACTCTGAGATGACTTTAATACATACCAAAGTCTGAGAAGTACTAACTTAGAAAATGTTGTTAAAAAAAAAAGTGATGGAATTCCCTGAAATATTTAGGAAAAAAATGTGTGTGTGCATGTGTGTGAACATACACGCTCATAGTTTAACCCTTTCACAAGTCTTCTTTCAAATGTATTCACCATTTTTAGGTTAAGTTCTAATTGGATTTTTCCTAACCCTCCTGCACTGTTGGTGGGAATGTAAACTGATACAGCCACTAAGGAGAACAGTATGGGGTTCCTTAAAAATCTAAAAATAGAACTACCGTATGACTCAGCAGTCCAGCAATACTGGGCATATATCCAGAGAAAACCAAAATTCAGAAAGGCACATGCACCCCAGTGTTCGCTGAAACATTATTAACAACAGTCAGGGCAGGGAAGCAACCTAAACTGGTCTCTTTCAAATTCACCAATTAATGCTCTGTCAAATTATTTTATATTTTTACCCACCCACAAAAACCCTTTGGATTAAATTATGCCATAGTCTTACAATTAGATTATGTTTGGTCCACTGATTAGTGAGACCAGTAGGATCGCTCCTGATCTCTGATTTGAGGCAATTTTTAGCTAAAGGTATTATTTTAGTTCATCATTTTTATTGTTTAACCTGGAAACTAGCAAGCCAGACAAGAGGTTTAAAAATATAGTGGTTAGTGATCATTTGTATTATTCAATTAATTTAAATGCATGAAAAATCATTATAAAACACACAAACAGGCAAAGAAATTTTCAGAAGCCCTTTCAGAACTGGCATTTATTCAATGAGTGCTTTGCATAAAGTCACTAAATGTAGAAGTTAAAAAAAGGAAAATTTCATATTTTCTTATGTGATTTTCATAAATGGATGGATTTATTTTTTACTCAATTCAGTTCCCAAAGTCTATGATAGAATGTTATTTCAACAAATTTAAAGTAATGAAATATTATTTAGGTAACATCTTGGACCAACAATAATGAGTGTTACTCAAACAGAAACAAACAACTGCTTGATCTGTATCAGTGATTTTTTTGTCTAATTTCACATTACACTAGATTCCATTCTAAGTCTACTTGAAATGTCAAATGTATTTTTATTGATAGAATATTGAAGTTTTTTACTCAGTCATCAAATAAATTGAATTATTGAGAACGTACTACAGATCAGATATTCCTCTGGGCAGTGGGGATTTATATGGCAATTAATAAAATAAGTAAACACTTAATCTGTCAGAATTTACCTCCAACCTTATTACAGTTCACAATGCATGTAATATTTTACCTTCAATTATAAATGTGAAAGTTTGTTTAAACAGTAGTTGCGGTTTTTGTGGGAAAAGCGCTACTTTATAAATGTATGTAATTTATGTTTGAGTTAAGAGGATTCTAGATATTCAGGCTAGATGCCAGCAAATGAAGGGAATTCTTATTCCAGCTTCTCTGTGCCATGGACTGGGAGTGCATCTGTTTTCTGGGGTTCAGTATTCCTTTCTGGGTTGACTCTCTTGCTAGATCATTCTTCCCTATGTTGGGTCAAAACTTCATCTCAGTAGCTTCAACCCATTGACCTAGGTTCTGTTTTCTAGAAAGACACATGAAATAAATAAAATTCTACTCTCAAGCAGCAGGTCTTATATTTGCACTACAATCATGTCTCTCATTATTCAAGATTTTTTTTTTTAATCTACTTCTTAAAAGACAAAAGTTACTCACTTGAGTTATACCTAAGTCCCATTAGTATTTTAAATGGGTGGAAAAAAGGAAGGGAGGCAGGGAGGGAGCGATGGGAGAGAAAGGAAAAGAAAATAGCACCACAGCACCATCTGTTGTTGCAATATGTCACTGCAGCCTCCTAAACGGGGCTTAACACCTGCGTAAGTCCTTTCTAGGACTGTTACTGACACTTGGAATGAAGGAGAAATGTGGCTTTACAAGTGGGTGCGCTCCTCTGACTCCTCTCACAACCCTAAGAAATTATGTCCTTGATGAACCATTAAACCTTAAAGACATGTAAAATAAGTCCCAAGCTAGGTTTAGTGTGTGAATCTGAGGTTGCTCTAGACACATATCCAACAACAATCCAGTGTTCTTGCCTGGAGAATCCCAGGGACGGTGGAGCCTGATGGGCTGCCTTCTATGGGGTCGCACTGAGTCGGACACGCCTGAAGTGACTTAGCATCAGCAGCAGCAGCAGCAATTATTGCACACTTATGTTAAGAATAATGGGGAGAGGTAAATTGTTCATCTAAATGAGTTAATTTTATAATGTGAATTACATCNCGGTGGAGCCTGATGGGCTGCCTTCTATGGGGTCGCACTGAGTCGGACACGCCTGAAGTGACTTAGCATCAGCAGCAGCAGCAGCAATTATTGCACACTTATGTTAAGAATAATGGGGAGAGGTAAATTGTTCATCTAAATGAGTTAATTTTATAATGTGAATTACATCTCAATAAAGCTGTCAGGAAAAAGGATTAATATTAATAGCAGTAAGGTAGAGGGAATGGAGTGAAAAATATTTAGAAGTGAATAAAAAAGATCAAACAAAATGGTGAAAAGAATAAAGATGCTAGTGACTTATCTCAGGAGGCATCAGGAAGGCCTGGCTGTCAGCAAGGTGGCACTGAGGGTGACACAGGCTGCTGTAGGGGCAGTAGAGGCAAGGGTCTATTTTCAATAATAGAAAGGGCCTAGCAAATCCAGTCAAGGCTGCCAGCCTTCTATGCATGCAAACTCTACAATCCCCAACCAGGATTTAGGCAGATGCATGATTAGAACTCAAGTGTCCACACTGGAGAAGTTTAACCTTCCAACAGGTTCCTCGGGTACAGAAATCTGCGAAGTCTTTGTCAC
This sequence comes from Oreotragus oreotragus, assembly GCA_006410675.1. NCBI lineage: Eukaryota > Metazoa > Chordata > Mammalia > Artiodactyla > Bovidae > Oreotragus > Oreotragus oreotragus. Next base: position 159,138 of record SJYX01005592.1, on the reverse strand, counting down.
GGTCTGCCAGGAGTCGACAGAGCCCAAACCCCTGGAGCTGGAGTTCCTGGGAAAGAGCGTCATCAGGTACAGGGCCTTAACACAACAGTAGAACTGCAAGCCCTCCTGAGAAAGAAGGCACGAACTAGATGCTAACCAGCAACTCAGAGGGACCTCCAACTTATCAGAGACTGAGTGCCAGCTTACAGATGCGGGCTGATAAGCAAGCATCCAAGCCCCGCTCAAGGCTGCAACGAGCGGCCACTGCAGGACCCTGACGTCACAGCGTTCAGAGCCAGAGATCTGATGCTTGTTTGCCTAGTCTGGGTTGAGTGTCAGAACATGAGCACAGGAAGCAAGCCTGCCTGCCTGACACTGGGGCACTTTAATCACTTTTTTCTCTGATACAGTCAGTGCTGGTACTTGGGTAGAAACAAGGGTAAACAGAGGGTACAGGTTGGAGGGTTCGGTGGACTCAGCTGTGAGGATGAAAGGTTCAGGAAGGATGAGAGCAACAGGCTGAAAGTCAACATATTTGGAGTGATGTTTTCCAAGGTGAGGTGAAGTCGCTCAGTCGTGACCGACTCTTTGTGACCCCGTGGACTGTGACCTAGTAGGCTTCTCCGTCCATGGGATTCTCCAGGCAAGAATACTGGAGTGGATTGCCATTTCCTTCTCCAGGGGATCTTCCCGACCCAGGGATCAAACCCAGGTCTCCCACATTGGAGGCAGACGCTTTAACCTCTGAGCCACCAGAAAATCACTTTTGAGTGAAGAAAGTGGTCATAGCTTGGGGCAGGTAAGCTCTGAACTAGATCTCAACAGCTGGGGTGCATGTGGGACAGGAGGGGGAAGAAGGAGGGCACTGCCGCAGGGGAGAGCAGGGAAGACAAAGGCAAGGGGAACTTCCATGGCCAAAGTACATGAGAGAGACTGGCCCAGAACCGCACAGAGATGCCGAGAGAAGAGAGCGAGAGAAGATGCTGTGGGCTTGGAAACCGAAATTTAGGAGATGAGACGTTAAGAAAATGACATGCTCATTGGACTTCAGTGAAATCCATTTGGGGTGGGTCTGATCTCGGGGAAGGAGGAATGGCTGCATCTCAGGGATCATCAGAACAATGAAAGGAATACAGCATCCATCACTTTGCACGCGTCATGCTCTATCCTGGGCGCTTTCACTCGACCCACTATCTTCTCTTACCAAATCCATGGCAAAGAACCTCCTAATTTTTCTTCTACTTTTTTCAATTCTCCAATCCATTCTCCCACAAAGCATTTGCATAGTTCCACCTAAAATTAAATCAGATATGTCATTTTCCTTCTCAAAACTCAGTGGCATTTCCTCTTGGGAAAGGAAAAGTCACTAAAACTTACCATAATCTCTAAGATCTTAAGTAATTTGGCCCCTTCTGACTTCACTGTGAATTCATGGAGACAACACTCACTATGCCCTAGCCACGCTGCTTTGGGGGAAATTAGCAAATATTTCAAATATACAGGAGATATAAAGAATTTTACACGGAATACCCTTGTGTATTCTATCACCCATCCTCAGAGACAAATCATTTTAAAACGTGTATGAATCTCACAAATAAAAAGCTGAGCCAAAGAAGTCGGACACAAAAGGGTATATGCTGTACCAATTCCGTTCTTGCTATTTTCCCAATCAGATAGGGCAGTCCATGGTGTTAGAAATCAGAATAGTGTTTATTTCAGGGGCAGGAAAAAAGGAGATAGTGTTTGGGTGCGGGCATGTGGCAAAGTTCTGTTTCTTGATTTGGGGATGAGTGTTCGCTCATCGGGTGATAACTCATTGAGCTGTACATTATGATACAGGTATTTTCTGCACATATGTGTTGTACTTCAACTAAGTATTTTCTAACATTTTATAAGGTTAACATTTCAGAAAATAATACTAATTAGAATAGCTTGACATTAAAAAGTATATTAAAAGATGATTTAATAGCATAGTTCCAATTCTAAAAATCTTCATCTAATAATAAATTCTTAAATTATTACTATTTTCATTTATTGAGCAAATATTTATTTCCTACTAGTTGTCAGGTATCCACACTGTTTAAACACAGAGATCGGTCCCTGCCTTCAGCAAGCTGACCTAATATATTAGTGATGTGATGAAATCACGCATCCACTGAGTATCCAAATTGGGAAAGGAGTACATCAAGGTTGTATATTGTCACCCAGCTTATTTAACTTATATCCAGAGTACATCATGCAAAATGCAGGGCTGGATAAAGCACAAGCTGGAATCAAGGATGCTGGGAGAAATATCAATAACCTCAGATACGCATATGACACCACCCTTATGGCAGAAAGCAAAGAACTAAAGAGCCCTTTGATGAAAGTGAAAGAGGAGAGTGAAAAAGTTGGCTTAAAACTCAACATGTAAAAAACGAAGATCATGGCATCCAGTCCCAACACTTCATGGCAGATAGATGGAGAAACAGTGGAAACAGTGACAGACATTATTTTCCTGGGCTCCAAAATCATTGCAGATGGTGACTGCAGCCATGAAATTAAAAGACACTTGATCCTTGTAAGAAAAGCTATGACCAACCTAGACAGCATATTAAAAAGCAGAGACATTACTCTGTCAACAAAGGTCCATCTAGTCAAAGCTATGGGTTTTCCAGTAGACATGTATGGATGTGAGAGTTGGACTATAAAGAAAGCTGAGCACCAAAGACCTGATGCTTTTTGAACTGTGGTGTTAGAGAAGACTCTTGAGAGTCCCTTGGACTGCAAGGAGATCCAACCAGTCAATCCTAAAGGAAACCAGTCCTGAATACTCATTGGAAAGACTGATGCTGAAGCTGAAACTCCAACACTTTGGCTACCTGATGTGAAGAACTGACTCATTGGAAAAGACCCTGATGCTGGGAAAGATTGAAGGCATGAGGAGAAGGGGACAACAGAGGATGAGATGGTTGGGTGGCATCACCGACTTGATGGACATAAGTTTGAGCAAGCTCTAAGAGTTGGTGATGGACAGAGGAGCCTGGCCTGCTGCAGTCCATGGGGTCGCAAAGAGTCGGACACAACTGAACGACTGAACTGAACTGAACTGAACCTACAATGTGAAAACTGAGAAAGTCCTTCCATCCTTTACAAACATATTTATTTACACAATGGATCTACTGCAGAATATTTCTCATCTTGATTAAAAGATGTAGAGCTGAAAAATGGTAAAAGTTATGTCTTCTTTAAGAAAAAAGATGGATTTCCCTGGTGGGTCCAGTGGTTAACAATCTACCTTCCAGTACAGGGAACATGGGTTCAATCCCTGGTCTGAGAAGATTTCACATTCCACAGAGCAACGAAGCCCATGTAGCATAACTGCTAAGACTGTGCCGCAGCTACTGAAGCCATGACAATGAGAAGCTCACACACCGCAACTAGAGAGTAGCTCCCACTTGCTGCAACTAGAGAAGGCATGAGTGCAACAATGAAGACCTAGAGCCGCCAAAAGTAAATGAATAATTAAAAAGAATAAAAGAGGAGTTCAGTCAGTGATACATTTAATAAATAATACACAGTATCACTCAGTGAAAAAACAATGAAGGAAGGTAATAAAGGGTTCTAATAAACTTTTATTACATTAATTGCATACAGTTATGGTAACCAGGTTAGCAATATAGAGGGAAGTACCTCTGTAAGACTGACTTGAAAGGATAGTTTAAAATTATTTCTAATTATCATGAAAGTGAAAGTGAAGTCGTTCAGTCATGTCCGACTCTTTGCGGCCCCATGGACTGTAGTCTACCAGGCTTCTCTGTCCATGGGATTTTCCATGCAAGAGTACTGGAGTGGGTTNTGAAAGGATAGTTTAAAATTATTTCTAACTATCATGAAAGTGAAAGTGAAGTCCTTCAGTCATGTCCGACTCTTTGCGGCCCCATGGACTGTAGTCTACCAGGCTTCTCTGTCCATGGGATTTTCCATGCAAGAGTACTGGAGTGGGTTGCCATTTCCTTCTCCAGGGGATATTCCTGACTCAGGGATTGAACCCAGGTCTTCTGCATTGCAGGCAGATGCTTTACTCTCTGAGCCACCAGGGAAGCGTGGAACTATTCTAATTAGCATAGTGGCTATTAAAATATTTGTTTTAAATTACTTGAAAGCACATTTTTCCTTTTGGATAAGGAAAGCATTTTCATACCCACTCCTAACCATGTGCTCATGTCTACAGTATCCTTTGTTTATAGGTAAAACTAGCACCAGGTAATGAAACTGACTTTTGTTAATGCTTTAAAGAATAGTCACTGATTTGTATCAATCTCACTAACATCAAAGACACAAAGATTCCCTTCTGAATTCACTACTTCAACTAGTGGTTATCAGTCCTGTATGCTTATGTCTTGAAAAATATAGATTTCTGGGCTACCCTTGAGGCTTCTGATTTAGTAGGACCGCTGTAGAGTATATATACCATCAACATTGGTTTAAACCTGTCAATTGCCAGGAATTCTAAGTAAAGGATCCAAATTTACAAGTTTATTACTACTGACATTCTATTTTCTTTTTCTAAACTATTTCTGGTATTTCAGCAGATATCAAGCATAAGTAAATATTTATTCTAAGTATTTAATTGAATGCCTTTATTCGATTACTGCAAAAGAGTAGTAGAAGACAAAATTATTAAATAAAAATAGTGATGACACATTTAAAATATTACTTATACATCAAAATGATTTAAAGAGAAAATGAAAACAGTGTTGGCACAAACTAAAAAAATGTTGTAATGTGTAAATATATATTTATTTCACCCTTACAATATAGACTGTGTTTTCCCTATTATATATGGAATTTGTGTATTAAAGACTAAAACTTTGGACTAATAAAAGACTGTATTCACATTTGGCAAATTTTTATTTAGTCATAATAGTTTACCAACAGAAATAAATGGATTGGATATTCTTTGTATGAAAATTGTGTTATCTAAAACCTCACAAAGTAGAGGCTATCCACATTAAATGGTCAGGTCTAATATATAGTATTGTTAAATCTAAATGTTTTCAGGATAAAATTCTCTACCATTTTAATAACAGTTGAATTGGTCATCAAGTAATCTTGTTTTAGAAGTGGTTGTTTGGGCCACTGGAGTTATATGCCGGCAGTTGTTGACATCAGAATCATCTATAGTACTAATACTAATACTATAGTTTCTGGTATGAGAACAGTAACAGTAGACATTAGGATTTCATTTCCAAGCATCCTAATTAGAGTTCCAATGGAAGGGGTCACTATGAATTTTCCGTTTATGTCAAGTGGATGTGATGCTGTGAATTAGTAGATTTACTATAAATAGAGGCAGCATTGGTTCAGATGAATAAGTAATGGATAGCTTTGAGTGCAATATCAGTAGAAGTTACAGTACTTATAGATTCAGCCAACAGGGTAATAAAGGGTTTAGTGAGAATCATATGTTGTAGCAATATATACACTATAAATGGCGATGTTGTAGAAATGATGATGTGACTGTATGAAGACTGTATGAAGAAATGATACTACGACTGTAGGGTTAATTTATGTGGTGGTCCCTACAGCAAAAGTTCAGTAGACATTGTAGCCAGCATATATTGTTGATGCAATGTTATTGTGGCTATGAATTCATTTGAAGGGGCAGTGAAATTGCTAACTCTGCTGTGATAGTAAATCACTTAACCGTGGTTGCATGTTCTATTAACAAGTATTGTTTATAAGGTTATGGAGATTATTATTTCAGCTAAGGTCATTATGGTGCTGTGATTAGAAAGTCAGCTGAGTTGGTAACATCTGTGTTGACTTTATTTTAATTGAGGAGGTGGCAAAGAGAATTGAATATAATGTTTACATTATGTCAGAAAGCAGACTAGATTCACTTGCTGAGACAGAGGTAGCAATTGTGGTAGTGTAAAATCATGGAATAGCAAAGAATAGTGTCTAGAGATTCTGATAAGCTGATAACTGTAGGTTCATTTCAAATGAAAATAGTTCAGACTTGAGTTGAAATTTCTGAATGATTTGTGCCATTGTAGCTTCAGCTGAGTAGGAGGGTATACTATTGTGAACAGAAAGGGCTGAACTGGTAAAGTATTATAATAAGAGAAGATTCAGAAAGAGATCCAGAACTCTGAATCTTAACTGGGCACAGATCCAGTTAATATGAATCAGGTACTCATAGGCACTGGGTGCGATTAAAAGACTAATTGCAGTTGTGGTAATGCCCTCATAAGGGAAATGCTTGGAGATATAGTGACAGGGTAAGGTTAAAGATGGTGCTAAGAGTTTTCCTGGTGGGTTCAAAAGAGGAGGTGGTTGATGCTGTGGCTGTGTTTTCAGCAGAAGGTGTAGAAGGATACTGGTTGGTGGTGGTTGTGGTTGTAGCCTCAGTGGTGGTGCTGGTAGGTGCTGAGGTAGAACACTAAGTTTACATGGCAGGCGGTACCATGGCTGTGGACTGAGTGGAGGTCCTAGTGGTGTCCGCTGTGGCTGAAACTCATTGGTGGAATGGACACTGTTGCAGATGTTGTTTCAGCTGAAGTGGGGGTTCAGTAAACATGGGGGCACCAGTGGTGGCTATAGAGGTTGTAGCCTCGGTGGTAGTGGTGGCAGTTGTTGTGGTAGCTGGTGCAGCTGAAGTGGTGGCAACTGTGGTGACTGAAGTTTCAGTAGAAGTGGGAGCAGCAGTGGTGGTTGGGGTGCTTGTAGCCTCAGTGGTAGTGGAGTCAGTTGTCTGGGATAGTTGGTTCAGCTGAAGTGGTGGTTCTGGTTCCAGTAGATGTGGGAGCAGCAGTGGTGGTTATTGTGGCGGTGGCGTCAGTTGTGGTAGCTGGTTAAGCAGCAGTGGTGGCAACTGTGGTGGTTGTAGTTTCTGGAGCTGTGGGAGCAGCAGTGGGGGTGCTTGTGGTTGTGGCTTCAGTGGCAGTGCTGTCAGTTGCGATACTTGGTTCATCTGTAGTGGTGGCCACTGTGGTGGTGGTACTTCCGGTAGATGTGGGAGCAGCAGTGGGGGTGCTTGTGGTTGTAGCCTCAATGGTAGTGGTGTCAGTCGGTTCAGATGAAGTGGTGGCAACTGTGGTGGTGGTACTCTCAGTAGAAGTGGGGGCAGCAGTGGTGGTTGTGGTTGTAGCCTCAGTGGTAGTGGTGGCAGTTGTGGTAGTTGGTTCGGCTGAAGTGGTGGCAACTGTGGTGGTTGTAGTTTCAGTAGATGTGGGAGCATCAGTGGTGATGCTTGTGGTTGTAGCCTCAGTAGTAGTGGTGTCAGTTGTAGTAGTTGCTTCAGCTATAGTGGTGGCAACTGTGGTAGTTGTAGTTTCAATAGATGTGGGGGCAGCAGTGGTGGTTGTGGTTGTGGCCTCAGTGGTAGTGCTGTCAGTTGTGGTAGTTGGTTCAGCTGAAGTGGTGGCAACTGTGGTGGTTGTACTTTCAGTAGATGTGGGAGCAGCAGTGGTGGTGGTTGTGGTTGTAGCCTCAGTGGTAGTGGTGGCAGTTGTGGTAGTTGGTTCAGCTGAAGTGGTGGCAACTGTGGTGGTTGTACTTTCAGTAGATGTGGGAGCAGCAGTGGTGGTGGTTGTGGTTGTAGCCTCAGTGGTAGTGGTGGCAGCTGTGGTAGTTGGTTCAGCTGAAGTGGTGGCAACTGTGGTGGTTGTACTTTCAGTAGATGTGGGGGCAGCAGTGGTGGTGGTGGTGGTTGTAGCCTCAGTGGTAGTGGTGGCAGTTGTGGTAGTTGGTTCAGCTGAAGTGGTGGCAACTGTGGTGGTTGTACTTTCAGTAGATGTGGGAGCAGCAGTGGTGGTGGTTGTGGTTGTAGCCTCAGTGGTAGTGGTGGCAGTTGTGGTAGTTGGTTCAGCTGAAGTGGTGGCAACTGTGGTGGTTGTACTTTCAGTAGATGTGGGAGCAGCAGTGGTGGTGGTTGTGGTTGTAGCCTCAGTGGTAGTGGTGGCAGTTGTGGTAGTTGGTTCAGCTGAAGTGGTGGCAACTGTGGTGGTTGTACTTTCAGTAGATGTGGGAGCAGCAGTGGTGGTGGTTGTGGTTGTAGCCTCAGTGGTAGTGGTGGCAGTTGTGGTAGTTGGTTCAGCTGAAGTGGTGGCAACTGTGGTGGTTGTACTTTCAGTAGATGTGGGAGCAGCAGTGGTGGTGGTTGTGGTTGTAGCCTCAGTGGTAGTGGTGGCAGTTGTGGTAGTTGGTTCAGCTGAAGTGGTGGCAACTGTGGTGGTTGTACTTTCAGTAGATGTGGGAGCAGCAGTGGTGGTGGTTGTGGTTGTAGCCTCAGTGGTAGTGGTGGCAGTTGTGGTAGTTGGTTCAGCTGAAGTGGTGGCAACTGTGGTGGTTGTACTTTCAGTAGATGTGGGAGCAGCAGTGGTGGTGGTTGTGGTTGTAGCCTCAGTGGTAGTGGTGGCAGTTGTGGTAGTTGGTTCAGCTGAAGTGGTGGCAACTGTGGTGGTTGTACTTTCAGTAGATGTGGGGGCAGCAGTGGTGGTGGTGGTTGTTGTAGCCTCAGTGGTAGTGGTGGCAGTTGTGGTAGTTGGTTCAGCTGAAGTGGTGGCAACTGTGGTGGTTGTACTTTCAGTAGATGTGGGAGCAGCAGTGGTGGTGGTTGTGGTTGTAGCCTCAGTGGTAGTGGTGGCAGTTGTGGTAGTTGGTTCAGCTGAAGTGGTGGCAACTGTGGTGGTTGTACTTTCAGTAGATGTGGGGGCAGCAGTGGTGGTGGTTGTGGTTGTAGCCTCAGTGGTAGTGGTGGCAGCTGTGGTAGTTGGTTCAGCTGAAGTGGTGGCAACTGTGGTGGTTGTACTTTCAGTAGATGTGGGGGCAGCAGTGGTGGTTGTGGTTGTAGCCTCAGTGGTAGTGGTGGCAGTTGTTGTGGTAGTTGGTTCAGCTGAAGTGGTGGCAACTGTGCTTGTTGTAGCTTCAGTAGATGTGGGAGAAGCAGTGGAGGTTGTTGTGCTTGTAGTCTCAGCGGTTGTGGTGGCACCAGTTGTGGTAGTTGGTTCAGCTGTTGTAGTAACAACTGTTACGGTTGTTGTTTCGGTAGATGTGGGAGATGCAGTGGTGGTTATGGTTGTAGCCTCAGTGGTAATACTAGCAGTCACTGTTGTGATTGGTTCAGAGGAAGTGGTGGCTGTCGCTATTGTGCTTTCTGTTGAATCAGTGGTTGTCATACTAGTAGTTTCTGTTGATGTGGGAACAGTGGTTGTTGTCACAATAGTTGAAGTGGATATTGTGGCAGAATCTACTGTACTAGTGCCAACAGTAGTTTCAGAACTAGTAGATGAGGTTGAGTCAGTTGTTGTTGACACTGTCCCCTGGTTTTGAGGTAGTTGTATAACAATTTGGGGATTATTATTTTTCCCATTATATACCAGACTCACTATCAATACTCCAATTGCTGTTGTTATCACAGAGGCTAAGAGAGAAGCCAGGAATATTTTCCACAGAGACCAGTCATTGAAGAAATTTCTTATCATCTGGAAAGAATTTAAGTAACATTACTGAAGTTGAAACCAAATGTTGCAAAATAAATTTATGCCATTGATAATCTTTTCATATATAGATTACTTGAGTGGAAGAATGTATAAACAAAAAAAATACCTTTGTAGCCTGTTATATTATAAATATTGGCTCTAGCTTAAGCTTTCACTTAGGAAAGGCTTGGTCTTTGTAATAGGAATAAAGGAATACCCACTGATCTCTCTCCTTTCTTTTCATAGTCTATACTTAAAACTAAAAGAAATAATGAATGTCATCTTAGAAACATTTTATTCCTCCCTCTAGCAAGAGAAGTATCTACAGTTGTGTAGCTGACTGCTCAGTAATCTGAGGGACCCAAAAGAGCACCTGATAAAAATTTCTCCCATCTTTGGCCAATCAGCTGAACAGGTCTGCTTTGCAGCCTTCCATTTTAAAGGCATTAATTAACTGCTTTTCAAATATTCTAGCTAACTTCATACAGGTTAGTAATGCGAAGTCGCTAAGTCGCTTCAGTCATGTCCGACTCTGTGCAACCCCATAGATGGCAGCCCACCAGGCTCCCCCGTCCCTGGAATTCTCCAGGCCAGAACACTGGAGTGGGTTGCCATTTCCTTCTCTATACAGGTTAGTAATAGTAACATGAAATTCAGAGTTGAAAACATCAGTTATTTTCATTGGGTAAGATGCTTACCTCTTTGACATTCTTTCATCCATAAAAATCTATGTAATAAGATTAGAATTGGGATTAATGTCTGTAAAATACTTTGTAATAAATCTCTCTTTGTTATTGTAGAGAAAATACTGCGTCATGTAAAACATGTAAGCCTTGAGATAAGGAGGTCTTGAATTTGAATTCCATGCCATTAATATTCTAGCAAATTTCTTAACTTGCCTAATTTTTAGCTTGCCTTATATCAAAAGTGGGGATAACAATATCTACCTCCAAATCTTATTGAGAAAATTAAAATAAGAAACATCCTCCAAATAAGATTTTTGCAGAAGGCAGAAGAAACACAACCTGGAATCAAGATTGCGGGAGAAATATCAATAACCTCAGATATGCAGATGACATCACCCTTATGGCAGAAAGTGAAGAGGAACTAAAAAGCCTCTTGATGAAAGTAAAAGAGGAGAGTGAAAAAGTTGGCTTAAAGCTCAACATTCAGAAAATGAAGATCATGGCATCCAGTCCCATCACTTCCTGGGAAATAGATGGGGAAACAGTGGAAACAGTGTCAGACTTTATTTTTGGGGGCTCCAAAATCACTGCAGATGGTGACTGCAGCCATGAAATTAAAAGACACTTACTCCTTGGAAGAAAAGTTATGACCAACCTAGATAGAATATTCAAAAGCAGGGACATTACTTTGCCGACTAAGGTCCGTCTAGTCAAGGCTATGGTTTTTCCAGTAGTCATGTATGGATGTGAAACTTGAACTGTGAAGAAGGCTGAGCACCGAAGAATTGATGCTTTTGAACTGTGGTGTTGGAGAAGACTCTTGAGAGTCCTTTGGACTGCAAGGAGATCCAACCAGTCCATTCTGAAGGAGATCA
>SJYX01005592.1:123543-146351 GCA_006410675.1 Oreotragus oreotragus | reverse complement strand
GTCATGTATGGATGTGAAAGTTGAACTGTGAAGAAGGCTGAGCACCGAAGAATTGATGCTTTTGAACTGTGGTGTTGGAGAAGACTCTTGAGAGTCCTTTGGACTGCAAAGAGATCCAACCAGTCCATTCTGAAGGAGATCAGCCCTGGGATTTCTTTGGAAGGAATGATGCTAAAGCTGAAACTCCAGTACTTAGGCCACCTCATGCAAAGAGTTGACTCATTGGAAAAGACTTTGATGCTGGGAGGGATTGAGGACAGGAGGAGAAGGGGACGACCGAGGATGAGATGGCTGGATGGCATCACTGACTCGATGGACGCGAGTCTGAGTGAACTCCGGGAGTTGGTGATGGACAGGGAGGCCTGGCGTGCTGCGATTCATGGGGTTGCAAAGAGTTGGACATGACTGAGCGACAGAACTGAACTGAACTGAACTGAGTGTATTATAGTAATTAAGGGCCTAGCCATTGAACTCTAACAGATTTAGTTGTAAATTATATTAATAAATCTTTTACCGGATAGATGGTGGTATTTGGAAATTTCCCTTTACATGTAAAGCCTCAATTCCCTTTAACAGGGTTGTTGTAAATAGTAAATAAAAAACAGTACGAGTAACATTTTCCTAACACTTTCTTAAGTACTTAAATAATTCTGATTTCACTAATGAACTCATTCTGACCCATTTCCTTTTGACTGAAAATGATTACTAAAGGAAACAGAGTGCATAAGTCTTTGGCACATGTAGGGTAGCCCTTCAGTGTCCCAAAATATGAGACACTGTCTCAAGCAATAAACCACAATTTGAGTATTGAGAATGACACCCACTAGGCAGCCAGAGACAGCTCAAGGGCACTGGGTACCAAGGCTAAGGAAATCTGAGGCACCAACTAAGAGAGTGCAATGACTAAAAGAACCTCCTGCCCCATGTCATCTAGGCCTTAGAAGGAAATCAAAGGGGAAAGAGAGGAAGGACAATATTTATATTTCATAGGCAAAATTATCCTCATTTTTTGCTTGAATTTTTAAAAAGAGGAGAAAGATTAATCAAAACTCAATCTCAGACCTATGTTCAAGTGCTACTACTGCTACTGTCTAGCTGGGTGAATTCTTACAATCTCAACCGCCTAGACTACAGTGTTTTTCCATCCGTGGTTAAGAAAAGGCATCTAAAATAACTTTCAGCTCTCTGATTGGACTGCTTTGCTTGAGATCATCAGAAATATATTCTCTAAATGAGTGTTTAGTCATTCAGCTGTATCCACCTCTTTGCAGCCCCATGGACTGTAGCCCACCAGGCTCCTCTGTCTATGGCACTTCCCAGGCAAGAATACTGGAGTTGCCATTTCCTTCAGGGAATCTTCCAACCCAGGGATTGAACCCCCATCTCCTGTGTTGCCTGCATTGCAGGCTGATTCTTTACCCTTGAGCCATCAGGGAAGCCCATTCTCTAAATAATTCCCATCAAAAGCCTTCTTCCACAATGTTTCTTGTCATTGAGAGTTTATCTTATTTTTCAGTCTTTCTAAACCATTTCTAAAGCGGGGTTAATTAGAGGAGTGGTATAATCCAGAGTCAGAAGAATTGAGTCAAACTGCCAGGCATCGTTATCAATCAGTCAAAAATCAAGTTTTCACCTGGAGTAAGGGGTAGAATCAAGGAAGACTCGGACATCACATTTTAGGTGAAGAAAATAGAAGCATGAGAGACAGTTGTGAAGAATACAGGAAATCTGCCTCTGGGCCCAACCAAGGTGGCACTAAATAGTTTCTAAGTCAAAGTTGATAACACATGAGGTCAGAGACAGGAGGCTGACAGGAGGACCACGGTTAGGCTCAGAAGCAGGAAGGGACGGAGAGTAAGGCAGGTCACCCACAGGCTAGGGCCCCAGGGCCTTAACACTGACTTCACTTTCTACCGAGCAAGGGTTGCGACATCATTCACTGTCAGTGCATTGCTGTCATCACCTAGTCAGTCCTCCAAACAAAGGAACCCAAAACTTTGCTTTTTTTTTGGACACATATATTTTCCCTAAAAGTGAAGTGAAAGTGTTAGTCACTCAGTAGTGTCCAGTTCTTTGTGACCCCATGGACTATACAGCCTACCAGGCTCCTCTGTCCATGAGATTCTCCAGGCAAGAATACTGGAGTGGGTAGTCATTTCCTGCTCCAGGGGGTCTTCCCCATCCAGGGATCAAACTGAGTCTCCTGCACTACAGGCAGATTCTTTACTGTCAGAGTCACCAGGGAAGCCCCATATATTTTCCCTAAACTCTATATATGTTTTTTTCTTTCCATTAAGATCATTAGCTCTTTAAATTAAGAGCCCCATAAATCTACCTCTATTTCATTTCTTCTCAGTGAAGACGTGTTCAGAGGACATTGTAGATTTGCAAAAGAACAATGTTAATTGACTGAAATTTTTTCTCTAATATTAAATCAAGAGAACTTATATGTGGATTATATCATAACCCAGAGAAACAGTGTCACCCCAAACATTACCTGACAATATTGAGATTCTCTGTTTGGAAATTCCGAATATCCAAGGGTCCCTGTGTTGGTGCAGACATCAGTTAAATTGGGACCAGCATCACCAGTTACACCAATTGATGTTGTAAGCCCACATGCTGAACCGTGAGCTTCATAGTTTGTAAGGTTCGGTAATGGCTGTATATGGAAAAGAATGGGGAGAAATAAGATCTTATGTCTAAAGTAACACAATTCTGACAAATGTAAGTTAGGTTGTGACATATTATGACATATTTGGTCAAAGAAGATCATTTGAAAGCTGACTGAGGAATAAATAAATATATTATACCTCTCAAAACAAGACTGCATTCAATTATTTTATATAATCATAGATATTAATTACAAAATATCTGAGTAAACTAGTAATAGAAGAGATTTTTCCATAATTTACAAAGGGTAGCTCCATAAAACCCAAGTTAACATCATAATTAATTGTGAAATATTTCAGGCTCTCCCCCTGAGTTTGGGACTAACACAAGATATTCACTTTTCACCACTTCCATTCAATGTTACATTGGAGGTCTTAGCCAGTGCATTGTTGGCAAAACAAAAATAAAGTTATAAAATTTGAAAAAATAATGATGAATCTACAGACAGAATGTTAGAATAAATGAATTAATGAGGTCAGTAAATACAAGATAAGTATACAAAAATCAAAAAAGTTGGAGCTATCAGTATAAACTCATGTTCATAAAATACAAATATAGGTGATTACATAGAGAAGTATTATAGATATGTGTGTATACACAGGTTACTATATGCGCATACATTTCCCTCCTTTGTCAGCTGAGGGAACCTAGAAGCAACAACACACTTGCAGGAACAAGCACCCAGGTTTTGGGTTTGACACCATACTCTTACTTAGTAAAAGACATGAGGAATCTCTGGAGAAATGGCTAATGATAGGGCTGGGGTGGAAATTTACAAGATGAGCCTGGAGCATCTCTTAATATCAGAGATTAAGGAAATCCTCCCATGCTTCACTAAAAAATAATAATGATGATGATGACAGGTGTATGTCAGTATGTCAAAGTAACACAGGAATCAACTGAAAGAGCTCTCAATGGCCAAAGCTATTTGGAGCCAAAAAACGTTAAGTAGTACTGGATTATAACCCAAAGTAGAAAATAAACATCTGAGAGTCCATACTGACATAAATGATTAAACAAATAAGAAATGCAGAAGAACAGAAAGGGGGTAGTAAATAAAAACTAAAAAGTCTAAATAAAATATGGACTTTAAAAAATAACAGTGTATCAACATTGGTTCATTAATTGTAACCAATATACCATATTAATGTAAGATATTAATAATAGGAGACACTGTTGAAGGAAACAGGTGAGGGGGATGAAGAAGTGCAAACTTCCAGGTGCAAAATAAATGAGTCACAGGTATGAAAAGTACAGTACATGGAATATAGTCATTAAATACATAGTAATATATAGTAACACCATAAGGGGTGGTCATTTTGAAATGTAGAGAAATATCAAATCACTATGTTGTATAACAGGAAATAATATAGTAATGTAGGTCAATTATACTTCAAACACAAACAGAAAAACTCATAATAAAAAGAGGTCAGATTTATGGTTATCAGAGGTGGGGTCCATGGAGAGAAGGGAGAATTGGATGAAGGCAGTAAAAAGGAACAAAGTTCTAGTTGTAAGATAAATAAGTACTAGGGATGCGACGTACAATATGATTAATATAATTAACTCTGCTCTATGTTATATATGAAAGTTAAAAAGCAAATCCTAAGAGATTTCATCACAAAAATACATAATTGTCTGTCTATATGAGATGATGAATAATCACTAAGCAAATTGTAATAATCATTTAATCACGCATGTAGGTCAAATCATTATGCCATACAACTTAAACTTATGTGGTACTGTATGTCAATTATATCTGAATAAAGCTGGAAGAAAAAATAGAGGAAATCGGATCCTAAGTTTGTGGGAATTCTTTATGTTTGCTGTTTTCTATGTTTGGAAAACTGTTCTATTCATTTGCTTTAAAACTGTACTATGTTTGCAGTTTTCTATAAAGCTATAACTATTTTCTAAAATAAAGTTTTTATTTTAATAATAATGTAACAATAACATAGTTACATTATTCAGTTTCTAGCACCCAAGATTTCTAAGTCTAATAAGACCAGTACCCATCTATCCACAACCTACTAACTAAAATTCCTCATACCAGAATGGATCCTGTAGCCTTAACATTACTAATGCCACCCTCTTTTTTGAACAGAACTACAAATCATTTAGGAATCTCTCAATATGCATTTTCTAGTTTCTATATGATTGTTTTACTCTTATCAGATCTTATGCTTCTTTGATGAAGCACAATAGACTTGAATTTGAGAAACATATATGCAGATAAATATGATAAGGATTAGAAGCTGGAAAATGCTTGGTACAAGCATATTCACCTGAGTCTTCATGGGGCAGGTAGCACAAAGGAGGAAGGGAAGGGTGTTGGGAAGATATAAACAAAAGATTTCACAAGCCTTCAACAAGTAGTGATCTAAAACACACAATAATGCATACAAACAATATGCTTGTACTATAATTATGTAATGTAAATATCACTTTATTGATAACTATAACTATAGTTGATCACGTACAGTATAGTATCAAAGTAGCACACTATTCAGCTTAAACTTACAATGCTATGTGTCAAAAACATTCAAAGACTATAAAAACAAAAGACTTCAACTATATCTGTAATGGCTTATTTCTTAAATTTGGTGTTTGGTACATGCATGCTTATTATATTATTCTTTAAGTCTTTTAAATATATGTTGAATTCTTTTAAATAAATGAATTAAAAAGATGGGTTCAAATAAGAAAGGTTTTTGGTGGTTAGGTTTTTCTTGAAGTGAGTTTAAGAGCAAAATAACTTCAGATACGGTTTTAAGAAAAAGAAGGAGAGCAATCTGTGTTACATTCTTATGGGAGTATAAATTGTTTGTGTAAATTTGTAATAGCTGAAAAATATTACAGAATTATTTAATTTTTTCTCACAGGATAACAAGAGTATTATTTGAAAGTGCTCTCTAATTATATTGATTACCTAACCAATCCTAAATGGTTGTTTAACATGTTACTGATGTTGCTAGTTCAATCAATCTCTAATTTCCCTTAACAATCAAGATATGTATGTGTGCAGACACTGGCCATTGAGCAGCTATAAGAACAAAATGGGGTATTATTATGATTAGCTAGAATCAAGAAGGAATACACTTGAACATAAAAAAAATTAGTCAAGTTCTGTTTTTCTAAAGGTACAATATCATGCCAAAGAAATAAAGAGAGTAGCAATGCAGTGACACAGAGTAAGAGAAGATATGATATACACAAGCACATTAACAAAGTCCTATCTGCTTTTAAATATGCAACTTTGAGAAAATCACAAAGATTTATATTTTATAAAAGTTTGTGTTTCTCTATATTATTACTATCACTATTCTGCAGATATTTAGTTTGTGGCTGATGAATCTGAATATTTTTGGAACTTTTATAATTAAATAAAAATTCATTGGCCAGACCAGTTTATCAGAATCAAAAATATTTAAGAGAAGGAAATTGGGGGATAAGTGCACTGACAGCAGAGTAAAGTTAAAATTTTGAGCACTTGGGGAGCTATAAATTAGCTCCTGGTAGAAGTCAGTAATCTCCATTAAACATACCCAAAATGCATTAGCTATGTTCATGGAATAAAATTTTAAATTCTATGCTCAAAACTTAAAAGAGGTCACCATTTCATGCTCCCTAAGAGGGAAAAACAAACTCCTAAATTTCTCTTTTTTTATGTAGGTATCAGTTGCTCCTTTGATCCATTGGTGAAAATGGACCTCAATTGAAAAACATTTCTGTACCATTATGTACAAATATCTAAATGTAACGTGAGATACTCAGTGGAGAAAATGTGTGCTCTTTATTCAAAAATTTCACCACTGTCTAGGGAAATCTTCAAGATGATTAATTCCTTAGTAAAGGGGGCTTTTTAATCTGAGTATCTTGACACTGTGAAGACCTAATAACAGTTGCAAGGCTCAAAGAGCCATGAAGAACATCTTTAGGGGAAAAGAGTGCTGATCTAGAATCAAGAGAACAATTCCCCTGCCTTGTAACTTCCTTGTTAGTGCAAGGGGACAAAGATATTTTTCCTCAAAGAGTAAAATTGTCCATTCAAACTTATACTGATTTCATTCAACACATTTCCATGTCTCCAGTATCAAGGGCTCTCTAGTCAGAGGCAAAGTTTCATAAAAGGCAATCCCAAAACATACAGTCCTAATTTATTTCTTCTAAAACCATAAGCAATGGTCAAATAATATTGTATATAATTGAGTTCTACTATTTCCCTCGAATATAATTCTCTACTAAAAAAGAAATTCACAAGTAGTTAACTAGAGGCAAGTCTTTAACTAAAGGACTTGTTAGATAATTTGCTTCTTGTACCAAAACTTCACTTAAAGGATCATGTTCTAACTTTCAAAAATAAATGAAATTTTTGAGCTCTGACAAATCTACATATTACACTAAAAGTCCAGGCAATTAATACAAAAATCTATGTATCCCATTTTAAAAACATAATTTGTTAATGCAATCAACCACAGATTGATCATCTTGCAGTTGAGTTACAATAACTGTAGAGAATTATTTGAACAGGTTAATAAATTGTTACCCCCCAAACTGCTAATACCTTAGATTAGTGAGAATTAAAATAAATTTGATATACAGAAAAAATACAGGTTTCCTAATTAACAAGTAGTAATAGAATAGCTGGAAATTGTTTTTCATGTAAAATTTTGATTAAGAATTCCTTTTGGGGAAGAACTAGGTTGTAATAAAAAAAATTAGAGTTGTATTATTGTTGGAAACAAGACTGTGAACTATCAGAACACGCCACAGTGGTGCCGCCAATACTCACTGGCTGGTTTCCAGAGTCTTCAATATTCACTACGTATTTCCCACGTTTTCTGTCCATTCCTGAAGTGTCAAAATCACAAGCTTATCTCTAGAAACATTTTTCAGCCTGTTCATTGCTCTTTATACCTGGTCCTGGAGAGATAATTGAGTTGATTAATATCCACTATGAGACATCGGTGCTAATGTGGATTAAACCAATAATAATTATTCTTTATGCGGAATCCACCTTACAGGAAGAAGTAGGGTGTTAGGCAATTATATGAGGATACAAGAAAATCAATCCCACCTCTGTGATGACACCTTCAATACTATGCCACCAGACAGCTCGTCTGGTATAAAGAAACTGCAGTTATACAATTCTTCCTTCTTTCTCCTATCACATCATTTCACAGAACTCTTCCATCTGGCTTCAGGAACAGCCCAAGATAGAATTCTGAAATAAGTGAATGTTGCTGTTGCTTCTTTACCAACCAGACACGAACATCTTTCCACTTTTACTGGCAACAACCTTTAGGTATGCGGAACCCTCTGCTCATTAAGTCTTGACCTTCTCGGGTTTCTTCCCAGCTTTAAAACTTCCCCAGTCTATTCTCTTTCTCTGATTCTAGAAAAAGTTAATCTAATCTGATTTATACTCTTGGAAAAAAATGAATAATTTGGCTTATACTCCTCCAAGACCCAGTCTGACACATATGGCTAATCTGATGAACGAATCTCTGTGAGTATATTCACCAGAGTCTCCTTCTCTCCCCTTTTTGTGAAATCTAGTCAATATTTGGCATAGTTACCAAAAATATTAATTCTGATTTTGTTTACAGTTTAGTAATAGGACACATGGGTAGGGAGGCTTTTCTAACTTCTGCAAATTATACTCAAATGCAATGGACTTTTTTCTTATCTGTAGAAATATCTTTAGAGGGCTCTATACAATTACCAAGAGTTAAGAAATCATTTTTAACCTTAAATAAAATGTTATCAATCAGTTCCCAAAATAGGTTTTTAGGGAATCCCAAATAAACTAGTATAGACGTTTGTTTATGAAGAATGGAGCTTAAATAACCTAAAAGTTTAAAAATATCTTTTCAGTTTGTAATTAGTCCATAGTTAGTTTCTTATAAATGAAGCAACAAAGACAAAGTACTTATACTTTTTTGTTGAAAATGTCTCGGGGAGCACTTTTTACCTGGCNGGAGCTTAAATAACCTAAAAGTTTAAAAATATCTTTTCAGTTTGTAATTAGTCCATAGTTAGTTTCTTATAAATGAAGCAACAAAGACAAAGTACTTATACTTTTTTGTTGAAAATGTCTCGGGGAGCACTTTTTACCTGGCCAGATATCTATCAGGTTTCAAAGACAAGAATTACCTGATAATAGAGCTGAAAGAGGGCTAGGGGATCTTGTTCAGCTTTGTCACTCTAAGGTTGAGAAAATTTGTATCCAAAGAGAGGAAGTGATAAGACCAGTTATGTGGTGGAACCCAGTTTCTTTTCTGTCTAATACGCTCTATACAATTAGTTTATTGATAGTGACTTTGTAGAAAGATGGACAGCCTAGTAGGAATTCAAGCAAATGTCTTTTTGACAATAAAATGAAACAAAGATTTCAAAGACGTGGACTTGGAAAGGATTCTAGATATGATGCCTGTTGTATACCTGAGGCCACCTGAGACTTACTGAGCCAGACTTTCAGGGGCAGAGGCTGGGAGCCCGAGTTTTTGGCCAAAGGTCAAGTAATCTTTATTTGAACAATGTTTGAGAAATATTTTCCTAACCAATGATTCCAAGCAGGTGCATGGAGTGTCTTCATATCTTTATGGAATAAAATTGTATATATGAAGAAACTTCAGTTTTCTTAAATTGAAAAATGGGTAAGTTTTAAGTTGCTTATTCCTTCAATAGCACTACTGAATCTCTATTATAAGCAAGCACTGTGCAAGAGGCTGAGTACTCAACGGTGAACAAGAGTCAAGATTTCTGCTCCATTGGAATAGAGTAAAATATATACTGATTATGTCTTAAAATATTTTTGGTCATCTCTATAAAGTTCTCTTATAAATGCATTCTTTAGATACAAGCTTCCATTGGAATCCACAGAAACAAAGTAAAATGGCCTTTGGATGTAGAGAATGTAAAAAAGTGTGAAAAAAACTACGAAAGGGATTTATTCTAGGGAGGAGAGAAAGCCAATGTCTTACCCCTCCACAGTGAAATTAAGGCAATGAAACTATGGCTTCTATGACAGTATAAGTAGAGTGATCATGTAGTTCATCACTCCAAACCAAAATACTTCTGAAAGCAAAAGGAAGCACTGTTAGTAATTTAATTTTACAAAGACAGTACTATCCCCTATAAGCCAGAATACATGGTCACTTAGCAATACGGAATCCATGCAAGTTAAGAGATTCACTAGTAGATATCATGACCATTGGATAAGTCGATGAATTTAAAAACTGATTTAATACATTTAGGGAATCGATTTATACATCTAGTGAACAAACAATAATTTGATTAGAATACACAGTTTACTTGAACTTAAAAAAAAATCTAGTATGGCGTTGCAGTACTAACACATACATGCGTATGTGCTCAGTCTTATCTGACTCCTTGCAACCCCACAGACTGTAGCCCACCAGCCTCCTCTGTCCATGGGATTTCCCAGGCAAGAATACTGGAATGGATGGCCACTCATCCTGGAAGGGATCTTCCCAACCCAGAGATCAAACTCAGGTTTCCTATATTACAGGCAGATTCTTTATCATTTGAGCCACTTGGGAAGCCTCCACTAACACATACACACATGTGTAAGTTCTCCAGAATGACCAAGAAGGTAAAATTCCAGAGTGTATGTCACCAACAAAATAATAACAAAATTCCAGCCAGGGTTGTCATTAGCTGATGAACTGTTACATGAGCCAAAGTAAGTCGCTATGAACTTAAAGTTTCAGCATAAAATTAGAATTTTTCCAAAGAATGCTTTCTGTGCTTTTTTCACATCACAGACCAACAGCTAAAGTGGAACACACCTGGGTTACCACAACATGCAATACAGGTAACTCTCACTGGTATGCCAAATATCTCCTAGAAAATCTAATATCTGTAGCATTTTAAGCCCAAAAAATTTTTTGAAAGTCTATATTAATTAAGAGTGGTTGACAGTCCTCTAGCAACTGGTTGCTTTTTTCACATCACAGACCAACAGCTGAAGTGGAACACACCTGGGTTACCACAACATGCAATACAGGTAACTCTCACTGGTATGCCAAATATCTCCTAGAAAATCTAATATCTGTAGCATTTTAAGCCCAAAAAATTTTTTGAAAGTCTATATTAATTAAGAGTGGTTGACAGTCCTCTAGCAACTGGTAATTTTTTTAGCCCAAAGAATGCGGAGCCTATTAAAATGTCATCTGTTATAAAATGAACCACACTGTAGTCTTAAAGATCAAAACAAAATTAATTTGTTGATCAGGTCACTCATGTCAAATACTTCCATGACTGAAATTTCACCATGATCAGATACTAATCAAAATGCCTTTGTATTTCTGCTTTGGTCTTTCAGTATGATGACAACTAATTTGACAGATCCAACTCTGTAATCTTTAGCAATTTTTTTTTTTTTTTAAGACCAGGACATTGGTATAGTTCATTTGTTGTGTTGAGTGACTAAAATAATAACAGAGAACAGATTTCAAATGCTTCAGTAGAATATTTCACTTAGATCTGTATTTCCTATTAATTTAAAATTGATAAGGAAATCATTCAAACACACAAAAAAAGTTGTAAAAGAATTTTTTAGGTATTAAGTCTAAATCACACCAATGCAATTATTAGGGAAAATGCTAACTGAAACCACCCAACCTGGCCAGGCACCACAGGAACCATGTGCATGAGTTATTTTACGATAGAAGGTCCTGGTAAGGAACACAGAACTAACAAGGCACCAGCAACTGGAAGAATCTGGGGAAGGTCAAAAGGAGAAGCCACGTGTCTTACCACCTCCCAGAATCCTTCTCACTGGAATCCATCTTGGCTGAGGACTGCGTGTGCCACAAGGATTAACCATGAGTCAGAATGGTCAGAAACAACCCAGAAACTAACCCCATCGTCATAAAAAAGCAGTGCAACAAAGCAGCTCTCCTGGGTTCCCTTACCCTGCTGCTCTCCACCTGGGTTCCTCTTCCCAATAAAGCTCTTGCTTTGTCAGTTTGTGTGTCTCCTCGGACAATTCATTTCTGAGCCTTAGACAAGAGACCACTCTAAGGCCCTGGAAGGGGTTCCCCTTCCCACCATACAATGACTATGCGAAAAAAGTGATCAAAATGGGAGAGTGAAAAAATTAAAACTATCTGCACATTTGTTTGAGAAGCTACCTCTCTTGCCCCTCCCAATAAAAACAAAAGCTTAAATAAATTAAGAGATTATTTTTCCTTCCATAAACAGAAAACTACAGGAGGGCAGTTCAAGTGTAGATGAGAGATAAGCAAACGAAAGTTTCCTCCCTTGTTGAAGAATGTCACTAGGGCACACTAAATGAGTGCTGCTCTACACCTAGGTGGCTTCTGACTCAACCACATCTTGTCATTAATATTATTGACATTTCTTGTGAAGGGGTGCCTCTTCCAGTATATACCTCACTGATCATATCTAATCCTCCTAATACCTTCCTGAATTAAATATCATTATACCATTTTCATGATGAAATACCAAAGCATTTAGTGATATTTAATAAGGTTCAAAATAGGTCTGTGGCTCTATTCATTCAACCCAAGAAGTAGTTATTAAATACTTACCGCACTCACTGTGTCACTTTAGATGCAGAGAGAATCTGGGAGATGGAGGAGAGGGAAAAGTATTTATAAGTTTAATCTCTTATGGACAGAAAAAAAATTTTAGAAACAACCAGAGAGTCTTATGACAGGCCTCAGATATATGGAGGCAGCACAGTTGTTTACTAGCAGAAGGAAAGGAGTGTCATTAATGCTTGGAGCAGACTTGCCTTCTAGGGAGACGATGCTGGAATTTAGACCTCGTTTATAGTACAGGCTTGGAAATTCCTGGGCAGAAGGTAAGACTTACAAGTTTTGCAGACTGGATCTCTGTCTGGGGCTCAAGAAAATGATCAGCATGAGAGAAATCAAAGAAAAATATCAAGATTTTTCAACCTGTTCAATTCAATTGGAGAATGATCCTGAGTTTGAGTATTCATTGCCATCTATGTCATGATTTGCCTACAGGTATCAGTGCAGTAGCACCTAGTCCTAAGGGATAGAGATGAAGCTTCCAGTCCTGTTGGTGAACTCCTGGAAAATAAGCTGATTGCTAGAACAGGACTTCAGAAAGGAGATCCAGGAGGATCTGAGGCCTACAGAATGAGTCGTAGAGATAGGACTTGGACTTGTAAATTCCAATCACATACTTAGTTCTCAGATTTAGGGCATCATTAAATGCTGGAATGAGCACTGATCCCCAGTCACAATGAAAGTTGTACTAGTCATTCAAGTCCTTCCAATATACGATAGAATTGTACTTTTCGCCCGCCTCGATTTCTCATCAGATTCCTTGAGGTCAGGTTTATTCTGGCCAGAGTTGTCAGTAGAAGAGAGGTGTATTACTCTGAGGCTAGAGCATTTAATGTTGAGACAAGTCAAAAGTTATGGTCAATGGCACTGTTTCACAAAGGGCCAGGTTCCATTAGTTTGAGTTTCAGAAAGTGATATTGGAGCAAAGCCCATAGATGACCAGAAATAGGCAAATAGTGTGACCAATAAATAAACCTTTGTTGTCAGAAGTCATTACAATATATGTGCTGTTTGTTACTGCAGCAAAACCTACTCTATCCTGACTAAAACATGGCTCCAAGTGGTCAGCAATGGACTGTTACACCTCATCTCTAAACTAAACATTAGATATCAGGGCATTGTCGTTGTTGTTGTTCAATCGCTAAGTCATATCCAACTCTTTGTGACCCCATGGATTGCAACACACCAGGCTTCCCTGTCTTTTGCTATCTCTCAGAGCTTGCTCAAATTCATGTCCATTGAGTCAGTGATGCCATCCAACCATCTCATTCTCTGTCGCTGGGGCATAGCAGATGATTTGAACCCTAATGAGATGGGGAAATAGTGGAAACAGTGGCTGACTTTATTTTTTTGTGCCCCAGAATCACTGAGGATAATTTTGTAGCCATAAAATTAAAAGACGCTTACTCCTTGGAAGGAAAGTTATGACCAACCTAGACAGCATATTAAAAAGCAGAGACATTACTTTCCCAACAAAAGTCTATCTAGTCTAGGCTATGATTTTTCCAGTGGTCATGTATGGATGTGAGAGTTGGACTATAAAGAAAGCTGAGCGCTGAAGAATTGATGATTTTGAACTGTGGTGTTGGAGAAGACTCTTGAGAGTCCCTTGGACTGCAAGGAGATCCAACTGGTCCATCCTAAAGGAGATCAGTACTGGGTGTTCATTGGAAGGACTGATGTTGAAGCTGAAACTCCAATACTTTGGCCACCTCATGCAAAGAGCTAACTCATTTGAAAAGACCTTGATGCTGGGAAAGATTNATATTATTGACATTTCTTGTGAAGGGATGCCTCTTCCAGTATATACCTCACTGATCATATCTAATCCTCCTAATACCTTCCTGAATTAAATATCATTATACCATTTTCATGATGAAATACCAAAGCATTTAGTGATATTTAATAAGGTTCAAAATAGGTCTGTGGCTCTATTCATTCAACCCAAGAAGTAGTTATTAAATACTTACCGCACTCACTGTGTCACTTTAGATGCAGAGAGAATCTGGGAGATGGAGGAGAGGGAAAAGTATTTATAAGTTTAATCTCTTATGGACAGAAAAAAAATTTTAGAAACAACCAGAGAGTCTTATGACAGGCCTCAGATATATGGAGGCAGCACAGTTGTTTACTAGCAGAAGGAAAGGAGTGTCATTAATGCTTGGAGCAGACTTGCCTTCTAGGGAGACGATGCTGGAATTTAGACCTCGTTTATAGTACAGGCTTGGAAATTCCTGGGCAGAAGGTAAGACTTACAAGTTTTGCAGACTGGATCTCTGTCTGGGGCTCAAGAAAATGATCAGCATGAGAGAAATCAAAGAAAAATATCAAGATTTTTCAACCTGTTCAATTCAATTGGAGAATGATCCTGAGTTTGAGTATTCATTGCCATCTATGTCATGATTTGCCTACAGGTATCAGTGCAGTAGCACCTAGTCCTAAGGGATAGAGATGAAGCTTCCAGTCCTGTTGGTGAACTCCTGGAAAATAAGCTGATTGCTAGAACAGGACTTCAGAAAGGAGATCCAGGAGGATCTGAGGCCTACAGAATGAGTCGTAGAGATAGGACTTGGACTTGTAAATTCCAATCACATACTTAGTTCTCAGATTTAGGGCATCATTAAATGCTGGAATGAGCACTGATCCCCAGTCACAATGAAAGTTGTACTAGTCATTCAAGTCCTTCCAATATACGATAGAATTGTACTTTTCGCCCGCCTCGATTTCTCATCAGACTCCTTGAGGTCAGGCTTATTCTGGCCAGAGTTGTCAGTAGAAGAGAGGTGTATTACTCTGAGGCTAGAGCATTTAATGTTGAGACAAGTCAAAAGTTATGGTCAATGGCACTGTTTCACAAAGGGCCAGGTTCCATTAGTTTGAGTTTCAGAAAGTGATATTGGAGCAAAGCCCATAGATGACCAGAAATAGGCAAATAGTGTGACCAATAAATAAACCTTTGTTGTCAGAAGTCATTACAATATATGTGCTGTTTGTTACTGCAGCAAAACCTACTCTATCCTGACTAAAACATGGCTCCAAGTGGTCAGCAATGGACTGTTACACCTCATCTCTAAACTAAACATTAGATATCAGGGCATTGTCGTTGTTGTTGTTCAATCGCTAAGTCATATCCAACTCTTTGTGACCCCATGGATTGCAACACACCAGGCTTCCCTGTCTTTTGCTATCTCCCAGAGCTTGCTCAAATTCATGTCCATTGAGTCAGTGATGCCATCCAACCATCTCATTCTCTGTCGCTGGGGCATAGCAGATGATTTGAACCCTAATGAGATGGGGAAATAGTGGAAACAGTGGCTGACTTTATTTTTTTGTGCCCCAGAATCACTGAGGATAATTTTGTAGCCATAAAATTAAAAGACGCTTACTCCTTGGAAGGAAAGTTATGACCAACCTAGACAGCATATTAAAAAGCAGAGACATTACTTTCCCAACAAAAGTCTATCTAGTCTAGGCTATGATTTTTCCAGTGGTCATGTATGGATGTGAGAGTTGGACTATAAAGAAAGCTGAGCGCTGAAGAATTGATGGTTTTGAACTGTGGTGTTGGAGAAGACTCTTGAGAGTCCCTTGGACTGCAAGGAGATCCAACTGGTCCATCCTAAAGGAGATCAGTACTGGGTGTTCATTGGAAGGACTGATGTTGAAGCTGAAACTCCAATACTTTGGCCACCTCATGCAAAGAGCTAACTCATTTGAAAAGACCTTGATGCTGGGAAAGATTGAGGGCAGGAGGAGACAGGGATGACAGAGGATGAGATGGTTGGATGGCATCACTGACTCAATGGACATGGGTTTGGGTGGACTCTAAGAGTTGGTGATGGACAGGGAGGCCTGGCGTGATGCGGTTCATAGAGTCACAAAGAGTTGGACATGATTGAGCAACTGAACTGAACTGAACTAAATGTTCAAAATTGGGCTTTAACAATCTGGCCCGTCTCAGTCTTAGTGGCACCGGAATTTGGGCAGGATGAAAGCTACTGTGAGATGCTGGAGCAGACACAACAAAAAGCAATGTGGTGAAACTTGACAGTAAATACACAGAGAGTAATGTTCTTCAAAATACAACATAAAGCAAAAGTGGAGAGTAATACAGAACAAAGCAGTCACTGAGGCTTCTTGGAGACTCTTGAGCCAGATCTTAAAGGATACTGGAGGTTGGCCAAAAGAATGAATGTGGGCACCATGAATAAAGAGAGTCTCTGAGAGAGAAGTAGAGTTGGGGAAAGGAATAAGTGCTGTCAGGAAGATGCCAGAGAGCAGCCTGGAATGTGAGACTCCTTACTGATTGGTAGGCTCGGTTTTAAAGACTCTCATAAATCTCTTCCTCTGGTAACTACAGTAGCCTCATCACTAGCTTCCCCAGTCTACTCTCCTCCAAGGACAGAACGATCCTTAAATGCCAATCACATCAAACATACCCCACTCAGTACTTTTAAGGATTCCCATCGCATGCAGGAAAAAAAAATCACAAATCTTTACCAAACCAAAAATGGCCCTGCAAAGTCTAGCTCCATATACTCCAGAACATCACCTTCACCATTATTTCCTACTTTCTCCACCCTTCAAACATGTTCTTCTTTTCCACTAATTTAATAGAAGCCTGACTCAAAGTCTCTGTCCACCTGTGTTCTTCTCCTTGGAGAGGCATCCCCTGACTCCAGAACCCCTTCCCCAGGCTCATTTCTACCCATTTGTGGCAGATGAAATAATGACCCACCAGAGAGGTCCACATCCTCATCTCCATGGATATGTTAGCGTACACAAGCAAAGGGGAAATAAGGCCACAGATGCAACTGAGATAGCTAGTCGGCTGAACTTAAAATAGATTATCCAAGTGGGTCCAGTGTAATCACAGGGTCTCTAAAAGCAGAAGAAAAATACAGAAGTGAGTCAGAGAAAGGATGTGACAATGGAAATAATGGTCAGAGAAAGTAAATTCTGGTGACTTTGAGGAGCAGGGGGAGCAGCCACAAGCCAAGGAATGTAGGTGGACTCCAGAAGCTGGATAAAGAAAGAAAGTAGATTCTCCCCTGGAGCCTCTGGAAGGAATACAGCCCTGCCAGCACCTTGATTTTAACCCAGGGAGACCCATCCATGTTGAACTTCTGACCTTCAGAAATGTATAATAATAAATTTGTGCTTTTTTTTAAACCATGAAGTTTTTTGTATTTCTTACAGCAGTCATAGAAAACAAATAGAGCATCCTTCAGGTTTCAGTTTAAATTTTTTATTCTTATTAAATCTTATTCTTCTACTTTCATAATCTTTATAATCTTCCCAGAACTGTGCTCTTTCTTAGTACTTATCATAGTTAATAGATACTGGCTATTTGTTTTTAATATTTATCAGCCCTTTTGGACTCCATTTTCCACAAGGATGGAGACTGCGGTTTTTATCTTCATTGTATTCTCAGCACCAACACAGTGCTTTGCCTACTGTGAGCCATTAATAAGGGTTTATTGACTAAACACAGGGTAGAATTTCACGTGCTTGCAATGCATTTTATAGGTTAAAGAAAAGGAGATAAAAAAGAAAACTGAAGTTCAGAGAGGTTTAACAATTTACTTAAGGTGCCCAATAACTCAGTTGCAGATTTGGAAATTGAACACCAGCGAGCTGAACTTGAATCTCAGGTATCCCTTATATAGGTCTGCGGCTGGGTCATTCATGGTCCATTTCTTAGCGGAACCTCTGGGGGTAACTCTTACTGACAGTTATTTTCTCTCAGTGCATATAACTCTTTCCTCAACAGCTCATGCCTTTAAAGCAACTAGGAGTTCTGCACCTCACAATCAACATCTCCCAGAATTGACTGAGACATACTGTCTATGGCATCTAAACTTGCACCAAAATTAAGGCAAAAAACCCTCAATATTTATTCATAAAATAAAAGCATGTTAGAATGATAAATATATCAGAATATTACTATTACTTTTACAAATGACACATTTTATTCTTCAGAACAATTCACAGAGAGTGAGTTTAGTTCTCAGCCCAGCACCTGGCACAGTGACCAGGATGAAAACTTGATAAATGCTCAGTGAAAAACTGATCTCATTTCTTTATATGTGTCCCTTTCTCCTTAGCTTTATTGAGATATAATCGCATATAATATTGCATAAGTTTAATGTATACAATGTGACGAATACACACACACACACACATTGTGAAATTTTTACCACAAAAGGTTAGTTAACACACTCATATAATTACCATTTCATTGTTGCTGCTGTCATGGTGAGAATTTTAAAGGTCTATTCTCACCCCACTTTTCAAGTGTACAATATTAACTATAGTCACCACGTTGTACATTAGATCCCAAAAATGTATTGACTTTATAACTGAAAGTTTTTTCCCTTTGAGCAACTTCTCGTCATTTTTCCATTCTCAGGCCCTGACAACCATCATTCTATTTTCTGTTTCTATGAGCCTGAAATTTTGAGATTCTACATAAAAGTGAAATCAGACAGTACTTGCCGCTGGCTTATTTTATTTAACGTGATGTCCTCAAGGTCTGCCCATGCTGTTACAAAAAGCAGGATTCCCTTCTTTTATCACTAAATAATATTTCATCATGCATATATATTATTAAGTACATATATACATTTCCCTGGTGCCTCAGTTGGTAAAGAATCTACCTGCAATGCAGGAGACCCGAGTTCAATACCTGGATCAGGAAGATCCTCTGAAGAAGGGACTGGCAACCCACTCCAGTATTCTTGCCTGGAGAATTCCACAGACAGGAGACTGGAGGGCTACAGTCCATGGAGTAGCAAGAGTAGGACACAACTGAGCAACTAACACTTTCACTTTCCCACTTTTCATACACACACACACACACACACACCATTTTCTTTATTGATGAGCGCTTAATTTGCTTCTATATCTGAGCTATAGTGAGCAAGGCTGCAATGCATATAGAACTACAAATATCTCAAGACACTGATTTCATTTCCTTTGGGCATATACCTAGAAGTGGAACTGCTGGATCATGTGGTAGTTCTATTTCTAACTTTATTTTGAGAAACTGTTTTCAATAATGGCTGTACCAATTTACATTGCTACAACAGTGCATCAGGGTTCCCTTTCCTCCACATCCTTGCCAGCACTTTGCTATTGCTTGTCTTTTTGATAGTATTCATTCTAACAGGTATGAGGTGATATTTCACCGTGGTTCATTTGTATTTCCTTGATAATTAGGATGTTGAGCACCTTTTCATGTACTTGACCATCTGCATGTCTTCTTCAGAGAAATGTCCATTCAAGTCTTTTGCTCAATTTTTTAAAATCTGCATTTCTTTGCAAATCAAAATTACAATGAGATATCACCTCACACCAGTGAGAAAGTCCATTATCAAAAAGTCTACAAATAATAAATGCTGGAGAGGGTCTGCAGAAAAGGGAAACTTCCTACACTGTTGGTGGGAATGTAACTTGGTACAACTGCTATGGAGAATAGTATGAAGAAGTGAAGAGAAGTCGCTCAGTCGTGTCCGACTCTTTGCGACCCCGTGGACTGTAGCCCACCAGGCTCCTCTGTCCATGGGATTCTCCAGGCAAGAATACTGGAGTGGGTTGCCATCTCCTTCTCCAGGGGATCTTTCCGACCCAGGGATCGAACCCAGGTCTCCTGTATTGCAGGCAGATGCTTTAACCTCTGAGCCACCAGGGAAGCCCCGGAGAATAGTATAGATGTTACTTAAAAAGCTAAAAATAGAGCTACCATTCAATCCAGCAATTCCACTCCTGGGCATATATCCAGAGAAAACCATAATCTGAACAGATACATGCACTCCAGTGTTCATTGCAGCACTGTTTACAATAGCCAAGACAAGGAAGCATTCTAAATGTACACTGACAGAGGAATGGACAAAGAAGATGCAGTACGTATATATAGCGGAATATTACTCAACCACAAAAAATGAAATAATGCTATTCGCAGCAACATGGATGGACCTAGAGATTATCACATTAAGCGAAGTAAGTCAAACAGAGAAAAAACAAATATATGATACCACTTATATGTGGGATCTTAAAAAAACAGCACAAATGAACTTATAAGACAGAAATGGACTCACAGACAAATGAATGGTTACCAATGGGAACAGACAAGGGGAGGGATAAATTAGGAGTTTGGGATTAACATGTACACACTACTATATATAAGTAGTGTGTACTACAACACAGACCTACTATATAGTACAAGGAACTCTACTCAAATTTTGTAATAACCTAATTTGCAAAAGAATTTGAAAGAGAATCTATATATATATATATGGATGGATGGATATACACATATATATGTATAAATGAGTCACTTTCCTGTATACCTGAAACTAATACATTGTAAATCAACTATAGTTCAATATAAAATAATTTTTTAAATAGGAAATATCTAAAAGAAAATAAAATTTGTATTTTTCTTTTCTCTTCCAGTTTTATTAGGACATAATTGACATATAACACTGTATAAGTTTAAGGTATACAGCATAATGACTTGAGTTACATATGTCCTTAAATCATCATTTCTATTTTTACATTAAGGGTTTGGGGTAAGAATCAATCAACTAGACAACAATTAGGCAGTGATGTCTTATTACCAGCTTCGCCATGACCTTTTAGGACTATGTACCAATGCATGCTAATCCATTCATTCATTCATGCATCCAGTAAGCATTGACTGAGCTTTATTCTGTGCCAAGCCTGTGTTAAGCACTTCATAAACACTCTACCATTTAATCCTCATGACTACATTTACTAGCAGGCAGTACTTAGTGACTGCTTTTCACTCACAAGAAAACAGCTTCTGAAGTGCAAGTAACTTGCCCAAAGTCACACAACCAGTGAGTAACTGAGCTTTCTTAAAACTATCCTTTCAAAACCCAGGTAGACTGCCACCTCTGAGATGTAGCCTCTCCACATGGCCTCTGCTTGCTCCAGCCCCTCAGTCTCGCCTCTAAGTGACTCTCAAATAAGAGATTTGTAACTGTCTTCCCATCTCTCTTTCTAACATTTGAGCGCCTCAAAGAAAAGAATGATGCAGAAATGTTTTTTTCCCACCATTATCTCTTAGCTAAGAAACTAGGAAGTTAAAGATGAATGTATAAACACTTGACCTACACAAGGCCAGAAAGTATAATAGAGGATTTCTTCCTCTTTTTCCTTTTTGATAATAACAATTTAAATGGCATGTGAAAATTAATACAGTTAAAATTAGAGAGAAAGTGTTCCTCACCAGGCTCAGTGCTGAATGACTCCAGGTCAGGCCTTCCCTTTGCTGGGTATCAGCCCTTGTGCAGGTACTGCCTGGCTCCAAGTCCACGCTACCCAAAGGCCAGGCCATCCAGCGCCTCCCAGTCCAGGCCCCACTGGCAAGAGATGCCTCCTGTCTTCACATTTTCTCCAGGTAAAGGCACTTGCCATAAAATTCAGGTAAGCCATACAAAAAGGCTTGTTCCAGGGATTAAGGGAGCAGCTGTGGAGAGATGAAAATCCAGGACATAATCTGACAGGTTTGGATATTCAGGCTGTCAGTGCCTTCCAGGCCCTGGATCCAAAATACAGACCACAAAACCATCCCTGTCACATTACAGACTAACATTTTTCCATCAAGGAAGCCCTTCGATACCATTCCTTAAGTAGGAAGAAAAGGCATCTGTCTCCCAAACCTAGGGAAAGAGAGTTATTTATTTGTATTTATTTAACAAACACATAAATAATACTTGCGCTGAGTGCGCCGGCCGTCGCAGCCACTTGTCCGAGGTCAAGGGCAGAGGCCAAGACTGCCAGGCTAACCCCACGCCCGAGGACAGGGGCGGCGACCTGGAAGACCAACACATGTCCAAGGAGCGATGGCTGCACTGGCGCAGGAGGGCCTAGAGGAGCCATCCCACGTTGAAGGTCAGGAAGGGCAGCTGTGAGGAGATACCCTTCGACCAAAGTAGGGAACAGCAGCTGCGCTTTGCTGGAGCAGCCATGAAGAGATACCCCACGCCCAAGGTAAGAGAAACCCAAGTAAGATGGTAGTTATTGCAAGAGGGCATCAGAGGGCAGACACACTGAAACCATACTCACAGAAAACTAGTCAATCTAATCACACTAGGACCACAGGCTTATCTAACTAAATGAAACCAAGCCATCCCTGTGGGGCAACCCAAGACGGGTGGGTCATGGTGGAGAGATCTGACAGAATGTGGTCCACTGGAGAAGGGAATGGCACACCACTTCAGTATTCTTGCCTTGAGAACCCCATGATCAGTTCAGTTAAGTCGCTCAGTCGTGTCCGACTCTTTGCGACCCCATGAATCGCAGCACGCCAGGCTTCCCTGTCCATCACCAACTCCCAGACTTCACTCAGACTCACGTCCATCGAGTCCGGGATGCCATCCAGCCATCTCAGCCTCGGTCGTCCCCTTCTCCTCCTGCCCCCAATCCCTCCCAGCATCAGAGTCTTTTTCAATGAGTCAACTCTTTGCATGAGGTGGCCAAAGTACTGGTGTTTCAGCTTTAGCATCATTCCTTCCA
>SJYX01005592.1:93870-105214 GCA_006410675.1 Oreotragus oreotragus | reverse complement strand
CTTTGCCCTGCTTCATTCCGTATTCCAAAGCCAAATTTGCCTGTTACTCCAGGTGTTTCTTGACTTCTTATTTTTGCATTCCAGTCCCCTATAATGAAAAGGACATCTTTTTTGGGTGTTAGTTCTAGAAGGTCTTTAGGTCTTCATAGAACCATTCAACCTCAGCTTCTTCAGCATTACTGGTCGGGACATAGAGTTGGATTACTGTGATATTGAATGGTTTGCCTTGGGAACAAACCGAGATCATTCTGTCATTTTTGAGATTGCTTCCAAGTACTGCATTTCGGATTCTTTTGTTGACTGTGATGGCTACTCCATTTCTTCTAAGGGATTCTTGCCCACAGTAGCAGATATAATGGTCATCTTAGTTAAATTCATCCATTTCAGTCCATTTTAGTTCACTGATTCCAAAAATGTCAATGTTCACTCTTGCCATCTCTTGTTTGACCACTTCCAATTTGCCTTGATTCATGGACCTGACATTTCAGGTTCCTATGTAATATTGCTCTTTACAGCATCGGACCTTGCTTCTATCACCAGGCACATCTGCAACTGGTTGTTGTTTTTGCTTTGGCTCTGTCTCTTCATTGTTTCTGGAGTTATTTCTCCACTGATCTCCAGTAGCATATTGGAGATTCTGACCTGGGGATTTCATCTTTCTGTGTCCTATCTTTTTGCCTTTTCATACTGTTCATGGAGTTTCAAGGCAAGAATACTGGAGTGGTTTGCCATTCCCTTCTCCAGTGGACCACATTTTGTCGGAACTCTCCATCACAACCCATCCGTCTTGGGTGGCCCCACACAGAATGGCTTAGTTTCATTGAGTTAGACAAAGCTGTGTTGTCCATGTGATAAGATTGGTTAGCCTTCTGTGATCATGGTTTCAGTTGTCTGCCCTCTGATGCCCTCTCTCAGCGCCTACCATCTTACTGTGATTTCTCTTACATTGGATATAGGGTACCTCCTCTCGGCCACTTGCTGCTTGCCACTCCAGCAGTGAGGTGTATACACTGTGGGGACTTCCTAGGTGGCTCAGTGATGAAGAATCTGCCTGTCAATGCAGGAGATGCAGACTCGAGCCCTGAGTTGGGAAGATCCCCTTCAGAAAGACATGGCAACCCATTCCAGTATTCTGGCCTGCAAAATCCCATGAACAGGGGAACCTGGCAGGCTATATATAGTTCATGGGGTCACAAACAGTCAGATGCAACTGAGTACACACTATACACTAATCAATTTGTGAATATGAATAACTTTTGCATCCCTGGGAATAATCCCACTTGATCCTAGTGTGTGATTCTTTTAATGTATTGTTGGATTTTGTTTGCTAGTGTTTTGCTGAATATTCTTGCATCTACGTTCCTCAGCGATCAGTTCAGTTCAGTTCAGTCACTCAGTCACATCTGACTCTTTGCAACTCCATGGACTGCAGCACACTAGGCTTCCCTGTCCATCACCAACTCCTGGAGCTCACTCAAACTCATGTCCATTGAGTTGGTGATGCCATCCAACCATCTCATCCTCTGCCATCCTTCTCCTCTTGCCCTCAATCTTTCCCAGCATCAGGGTCTTTTCTAATGAGTCAGCTCTTCACATTAAATGGCCAAAGTATTGGAGCTTCAGCTTTAGTGAATAGGGAGTAACAATATCTGTGTCATAGTTTTCAAGTATCGAATGAGGCAACACATGAAAAGTATTCAGTAAATGCTTGATGCTAGAAAGTAATTAATAGGAACTTCCCTGGCAGTCTAGAGGTAAGGATTCCACATTTCAATGCAGGGGGCAGGGGTTCAATCCCTGGTTGGGGAACTATGATTCCACATGCAACATGGTACAACCAAAGAAATGTCTTAAAAAGAAAGTAATGAATAAATGTTAGCCATTATATTATTACTATTTTCCTACTATCACTGCTTGTCAATTCACTTGTCTTGCTTCATCTACTTCTAGGACTTTTGGGATAATTGTTTAATTTCCTAGCAATTAATATATTCCTTTATTATTTCCTCTCCCTAATCTACTTTAACCTTTTTCTTTTTTATTTGTTCTTCAGTTATAAAAGAAAAGTGTTCTGGGTGTGAAGATGTCACACAGAAGGTGAAAATCTTGCTCTGATCCCAGCTGTGGCAATAACATATTTATAATTTATCAAATATGCCTTTGGAGATTTTTGCACAAATAGTAATACAACCTCAGTATACTGATGCTGTTTACCCAGAAGCATCTTACAAGGCCATTACCTCAGTTATGTCTCCTAATAGAGCTAGAACAATTCCCTGTGATAGAATATATGTCTACTTCATTCTTTCTAGTAGTTCATAGGATTTCATTATTGGAATAGTAATTAACCAATTACTTTTTGGTAGATAGTTGAGTCTTTCTAGATTTTTGCTGTTATAAGAAAGAATAGTATAATGAAAATTAGTTAAGCATGTATCTTTGGAAGCATGCATGAGATATTAGGTTAACTGTCTATAAAATGGATTTGGGGGTTCAAAGCTGACATACTATTTTTATTTCAAAAGCAATGCCAAACTGCCCTCTAGAAGGTATCACATATTATAGGTATCCTAAGTGCACTTAAAATACAAAAGCATTGATCTCAGTAGTGATATTAGCTCTGTTTCTTTTTATCTTTTATTATGAAAAGAATATATGTTTGTTATATAAAATTTAGAAATGAGAAAAAAGACAACAACCAAAATGATTTTTCTAAATCTGCTTCATTTTCCTTTCATTTGTTTACTGAAGAATACAGAAATTGAAAGTCACCCTTTTTACTTATTTATTTCCTCCTTTTAATAACCACTGATAATAGTTTCAGAGATATCTTTCCAAACATCTGTATGCTCATGAGGTCACAGAGAGAAAGGTAAGGAGACCTAGCAAATAGCTTGTTTATTTCACCTTAAATAATATAACAGACAACTTTCTAATACTGTCCATAAAAATATTTACTAAACTATTTCTATGCTGATGAATATTTAGATTGACCTGCATATTATCCCTTTTTTTTTTTTTTTTACGATTAAAAAACCAGAGCAAAAATTTACAAGGAAAAGATATATTTATGGTACACTACTGGGCTTAGCATACAAATTTACAAAACATTGATGAGGCTTCAATTTTCTCAAGGAGATATTCCAGAAGGGTATTAGGACTGGCTCTAGGCACTGTTGACAAGATGTTAAATCCTGAGTCATTCAGGAACGTCCACACATCCAACATCTTATCTCATAGCCTGCCCTGCCCTCCCTGGTCCAGCACCCTCAGGCTCCATTCCCAGACATGTTCTCCCAGTTCTGCTGCCACGTATTAGCCAGGCCCTGCAGCTCATTGAGTGGATAATCCCTTCTATCCAATACGGGGACACGAGTTACTCAACTGGGCCATGCTGAGACTTGACCTTGGTTATTGACCTGTAAATAGTGACAGATGGTTAGAACTGACTTTGTGCAGGAAAAGTATCACTTTATGAGGCCATTACCTCAACAAGACATTGCACAGTCTTTGGGAAAGTATTAGGCTTGGAAGGCTGCTTCCAAGCCAGCCCTTGAGATTCAGTGAAATCTGGAGTTTGATGTTTCTAAGTATATCCTCAGATTAATCCCTTCCAAATCTAAGAGTCCTATTCCTTGTGTCTCAGGTCCCTGATTTTCAATAGGAGATTGTTTCAGCCTCCTTTATAACTCTACCCCTCTCATATTGAAATCTGACTGACATCAGATCACTAACTGAAGGCTACTGTTGGAACCAAATATTCAGCAAAATCTGTTGTGTTCAGGAGATGAATGTCTGTTAAAACAGAGCCAAGGAGGCCTTCTGGTTTTCACAGAGTATCCCAAATTGATATGTGGCTTTCCCAACTCTGTCATTTTCTTTCTTTAAGGCTACTATGGCTTTTCGTAGCAACTAACCATCTTCATACACTTTAGAGTTATCATTGTCTTAATATATTTCAAGCATAAGAGTTTATATAAGTCAGTGCATCCCATTCCACCTACCTCCCATTACAATTCACTAGAGGTGAGACTCCTAGTACTTATGATGCTACAGAGTGCTGGGGGATGTCACTGCCACACTTAGATAGCAATCAGGTCCTCATGGCCTTCTAGGTCCTTGCTGTTGCCCTTGTTTTCAGAATCTCATCCTGAAGTTCCGCTTCACAGAATCACTGCTGATATCAACTATCCTAGCTTGGGTTTCCGCAGAAGTAGACACTGAGATAAGAATTTGATAAGCAGCCTATGTAGGAAGCTGTTGCAAGTAGCACCAATAGAGTGTGAGAGAGTGAAGTTAGAAAGGGGAAAAAAATAAATATGATGCATAAATGAGCAAGTTACCATATAGTGGGGGCTTATTGTTCTTGTTGCTCAGTTGCTCGGTTATCATGAGATAAGAATTTGATAAGCAGCAGATGTAGGAAGCTGTTGCAAGTAGCACCAATAGAGTGTGAGAGAGTGAAGTTAGAAAGGGGAAAAAAATAAATATGATGCATAAATGAGCAAGTTACCATATAGTGGGGGCTTATTGTTCTTGTTGCTCAGTTGCTCGGTTATCTCCAACACTTCTGCAATTTCACGGGCTATAGCCAGGCTCCTCTGTCCAGGGGATTTCCCAGGCAAGAATACTGGAGTGGGTTGCCATTTTCTTCTCCAGGGCATCTTCACGACCCAAGGATTAAACCCACGCATCCTGCATTGTAGGCAGATTCTGTACCCTGCGTCACCAGGACAGCCTATATTGTGGGCACCTGGGTCCCAATACTGCCAAAAATTTCTGGGGAACTATGTAGAAAGGGCTCTACAAACTACAGCTAAGGGCCAAAAGCAACCACAGTTTATTTTTATAAATAAGTTTTATCAGAACACGGGTGCACTCATCTTTTAGGTGCCCTCTATGGCTAAGTTTGCACTGCAACAGCAGAGTTGAGTAGCTGCAACAGAGACCACATTCCCCACAAAACCTAAGCTATTTATTATCCGCCCTCTTACCAAAAAAGTTCACCTGCCTCTTGTATAAGACTGCCCACTGCCAAAACAAGGGCTGAGGAAGCTAGGATATTTACTCATCGAAGCTTGTCCATCCTTTACTGGGAGCTATTACTGAAACCATACTCTCCCCAGCACTTCAAGTCTGCCCCACACATATTCCAGGAACCAGAGGTAGCCCTCAGGTAGAGCCTCAGTTGCATATACTAAGAAACTATTGAAATGTAGGGGAACACTTAATACTGTAGAGGTTTAGATAGGACACAAAAGTGCCTCCCTACACCTTATATTTCTGATTTTATGAGAGCTACTTTTCAATCAAAATAGATGGTGAATTCCAGCCAGTGCTTTGTCTGCATCTATTATTACAACTATAGGTTATTTTCCCCTTTAGCCCAGTAATATAAATTAATATAATGTTGGATGCTGAAGCATCCTTACATTCCTAGAATAAACTTGACCTTATCATGATGAACTATTTTCTTAATATACTATTGGGTTCATTTAGCTAATGCGTTTTTTTAAATTTTATTTATTTTTAATTGAGGATAATTATTTTATAGTATTGTGTTGGTTTCTAACAAACATCAAGGTTTTAGCATCTATTTTTGTAAGTGAGATTGTCAAATAATTTATCTTGCAGATATCATCTTTACGTGGTTTGAAATTTAAGGTTCCAATAAAATTAGTTGGGCAGGTTTCTTCTTTTACTATTTATTGGAATAAACTTACAATAAAGTTAAGTTTATTGTCTCTTCTCCTTCCTGACAAGTTGTAACACATAACTCTCTAGGAAACCTAATTATATATAATTATATGCAGTATATGGAAAAACAGGACCAATGTTCAATAATGCTGTTATCCTAGAGGGTGGAATAGTGGAGAAGACAACTCTGGAGTCACACAAAGCTTGAACTAAATTATACTTCTGCCATTTATGAGCTCTGTAATTTTGGCATAGTTCTTACTTTCCATTTTATTTTTACATTATACTTTTACTTTATTATGTATATTACTATGGGATATGATCATTATTTTATATAAATGATGTGAAAGTTGGACCATAAAGAAGGCTGAGTGCCAAAGAACTGAGGCTTTCAAATTCTGGCACTGGAAAAAAACTCTTGAGAGTCCCTTGAGCAGCAAGAAGATCAAACCATTCACTCCTAAAGGAAATCAACCCTGAATATTCATTGGAAGGATTATTGCTAAAGCTGAAGCTCCAATAATTTGGCCATCTGATGCGAAGAACTGATTCACTGGAAAAGACCCTGATGCTGGGAAGGACTAAAGGCAAAAGGAGAAGGGTACAGCAGAGGATAGATGGTTAGATAGCATCAGTGACTCAATGGACACGAATTTGAGCAAACTCCAGGAGGCAATTGAGGACAGAGGAGCCTGGCGTGCTGCAGTCCATGGGGTCACAAAGAGTCGGATGTGACTTAGCAACTGAACAACAACACAAATATTATATCATTATATAGTAAATAATATCAAGGTGTTATTAAGTAAAATCAAAATTTTTCTCATTATAAAATTCCGTCCATGAATACTTCTAAAAATAACTGTTAATAATTTATGTATTTTTTCCTGTCTTTTTTCTATAAATATACAAATGCAAAAGGTAAATAAATGTATTTTTACCAAAAAAAATTCTGCCAAATACATAATATAATGCAACTTGATTTTCATCATGAACAGAGTTCTCTATATAACATGTCATAAAGATCTACTTCATTCCTGTATTTTGAGTGTTACATAATATTCAACAGCATTAAAAGTCTATAATTTATCAAAAACATACCTCTTTTTTGGTTGTTTTCAATTTTTCACTTTTGTACAAATAATGATACAATGAACATCTCTGCACAAATATAAGTGTGTATGTATATATTTGTGTGAATAATTTTTAAAAATATATTTCTATAAGCTAAATTGCTAGACCAAGGGGTATGTGCATTTCTCATCTTTAATAGGTACCACTGAATTGGCTTCTAGGGGGTTATATCAACTGCAGTATCAATCTTTTCATATTTTTCAAATTTGATAGGTGAAAAATTATACATCATTGTAATGTTAATTTGTGTATCATTTTTAGGAAACTGGCAACAGGAATATCATATGGATATATTGGCCATTTTTTATTTCTTCCACTGTAAATTATCTGTTTATATGTTTTGCCTCCATGTCTGTCATTTATTTCTTTCATTACTTATTATAAGTAACCTTTTTACAAGGCTGTGAATCTCTTGTTTTCTTTCAGCATAGTACTTGAGAACAAGGATTCTGGAATTAAACTGATGGACTAAAACCTGACTTCTGACACTTTTTAATTATGCACTCTTATACAAGTTACTTAATCTCCCTGAACCTATGTTCCTTCCTATGCAAATACTGATATGAAGACTACCTACCTCCTAGAATGTTGTGAGAATTGAGAGACTACAATTTACAGTGACTGAACAGCGGGCACACAACCATCAATAAGCACTAGTTATTATTTTGTTTCAAAGGGCATGACTGTGAGTCTCAATTAAAATCTCAGTTTCCTCATCTATAAAATGAGATGATGCAATCTACATTCCTGGTTTACTGTAGAAATTACATAAAATAATGGGTTTAGGACAGTAATAGACCCTCATAATATAAAACAGTTCTTTTAATCATCTTGCCTAAAAGTTGTTAAATAATAAGAGAATGTCACAACACAGTGTCTGGCTGGATGTATTTGCAGCTGCTGCTTAAATAATGGTGGCAGAAAGCGAAGAGGAACCATAGAGAATCTTGATGAAAGTGAAAGAGGAGAGTGAAAAAGCTGACTTAAAACTGAACATTCAAAAAACTAAGATCATGCCATCCAGTCCCATCATTTCATGGTAATAGATGGGGGAAATGTGGAAATAGTGACAGGTTTTATTTTGGGAGGCTCCAAAATCACTGTAGCAGTGACTGCAGCCACAAAATTAAAATATGCATGCTCCTTGGAAGAAAAGCTATGATGAACCCAGACAGAGTATTACAAAGAAGAGACATTACTTTGCTAACAAACGTCTGTCTCGTCAAAGCTATGGTTTCTCCACTAGTCATGTATGGATGTGAGAGTTGGACTATAAAGAAAGCTGAGTGCCAAAGAATTGATGTTTTTGAACTGTGGTGTTGGAGAAGACTCCTGAGAGTCCCTTGGACAGCAAGGAGATCAAACCAGTCAATCCTAAAGGATATCAAACCTGAATATTCATTGGAAGGACTGATGCTGAAGCTGAAGCTCCAATACGTTGGCCACCTTATGCAAAGAGCCGACTCATCGGAAAAGACCCTGATGCTGGGAAAGACTGAGGGAGGGAGGAGAAAGGGACAACAGAGGATGAGGCAGTTGGATGGCATCACCGACTCAACGAACTTGAGTTTGAGCAAACTCTGGGAGATGGTGAAGGACAGGGAAGCCTGGCATGCTGCAGTTTATCAAGTCAAAAGAGTCAGACATGACTTAGAGACTGAACAACAACTTAAATAACGGTGTGGACTTATACTTCTTGAACATTCATATGTCCCAGAGATCAAATTAACTGCTTCAGGCATATGGTCTCATGTAATTCTCAACACATATTATTAGGCAAGTACCAATATTACGTCTATTTTATAGATGAA
Organism: Oreotragus oreotragus; assembly: GCA_006410675.1. Lineage (NCBI taxonomy): Eukaryota > Metazoa > Chordata > Mammalia > Artiodactyla > Bovidae > Oreotragus > Oreotragus oreotragus. The sequence continues at coordinate 96,575 of SJYX01005592.1, read as the reverse complement.
GATACTGAGATATGTATAAATGCAAAGCTTGCCTAAGGTCACATGTTGGTAAGTGGCAGAAAATAAATATTGGATAATCTGATTCCAGAATTCATTACCTTTACCACTATACTGTGTTGACTACTTGGCAGTGATAGAACCCATGACAGCTTTTTACCTTTGCTTTTAGAATAACTGGGAAATAATTGTGTTGGGAAAATCCCCTGGAGAAGGGAAAGGTTATCAACGCTAGTATTCTGGCCTGGAGAATTCCAAGGACTGTATAGTCCAAGGAGTCTCAAAGAGTCTACAACTGAGCGACTTCACTTAGAATAATAGATGAAGTCTCCAATTTTATATGTAATTTAAAAAGAGGAATAAAACATGTGACATATTACTAGGTTTAAGTTTTCTGTGGTGACTGATTTCCAATACAGAAATATAAGAACAGTATTTTTTATGTCTATTTCCATTAATTTGAGGGCCATTATAAAATCTTACATGGTTATCAATTATCTTTCCCATGATGACAAGTCTACCAAAAAACAAGAAGGGAAAATAGGAAATCAAAAAAATTCAAATAATTCATATTTATTTATAAATACATTTTTACAAGTAAATTTTGCATTTGAAATGAATTATCAAAATGATCCTCCTGTGTGTAGGATCTAAGGAGTCTTATGTTGTGTTAAAGTGCCATCTGCAGCAAACACTGAAATATCTACACAAAATGTGTCTGCGGAACATTCCTCTCCATGTTGATTTCAATAGCAGCTAAGTCCTTAACATTAAGTCTCCCTCCATCAGTCAGAGTCCATTTGTACTCTGCAGTTATTTCCATTTATTATTACCAGCTTTTGGAATGCAGGGACTATTTTTGAAAGGAAATGAGCCAGTCAGACATATCTGGAGGCTTCACAGATGGCGTTTGTTAGAATAGTTTTGTTTCCATTTTGCTATTGAAAAGTCCTTTTAGACCCCTTTGCAACATGCAATAACGCACTCACATTAACTGATCCATGATGTGTGCTTCTGCTATTTTCCCTCTGCTTCGCTTGGCAATTAAACACATGATTTCCCTGCAAATGACTATAATTTTTTGCTTCCATAATATTTATGTCAACTCCAGAGGAGCTGGGAGTTGGCATCCTGAAAACCTGACCATCTGAGGCAATGGCAGCAGCTTGTAATTTCAACTGTATCCACTAATTACTGGATGATCAGAACACCAGAAATAAAAAAATCATATGCTGAAAAACCGTAATACATGCCCTCAGCTGGCTAACTCAGTAATTTGAAGCCATGTGCAAATGAGCACATAACTTTCTGAGTGATTTATTGCTGTTTGGGGAATACATATTGAGTCTTGAAAATATTTCATTTGACCTGAACTCTAAGCTTCAAGTTGAATATGGCTGAAAGCACCATGCAGATCTTGTCAAGAGGTCTGAAGAAGTGATTCTTTCTTGTGTCAGAAGGTGTGATCAGAACGCATGTTCTACAGAACTTATCAACAGGATTGTCAGAACAAGTGGCATTTGGTTGAAGGCATAATTCAGACACTGAAACATCTGTGATTATCCGCATTTCTGCATTTTGGCATTATAGAAAGACTATGAGGTGGGGTTTAAGCTTTCATTGCATTCCAGTGCCATCTCCCTCTCTTCATATTCCAAATCCACTGGACATGAAACAGTAACCTAGCCCAATGGCCTCATTTTACTTTTAAGAAAACTGAGATAGAATGATAACTTAATTTAAGTTACACATTTCAATAGCAGTACAACACAGCCAAGAGCCCCATCTCTCATTCCTGACTCATTTCCACCTGAGTACCCAGAGTCTGTGCAGTGTACCCAGTGTACCTTCCCTGAGTAGCCAGGCAAGGCTTGGCTCCTTGCCTCACTGGGGAGGAATCACCCGGCTAGTTGCACAGGGCCACTCTGACATGCAGTGATGCTCCAACTAACAAACGTATCCCCAGGCTGTGGCCTAACAGGGCTCTTCCCTGTTCTGCGCCTTGTCCCACATCCCTAGGTTTCACTGACTTGGCAAATATTTGGAAACTACTGACTATTCCAATAACTTCAGATAGGTAGATGACACCACCCTTATGGCAGAAAGCAAAGAGGAACTAAAGAGCCTCTTGATGAAAGTGAAAGAGGAGAGTGAAAAAGCTGGCTTAAAACTCAACATTCAAAAAACTAGGATTATGGCATCCAGTTCCATCACTTCCTGGCAAATAGATGGGGAAACAGTGGAAACAGTGACAGACTTTATTTTCTTGGGCTCCAAAATCACTGTGGACAGTGACTGCAGCCATAAAATTAAAATGCACTTGCTCCTTGGAAGAAAAGCTATGACAAACCTAGATAGCATATTAAAAAGCAGAGACATCACTTTGCCAACAAAGGTCCATTTCATCAAAGCTATGGTTTTTCCAGTCGTCATGTACAGATGTGAGAGTTGGGCCATATAGAAAGGTAAGCACTGAAGAATTGATGCTTTGAACTGTGGTTTGGAGAAGACTCTTGAGAGTCCCTTGGACGGCAAGGAGATCAAACCAATCCATCCTAAAGGAAATCAGTCCTGAATATTCATTGGAAGGATTGATGCTGAAGCTGAAGCTCCAATACTTTTGCCCACCTGATGTGAAGAACTGAAACTCATTGGAATTCATTGGAAAAGACCCTGACACTGGGAAAGATTGAAGGCAGGAGGAGAAG
>SJYX01005592.1:77884-91987 GCA_006410675.1 Oreotragus oreotragus | reverse complement strand
TTTTTTTTTTTCTCCTGAAAATCTTTCTTTTTTAAGGGTCTTGCCACCTTCTTATGAATAAGTAAGAGTAACTAAGGTGGGGTCAGTGGAGGATGAAGTTTAAACACCTTGAATTTCTCTTACACAATGGACAGAACAATAATATTCCCCTTAATGTTAAACACAGTGTAGGACCATAGAATGACCTTCAACGAAACAGCAGACACGTTTTCCAATCAGCAGCTGCACTTCTGAGATGGAGTGAAGGAGCATAGCCTCGTGGTTATTGTCTGAGAGTAAAACAACAAAAGGGCGAGTATTTGGTTCTTCAGAACGCTCCTGGACAGCCTGGGGCGGATCATAAGCTGCCGCAGAGGGGCCCTACAAGCCTCATTCATGAGTTAAAAATCAGAGTCACACACACAATCATTTCCCAAAAAACAACTTCTATCATATTAACTACCAGAAGGCCTCCATTGGCTATCAACATCAAATCTATAATTGAATCATTTGACCAAAAGCCTATTCTCTTATGAAGATGGCTGTCACTGGGGCACTACTAAAGAACAGTCACAAGCTCGTCACCCTATATACTAAAACCCTGGCAATACTCAAGTGAATTCTTTATAATTCCAGGGTCAGCTGCCCAGATTGATGACTGCTAAGACACTTCCACAGCTCCCTTCCTTCCCCACGGAAAAGAGAGGGAAAAGAAGAGACTGCAATATTAGTATCAGTCACATTTATTATTTAAAAGCTGCTTTTATAGGAATTTAATACGACTAAAATTAGATAGTGAAAGTTGGATTTAGAAGCCACACCAACCAAAGGTGATACTTCCTTTCCGGCCATCCCCTTCCCTCCTCCTCTATTCCTTCTAATCTTTACACTAAACAAAACCAACATTTTATGATTAAATAGAAGGTGCAGAAAACCCATTTTACATCCTTGCAAAGCTTCTCTACTACCTGGTGACTCTGGGTTAAGCTAACTAAAAAGTATTATCTGTAAAATAATCGCTTAGCTTAAATGTTCCAATGGGTATGGGTGCGCTCAGTCACCCAGTTGTGTCCATATCTTTGCAGCTCCATGGACTGTGTAGCCTGCCAGGCTCCTCTGACCAGGGAATTTTCCAGGCGAGAATACTGGAGTAGGTTGCCATTTCCTCCTGCTGGGGATCTTCCCTTCAACTCTTGACTCTCCTGTTTTGGCAGGTGGATTCTTTACCTGGGAATCCTGGCTCAGATAGTAAAGAATCTGCCTGCAGTGCAGGAGACACAGGAGACCTGGGTTCAATCCCTGGGTTAGGAAGATCCCCTAGAGCAGGAAATAGCAACCCACTCCAGTATTCTGGCCAGGAAAATCCCACGGACAGAGAAGTCTGGCAGGCTACAGTCCACGGGGTTGCAAAGAGTCAGACACGACTAAGTGACTAACACACCTGGGAAACCCAGACTAGTCATCTACATCTCTCCTTTTGTAATCCAGTGATATAGCCAAGGATGTTATTATCTTTATAAGGATAGGTGAAGGGACAGAATTAAAATTTATCAAAAGGCCACCAGAGTTAACAAGGAGCACTGACTTTGTTTTCTTCTTCTTTTCTTGCATTTAGATTCCCACAAAGAATAAGGCCTTAGGCCAGAGCTTTCATCAAAAATGCAGCCCTGAAGCAGTTTCCTCCTGAGAGCCTTCTGTTCATTTCATTCTTGAAGGGCAATTTTAAAAATGATTTGGAAGCATATGAAGGGTTAGATCTTAATATCATGTACTATGCTTTGATTTATGCTTCTTTATTTAAAGAAAGCATAAAGAAACTTCTTTACGGTTTCTTCTAGTCCTGCTAGAATCTATATAAGCTAAAAATTATTTTGTGGGTCCCCAAACTACTCTATTCTCAGCACTTTCATTTTAACTTAATGGTCATAATTGTTTCTAATAATAACTATAATTATCCTTCATACTTATATTATTTTTTCACACATATTCTCTTGTTTGATCCTCAGAGAAATCTCATAAGATAAATCCAGTTTATCAGAGATTGTGACACCCATAAGGTTCAGGGGCTTAACAAGGTCGCACAGCATGTAAGTGGAAAAAAAATCAGAACTGAAACGTGACATTAAGATCTTCTTAAGGTGAATTTTCAGATATTTTTGGTGCTGGTTTTACTTTTTGTAGAGACGTGATTCATTTTTAACACATCTCTGAGACTTAGGCCGCAAGAGGATTTTCCCATGAAATTTTCTTAGGTTTAAGTAGTTTCATATGCTTACCAAACAAATCACCTTTTAAGTCTCTCTGTCTATAAGTTGGCAAAGGCAAGGATTGGGGATTATTCAGGAGTGTCAAGTTTAATTTCTGGGACACAATAAATATATGACATACTTTGATGAATGAATAAATGAATGCAAATTTGTTTCCAGCCTTTTAAAATACCTTTATATTGAAGCAATATAAAAGGGACATGCCATAGAAATTATCTGTCTTATTTTTTTGAAGAGGAAATTTATGCACTAAAGGAGTTACCTTGGGTCAGCACCATTCAACAGAGATATAATCCAAGCCCAATAAACAATCTTAGATGTTTTAGTAACCACATTTTAAAAAAGATAATTAAAAACCATGAAATTAAACAATATATTTATTTGACCAGAGATCAAACTGCCAACATCCATTGGATTATACAAAAAGGAAGGGAATTCCCAAAAATATCTATTTCTGCTTCATTGACTAGACTAAAGCCTTTGGCTATGTGTATCACAACAATCTGTGGAAAACTCTTAAAGAGATGGGAATACCAGGCCACCTTATCCATCTCCTGAGACACCTATATGCAAGTCAAGAAGTAACAGTTAGAACCAGACATGGAAAAACAGACTAGTTCCAAATTGGGAAAGGAGTCCATCAAGGCTATATATTATCACCCTGCTTATTTAACTTTTATGTACAGTACATCATGCAAAATGCTGGGCTGGATGAATCACAAGCTGGATTCAAGATTACGAGGAGAAATATCAACAACCTCAGATATACAGATGATACCACTGAATAATGACAGAAAGTAAAGAGGAACTAAACAGCCACTTGATGAGTGTGAAAAAAGGAGAGTGAAAAAAGCTGGCTTAAAACTCAACAGTCAAAAAACGAAGATCATGGCATCTGATCCCATCACTTCATGGCAAATACATGGGGGAACAATGGAAACAGTGGCAGACTTTATTTTCTTGGGCTCCAAAATCACTGCAGATGGTGACTGCAGCCATGAAATTAAAATGCACTTGCTCCATGGAAGAAAAGCAATGATAAACCTAGACAGTGTATTAAAAAACAGAGATAATTCTTTGCCTACAAAGGTCCNCAGTGGCAGACTTTATTTTCTTGGGCTCCAAAATCACTGCAGATGGTGACTGCAGCCATGAAATTAAAATGCACTTGCTCCATGGAAGAAAAGCAATGATAAACCTAGACAGTGTATTAAAAAACAGAGATAATTCTTTGCCTACAAAGGTCCATATAGTCAAAGCTATGGTTTTTCCAATAGTCATGTACAGATGTGAAAGCTGGATAATAGAAAGGCTGAGTGCTGAAAAACTGATGCCTTCGAACTGTGGTTCTGGAGAAGACTCTTGAGAATCCCTGGATGGCAAAGAGATCAAATCAACCCTAAAGACAAAGCTATGGTTTTTCCAATAGTCATGTACAGATGTGAAAGCTGGATAATAGAAAGGCTGAGTGCTGAAAAACTGATGCCTTCGAACTGTGGTTCTGGAGAAGACTCTTGAGAATCCCTGGATGGCAAAGAGATCAAATCAACCCTAAAGGAAATCAGTCCTGAATATTCATTGGAAGGATTGATGCTGAAGCTGAAACTCCAAAATTTTGGCCACCTGATGCAAAGAGCCAACTCACTGGAAGAAACATAGATGCTGGGAAAGACTGAGGGCAGAAGAAGGCAGCAACAGAAGATGAGAGGGTTGGATGGCATCATGGACTCAATGGACATGAGTTTGAGCAAAGTCCAAGAGATGGTAAAGAACAGGGAAGCCTGGCGTGCTATAGTCCATGGGATCACAAAGAGCTGGACACAACTGAGTGACTGAACAACATTTTACTTCAAATGAACACTCCCAAATGGTTTTATCCTTTATATCCTTGAGGATATACTTCCAAGAATATAAGCAACAAAAAGATAATAAGAGCATATATATCATTAATAATTGAGGAATTTTTGAAGTAATTTCTCAAGTGAATTGCTTAACCTGTTATGAAGGTGAATTAAGTTGGATGAAAACTTGGTATAGTTGTTTGCCTGGATAAAATGGTTATTAATAAACATAAAATTGGAGAACAGTTATTTAAACTACCTTTGATTGAGCCATAGTTATTTTATCTCATAGAAAACATTTCTTACTCACCTAACATCATAAAGGAGAAGGCAATGGCACCCCACTCCAGTACTCTTGCCTGGAAAATCCCATGAATGGAGGAGCCTGGTAGGCTGCAGTCCATGGGGTCGCTGGGAGTCGGACACGACTGAGCTACTTCACTTTCACTTTTCACTTTGATGCATTGGAGAAGGAAATGGCAACCCACTCCAGTGTTCTTGCCTGGAGAATCCCAGGGATGGGGGAGCCTGGTGGGCTGCCATCTCTGGGGTTGCACAGAGTCGGACCCAACTGAAGCGACTTAGCAGCAGCAACATCATAAAATCCAGGATTATCCAGCCGATTTGAAGTGATGGTATAACAGCATGTCTACTGATTTCACTTGATACAAAGTCAAGTTTACCTTTCAAGACCATTATTTTAAAAGTGCAGATATTTTAACTGCATATTTTATAAAATTCTAATGTGTATTATCAAAATGAATATTCTAAAACTGTATACTTATCAAAATAAAACTGAAAAATAAAAGTCTTTGAATTCTTTAAACTAAAGTAACATCGAACACCAAGCTACTATTATTTTCCTGAATTTCTGGATCACTGCAATAGAAGTTACACTCCAAGCAATAACTATCAGTATTCTTTTATATTATATGATGTAAAAAGTAAACTTTCATTCAGAGTTTTGCCACAAATCAGATACCTCTTTATCCCTGTAGGTTCAGATAATTTTATAGTCCTTGAAAATCATTCCATTTTTCTAAAGTAACATAACCCATCACCAATGAACAGAAAACAATAATCCTTTCTTAGTTTACCGGTTCAGAGAACAATTTACACCACACCTGTGTAAATCACCGTTCTAAGTGCAAAGGCTTACCGGAATAAAAAGAACATCTTTCCTGACTGTCTGGGTGTCACACAATCTAAAAAGGCTTTCCGCAACTGGGCCTGAAGAGCACATTCCTGGAGATCTGGGATAAGAGAGTGCAAAGGACAGACACCAAGCACAGCTGTTCATCCAGGGAACAGCTACGGAAGGAACCCGAGCGCTCAGAGGGCTGCCCACAGAGTCTACACACAGCACCCCACACGGGGCTGCCCACAGGGAGTCTACACACAGCACCCCACACGGGGCTGCCCACAGAGTCTACACACAGCACCCCACACGGGGCTGCCCATAGCGAGTCTACACACAGCACCCCACATGGGGCTGCCCACAGGGAGTCTACACACAGCACCCCACACGGGGCTGCCCACAGGGAGTCTACACACAGCACCCCACACGGGGCTGCCCACAGAGTCTACACACAGCACCCCACACGGGGCTGCCCACAGAGTCTACACACAGCACCCCACACAGGACTGTCCACAGGGAGTCTACACACAGCACCCCGCACGGCCCTGTCCAGGCTCCCTGTTTTCTCACTCTTCTCACAAAGTTTTCTCAAGGATGACTCTTCCTGGAATTTGGATCATAAATTCAGGAGACACATCCTCTCCATCAGTATGGAGTTAAGTTATTCCTTCTTCCCACTAATTTACTTAATCCTCAGTCAAGCTCTTATCCAGACCCTTCAATCTGTAAGTCTCTTTGTTCTTTTCCTCTCTCAGCATCTATCATCACACATGTATCTTACCTTGTTTTGCATTCTTTTTCTGTTTTGTCTCCCATATTGGCCCAAGAAGAGGGACAACCACTGTACATTTAGCTGTTACAAGAAAACAAAAATACTCGAGGTGGTAAAAGTCACCCAGAAGAATGTTTCCTAAAGCCAGGAAAGGGGAAAATTTTGCATGGGTTTACAACATAGAATTTAAACTATTAATTCTACTATGCGTGAGAGCATGCTAAGTCGCTTCAGTTGTGTCTGACTCTGTGACACTATGAACTGTAGTCCACCAGGCTCTTCTGTCCAAGGGACTTCCCAGGCAAGAATACTGGAGTGGGTTGCTATTTCCTTCTCCAAGGAATCTTCCCAACCCAAGGATCAAACCCACATCTCTTAAGTCTCCTGCATTGGCAGGGGGTTCTTTACCACTAGCACCACTTGTGAAGCCCACATTCTACTATATAAATTAACTAAATTATAAAAAAACTTTATCATAAAGATATGTAATGAATTAATTAGCCACAAAGCTCTAATCTTCTAAATAGCACCTTGTTCATGAAAAAAATTTATTACCTGGAGTTCTAATACATGTATTAGCTGATAGTTCTATTCTAAATCATATAAAAAACTTGGTCATTTGGACTATTTGAAACTTTCAAGAGGCAATGCAACAAGTCCAAGATCTTATATCAATATTTGCCTCTTAAATGTGTTGAGCTCTTCTTAACTAGGAGTCATAGCTCTCTACTAATGTTTGATCAAAGTGAGAGGGACAGTCTTTAATCTCTTTTCAAACTGTGAAGTACACTATGAAGTCTCAGCAGACATCAAGAATTTACATAGTCTAATCAGAGAAAAAGACAGTTTAAAACACCAGAAAATACTTCCAGATATATAAGGTAGACCAAGAATTAATATCCTAAAGTATAAAAAGGAAGACTGTGGTTTCCTTGAGGGTAGACACATAGATGGCATAAATTGATACAAATTTTCTGGAAAGCCACTTGAAATAATAGATCAAAAGTCTCTTTTTAAAAGTGTGTAATCTTTGACCCAGCAATTCAACTTCTAGGTATTTCTCCTAAGGAAATATCTGATAAGTAACCAAAGATATATGTATGAGACAACATTTATGTTAGCAAACATTTGGAAAACATTCCAATTACTCATAAATAGAGATTGGTTAAGTAAGTTACAACATATCCATTAATATAACTATTAGTAGTCAGCCATTAAAAATAAGGTTATGCGTCTGTATTTATTAAGCTGAAAAGCTATCACCGCTGTATTTACTGAAAAACAAATGAGTTTTTTTATCCCAATTTTACTTTTTTAATACCTATGTATTCATGTGTATGTGTGTGTGTGTGCATGAGCGCTCAGTCATGTCTGACTCTTCATGACACCATGGGCTGTAGCCCACCAGGCTCCTCTGTCCATGGAATTTCCCAGGCAAGAATACCAGAGTGGGTTGCCATTTCCTTCTCCAGGGGATCTTCCCAACTCAGGGATCAAACCCATATCTCNTGTGTGTGTGCATGAGCGCTCAGTCATGTCTGACTCTTCATGACACCATGGGCTGTAGCCCACCAGGCTCCTCTGTCCATGGAATTTCCCAGGCAAGAATACCAGAGTGGGTTGCCATTTCCTTCTCCAGGGGATCTTCCCAACTCAGGGATCAAACCCATATCTCCTGCATTGGCAGGTGGATTCTTTACCCCTGGAAACCCCATTTATGTGTATAGTTATATATGTATATGTCTACACATATGTGTGTGTATGAGTAGTGTACTCACATACAAACCTATATGCTCAATTTTCTGATCATCATCTTCCCTTCTTGCTTCTGGACAACACCCAGCTGACCACCCTGTGGTCCCACTCCAGTCTGCATCCCAGAGTCTGCTCCCATCCCACCTTCAGAGGAAGACAAACACAGCTATTCTCCTCGGAGTCTGGGGCTGATCTGACATGTTTCACAACCCCCCGAGAAGGCAGTGAAAGCAGCAATGATAACCCAAACATCTCCCAAAGAAACATAACTGGCTCACCCAACACATGTTGCAGGGAGGGATGAGCAAGCCAGATAAAGACAAGGCTTCTGCTGTCATCCTGTAATTGACTTTATCTAAATGTATACTTCTTCCCAAATCACTGCAAATCAATGAGAAATTTTTGTAATTATATTATTATTTATTGATAGTTGGGGGAAAACAGGTTGAATTTACTCTGCAGTGTCATACACATAAAGGCATTTGAGCCTCACAAGGCAGTCAGGTAGGGAGGAAAAGGATGCCCTTTTTTCATTTGAGGAAACTGAAGTTCCTAGAGGTTATGCTGCTCACACAGCACCTCTCAATGAGTGAGCGCTGAAGCCCTGATTCAGACTCAGACTTCCTGATTTCCAGCTGTGAGCCCTTCCAGGCACAACAGGGCATCCTAAACCAGACTGATTTTAAGAATCCCCAGAGAAGGGATTTTTTTTAGGTAAACAATTCTAAACTCCAGATCAGCCTTTTCCCTGATGATTCTGACCCTGCAGGTCTGTCTGAGATGTAGCCCGGAAATTTGGATTTTTTAAAAAACCTCCCCTGGTCAGGTTGAGGAATGCTACACCATTGCACACATCCCTTACAGAGAGAAATGTTTATTCTCAGTCACTGCTGGGTTTTAAGATATTAAGATGAACCAAGGGCAGGGCTTCTGCCTGGGGAGTGGTCTATTCTACTCCAAATATAGGTTTCCTTGGACCTTTTTTTGGTGTACATTTGACTACCTCTGTTCGGTTGTCCTCACCAAAGGCAGCAGAAATCACATCTTTGTCCTGACAGCGTCCCTTCCTCAGCGGATCTCCCCTCCCCTGTGGTTGAGTCTGCTTTATGCACTGGCCTCATTTTCTGGTCTCTTCCATCCCTCCTGGGACTCTAGTGTATGAATCTCCCTCACCACCTCTTCCTCAGAGGCTAATCCACAAGCTGACTCAGCTTCCTGTCCAGATCGGCAGCAGCTCAGCCACTGAGCAGTGTCTCCTTGCCGGGAGAGCAGCTTTCTTACAACTGAAGTTTCATGACCCGAGCCCCACCTCACCACACACTGAGTTATCACTTCCTTTCTTCTAAAGAAATGAGGCTGCACCAGGACATGGAAGCACCCTAAATGTCCATCAACAGAGGATTGGATAAAGATGTGGTATGCATATACAGTGGAATATTACTCGGCCAGAAAAAGGAAAGAAACTGTGCCATTTGCAGAAACATGGAGGGACCTAGAGACTGTCACACAGAGTGAAGTCAGAAAGAGAAAAACAAATATCATATATTAATACATACATGTAGAATCTAGAAAAATGGTAGAAATGAACTTATCTGCAAAGTAGAAATAGAGACACAGACGTAGAGAACAAATGTAGACACCAGGGGGTGGGGATGGATTGGGAGACTGGGATTGACACTACTACTATGTATAAAAAAACTAATGAGAACTGACTGTACAGCACAGGGAACTCTACTCAGGGCTCTGTGGTGACCTAAATGGGAAGGAAATCCAAAAAAGAGGGTATATGTGCATATGAAGGCTTCCCAGGTGGCGCTAGTGGTAAAGAACCTGCCTGCCAACGCAGGAAAGGTAAGAGACATGGGTTCAATCCCTGGGTAGGGAAGATCCCCAGGAGAAGGAAATGGCAACCCACTCCAAGATTCTCACCTGGAGAATCCCATGGACAGAGGAGCCTGGTGGGTTACAGTCCATAGGGCCACAAAGAGTCAGACACAACTAAAGTGACTTAGCACTCACTCATGTTCACTATGCTGTTTAGCAGAAATTAACACAACATGATAAAGCAAAACTATATTCCAGTTTGAAAAAACCACAAATGAAGCTGTTGACAGGATTGCGCACTGTGCATGACTGGCTGAAAGGGCTAACATGAGGTCAGTAATCTGCGGAACTGATGCAGCCGACCTCCCTGGAGTGTCGAGGGGCCTCGCCATGACTGCTCCAGTGGGGCAGGTTGTCTGAAGTCATTTCCCAGCAGTCCTTGACCGGGCTGTGTCATGGGAAAGCTGTCCTCCAGGCCCATCCTCAAGGCTCCACCATTGTGCCAGTCATACCCAGCTGCTTTACAAATCTGAGGAGCTTGCGAGAGGTACAAACTAAGTGCCTTGGACGTTATAAGAAGGGAGTGATTCACTCTACTCAAGAATTTAGAAAAGCTACCTTGGCTGCATTTGATCTGGACCTTAAATTCTGAGTTCAATTTGGACATGTGATAATGTCTAGAAGAATATATCAATGGAGGAAGAAAGCATAAGGAACCATAGTGAAAAAAAAAAAGTAGGGGGTGGTGATGAGCTTTTATTATTCTGTGACTCCAAATTAAGTCTTACCTTGTTGGTTTTTAGTATAGTCTGATAGCTGCAGTTCTTTTTGGAAATCCAAGATTGTGGATTAATGACGGAGAGGGAAGGAACTAATAGTTATAGAATACCTTCTATGTGCCAGGTATCCTAAATGATCTCACTAATCCTCAAAACATCCACCCACCCATTTTACAGATGAGAAAAATAAGGCTTAAAAAATTAACTTGTCTAAGGTCACAGTGCTTACATGGCAAAAAAATCAGAGCAGGTATTTAGACTGAGGTTTGATTGCCCCTAAATCCCACATGGTATCCACTAGACCATACTACTCCTTAGGATGACATAAAGAGGGTCACAGCATTATTGTAGGGCATTCCTCAGCCAAGATCTATGCACCTGAGGTTGAAATTTCCTGTTGCAACAGGCAATTTAATTTCAGTAATACAACATTATCCACCACATGAAATCAATCATGCTAATTTGGATTTTGTTGGTTTTAAAGTATTGGTTTTATTTAATTTGTAAATTTATTTTGGTTTTATACTTGTTTTAATAGCTAAGAGCATAAAGAGAATATAATAGTGTCATACTTATATATTTTTATAAAGTTTTTAAAGGATACACTGCATTTATAGTTATTACAAAATACTGGCTATATTCCCCATATTGTATAATAATCCTTGCATATCTATACATTTCAAGTAACATTATGATAAAAATATTTTTTCAACATTAAAAGGATTGGAATTTTTTCCACTAAAAAGACTCCATGTATGTCTCAGTTCTGAGAAACACTGTATTAATACAAGGCTCAAACATAACCATCAGCCATAACATAGACTATTTTCATGTTGACAAGTCTGTGGAGGAACAATATGATGGTGTTATACAAGAGCTGAGGCTTTCCTATAGCTTCACCTTATTCTTTGCAGAAAACAAAGCCCAGGCTGGTGTGTCATGTGAAACTGTGAGTATTCCACTCATGTCCTGTTGAACTGAAATCAAAACTAATTGGGAAAGAAATTCCTTTTTTATATTTATCACCTATACCTTTCAAAATTTTATACATGCTGAAAGACACTGAATTTTTTTCTAGTTCTTCCTCCAGATTAAAGTAGTAGAAATTTAATTCCTGTCTTTTAAGTACCACAAACACTATAAATGAAAGATACTTAAGTCACTTTAGTTATCTGGGGGATAGTCTCCCAATACATGTTTTATATTTTTATGACACATTTTATAATGCACGTATTTTAATATTTGTCATTTATATCCCCCCTTTTCTTCTTATTCTCTTTCTCGTTTCCAGTCTGTATCTTCTATTATGATAAATGGAACTGAATATTTAAGAGAAGATTCCTTCTTTTAAAACAAAGTCATATCCTGAATGGCAAATTTTCAAAAGTAGGAGACACAGAAGGAACTGACTTCATCACTAGATTAGGATGAACAGCTTTAATTACTCAGCAGGTATAAAATTTGACACATGCTTTAAATCCCTTGTGTGCAGGTGCTAAGTTGCTTCAGTGGTGACCAGCTCTTTGCAACCATATGGACTGTAGCCCACCAGGCTCCTCTGCACATGGGATTCTCCAAGCAAGAGTACTGGAGTGGGTTGCCATCCCTCCTCCAGGGCATCTTCCTGACCAGGGATCAAACCCGAGGTTCTTGCACCTCCTGCACTGGCAGATGGTTTCTTTACACTCGTGCCACCTGGAAAGCCCTTCAAATCCTTTATTCAGGTCCTTAAACAATGCACCTCCTTTTTATTATTTTTTACTCATTTTTTAAATTCAATTATAGTTAATTTACAACATTGTATTAGTTTCAGGTGTACAGCAAAGTGATTCAGTTATGTGTGTGTGTGTGTGTGTGTGTGTGTGTGTGTGTGTAGCTAAGTCATGTCCAACTCTTTGCAATCCACAGACTGTAGCATGCCGGATTTCCCTGTTCTTCACTGTCTCCCAGAGTTTGCTCAAATTAACGTCCACTGAGTCAGAGATAACCACCTCATCCTCTGCTGCCCTTCTTCTCCTATTGCCTTCAATCTTTCCCAGCATCTGGGTCTCTTCCAATGAGTTGGCTCTTTGCATCAGTGGCCAAAGTGTGTGTGTGTGTATATATATATATATGTTAGGCTTCCCTGGTGGCTCAATGGTAAAGAATACGCAAGGAAATGGCAACCCACTCAAGTATTCTGGCTTGGAAAATTCCATGGACAGAGGAGCCTGGAGTACAACAATCTATGGGGTAGCATGAGTCAGTTGTTAAGTAGCGTAACAACTTAACAACTAAACCATCACCACTGTGCGTGTGGGTGTGTGCGCGCGCATATGTGTGTATACTCTTTCAGATTCTTTGCCATTAAAGATTATTATAAGATATTAAATAGTTTCCTGTGCTATACAGTAGGTCCTTGTTTACCCATTTTATATACAGTAGTGTGTACATGTTAATACCAAACCAAACCCTGTGCCTTCTGACCCAAATGACACACATATACATCACGCAGTCAACACCCAACTCTACTAATGATCCATGTCTTGACCTCTGTCATCTCATTTCTGTTTTGTTTTTCTTCTAGTTACAGAACTCTAGAAAGTTCCCCATATTTGCCCCCCCCCCCACCATCCCACTCCTCTGACAAGCAAATTGGCAAATCTAGTTTCGATACTAGATGTCTTCTTCAAATATGGTTTTGTCTTTTGGCTCCATCTCTCTGGCTATTGTGGATGACTTGTAGCCAAAGTGCTGCCCACGTCCTTGTGTGACCCCAACAAGAGCAGCAGCCTAGTTTCCTTTGACAAGAGATCACAAACATTCAAATTTGAAATCTGAAGTAAAAAAAAAAAAAAATGTTTAAATACGAGCCAGCATAAAATACCACCTTAACATTTGATAGGGCAGAAATAACAGGATGTGTATAGAACAGAAACTTCCAAGACTTATACTATTAAGTCTGAACATAAAAGAATGAAGGTCAGAAGGGGCATCTGCTGCCACTTGCACTGGCCCCACAAAAAATACCTTAGCCCAAAACCAGAACAGAGTGACGTGACTGCCTCACTTACCACTGTTTTCCTAGTGCTTAAAAGCCTTCTCTGAACAATCAAAAAGGAAGTTATGGAAATTTCCATCTTGATCAGTTCCACTGTATTTAAACATTCTTGAGGATGTTATTATGACCTAAATCAAATCCCTTATGATTATACAGTGGAAGGGACAAATAGATTCAACAGATTAGATCTGATAGATAGAGTGCCTGAAAAACTATGGATGGAGGTTTATAACATTGTACAGAATGCAGTGATCAAAACCATCCCCAAGAAGAAGAAATGTGAAAAGGCAAAATGGTTGTCTGAGGAGGCTGCACAAATAGCTGAGAAAGGAAGAGAGGTTAAAGGCAAAGGAGAAAAGGAAAGATATAAGCATCTGAATGCAGAGTTCCAAAGAATAGCAAGAAGAAATAAGAAAGCCTTCTTCAGCAATTAATGCAAAGAAATAGAGGTAAAGAACAGAATGGGAAAGACTAGAGATCTCTTCAAGAAAATTAGAGATACCAAGGGAACATTTCATGCAAAGATGGGCTCGATAAAGGACAGAAATGGTATGGACCTAACAGAAGCAGAAGATATTAAGAAGAGGTGGCAAGAATACACAGAAGAACTGTACAGAAAAGATCTTCACGACCCAGATAATCATGAGGATGTGATCACTAATCTAGAGCCAGACATCCTGGAATGTGAAGTCAAGTGGGCCTTAGAAA
>SJYX01005592.1:57260-77743 GCA_006410675.1 Oreotragus oreotragus | reverse complement strand
GATAATGATGATGATGTGATCACTAATCTAGAGCCAGACATCTTGGAATGTGAAGTCAAGTGGGCCTTAGAAAGCATCACTACGGACAAAGCTAGTGGAGGTGATGGAATTCCAGTGGAGCTGTTTCAAATCCTGAAAGATGATGCTGTGAAAGTGCTGCACTCAATATGCCAGCAATTGGAAAACTCAGCAGTGGCCACAGGACCGAAAAAGGTCAGTTTTCATTCCAATCCCAAAGAAAGGCAATGACAAAGAATGCTCAAACTACCACACAATTGCACTCATCTCACATGCTAGCAAAGTAATGCTTAAAATTCTCCAAGCTAGGCTTTAACAGTACATGAACTGAGAACTTCCAGATGTTCAAGTTGGATTTAGAAAAGGCAGAGGAACCAGAGATCAAACTGTCAACATCCACTGGATCACAGAAAAAGCAAGAAAATTCCACAAAAACATCTACTTCTGCTTCATTGACTACAGTAAAGCCTTTGACTGTGTGGATCACAACAAACTGTGGAAAATTCTTAAAGGGATAGGAATACCAGACCACCTGATCTGCCTCCTGAGAAATATATATGCAGGTCAAGAAGCAACAATTAGAACCGGACATGTAACAATGGACTGGTTCCAAATTGGGAAAGGAGTACCTCAAGGCTGTGTATTGTCATCCTACTTATTTAACTTATATGCAGAGTACATCACGCGAAATGCCAGGCTGGATGAAGCACAAGCTGGAATCAAGATTGCAGGAAGAAATATCAATAACCTCAGATATGCAGATGACACCACCCTTATGGCAGAAAGCAAAAAGAAACTAAAGAGTCTCTTGATGAAAGTCAAAGAGGAGTGTGAAAAAGCTGGCTTAAAACTCAACATTTAAAAAATGAAGATCATGGTTTCTGGTCCCATCACTTCACGGCAAATAGATTGGGAAACAATGGAAACAGTGACAGACTTTATTTTCTTGGGCTCCAAAATCATTGCAGATGGTGACTGCAGCCATGAAATTAAAAGACACTTGCTCCTTGGAAGGAAAGCTGTGACAAACCTAGACAGCATATTAAAGGGCAGAGACATTACTTTACCAACAAAGGTCCATATAGTCAAAGCTATGGTTTTTCCAGTAGTCATGTACGGGTGTGAGAGTTGGACCATGAAGAGAACTGAGCGCCCAAGAATTGATGCTTTTGAACAGTGGTGTTGGAAAACACATTTGCGAGTCCCTTGAACTGCAAAAAGATCAAACCAGTCAACCCTAATGGAAATCAGTCCTGAATATTCATTGGAAGGACTGATGTTGAAGCTGAAGCTCTAATACTTTGGCTATCTGATGCAAAGAGCTGACTCACTGGAAAAGACCCTGATGTTGAGAAAGACTGAAGGCGGGAGGAGAAGGGGACAACAGAGGATGAGATGGTTGGATGGCATCACTGACTCTATGGACATGAGCTTGAGTAAGCTCCAGGAGATGGTGATGGACAAGGAAGCCTGGCGTGCTGCAGTCTATGTGGTCACAAAGAGTCAGACACAACTGAGCGACTGAACTGAACTGAGAGGATGTTATTCTCCAAGAACTTTTACTTGCATTCCACCTCCTATAAAATTAATATGTTTCTTCTCATGGAGAAGACAGAAAATAAGGAATCATTATTCTTCATACAGTGTCTACCGCTTTTTGTGAAGGAAGTTATCTCCTTCAGATTTCAATCTGAATCTACGTAACAAACTTTGCTAACTAGTCCTTGTCTTCAATTAGTTTCCCATGCATTCGCTGTTCCACGATATGCTGTCCCTAGAAACTCAAGGCCCTTTTCTTTTGTCTTGTCACTTCTCTAAAAATGTTTAGTTCCTCTGCTAAAATGCTACCAAAACCTGCAAGTTCCTCATCTCTAGTACTCCATGTGATACATGCATGGTACCCATGTTAATAAACATCTGTGTGTCTCCCTGGCTAATCTGCCTTTGGCCAGTTTAATTATAAGTCTTAGCTGGAGAATTCGAGATGGGTAGAAGAAGAGATTTTTCCTTCTCTATTTACATCAGCTACGTAGAAATTAAAATGGAATTTGTGGCAAACCCCCAGTATTTTTGTGTCAGCTACAACTGATATTTTCATTCTTATTAGGTTTATGCATAAAATAATTATTTACAAGTTTTTTTTTTTTGGTTTGGTTTGTATGTTTTCAATTTAATCCTCACATCTAATCATGAAGACAGTATGGCTGAGGACTTCCCTGGTGGTCCAGTGGTAAAGAATCTGCCTGTCAATGCAGGAGACAAGGGTTGGATCCCTGGTCCCGGAAGATTTAATGTGTTGCAGAGCAACTGGCCCGTGAGCCACAACTACTGAAGGCCACTCATCTTAGAACCCATTCTCTGTAAGAAAATCCAGTGCAGTGAGAAGCCAGTGCACTGCAACTAGAGAGTAGCCCCCTCGCACAGCAACAAAGACCCAGCAGAGTCAATAAATAAATATTTTTTAAATAAAGAAAATATGGCTGAGAGAAAACTGAAGCCCGCTCATCTTAGAACCCATTCTCTGTAAGAAAATCCAGTGCAGTGAGAAGCCGGTGCACTGCAACTAGAGAGTAGCCCCCTCGCACAGCAACAAAGACCCAGCAGAGTCAATAAATAAATATTTTTTAAATAAAGAAAGTATGGCTGAGAGAAATAGGCTCAGGAAGAACAGAATGGGTGGGAAGGTGAGAAAATAACAATAAGAAGACTACTCTGGACAAAAACAGTGACAGTCCACCATCCACTGTTAGATTTTTCCACCATCCACTGTTGATTTTTGGGATCAAGTCATGGAACAGCCATTAAAATGCTTGAATTGTTATAGCTAGATAACGCTTCAAAAACACACACAAAATTAAAGGACTCCTTGAAAGGGTATTGGAATTTTATAGTGAAAGCAGTTTGCTATAAAAATAGTATACAACTGAATTTTTTCTATCCACTCCATATCAACTTATTGGTGAGCTGAACAGTGTTCTCTGTACAAATAAACAGTATGGCCTGTTTTATATGAATTGTTTTCAAAAGGAGTAATTCCAAGGATTATCTTTCTCATAGGCCCTGTGCTGTAGAGATAGGCACACCACTTAAATTCTCTCATCTTCTTTGTCAGTTCTAATGACGTGTCTAGACATGCAGAAAAAAGTAAAAAAAAAACTGAAGCAATCAACTACATAATTTGGATGGAAAATCACATACAGCTGAAATATTGAGTTGACTGGGTGAAATAAACTTCCTGCCAGTCCTCACTTTTTACTGCCTGCTCAGACACAATTCTTATCTGGAATACAATAACTGGGCTCAAAGTTGGCATAAACAGATATTTGAAAATGTATGCAATCCATCTAAATTGTTGGTTCATCCTCACATGGCAACCCACTCCAGTACTCTTGCCTGGAAAATCCCATGGACAGAGGAGCCTGGTAGGCTGCAGTCCATGGGGTCGCTAAGAGTTCGGCACTACTGAGCAACTTCACTTTCACTTTTCTCTTTCATGCATTGGAGAAGGAAATGGCAACCCACTCCAGTGTTCTTGCCTGGAGAATCCCAGGGACGGGGGAGCCTAGTGGGCTGCCGTCTGTGGGGTCGCACAGAGTCGGACATGACTGAAGCGACCTAGCAGCAGCAGTCACAACAAAATAAACCAGCAGTTCTCTGTGGTCATAATACTTAGCCATAACCTAAATTTGCAAGTACGTGACCCCCAAATAATTGGATAGGAATCAATGTTTTGACTAAATATTCAGATTTGATGAACATGAAGATACACTATCTGATCTTTGGATTTTCAGTTTCTCTATACATTTACAACAGATCTACTAACTAAATCTTTTTCTACAAATACAGACGCAAGACTGTAACTACAACTTTTCCAGTGTGTTTGATGGGGGAGACAGGTAAAGAAGGTTCCTAGAATCCAACATGTAAGCTGTTTCACATAGTCCTCACAAAAATCCTTCGCTCTTCCATTCAACAGAAAATGACTGAACACCCACTATGGCAATGCAGTTAAAATAAAAAGAGAGATGGCCACTCCTCTCATAGAGCTCACAGGGAGATTGGCACAGCAGATAATCACCATTAAGCTCCGTGCTCTCATGAAAAGAAATTTAATTCTCTGAGAGTGTATGACAAAGGAAAATGATTTCGACTAAACATCTCTCATTTCAGAGGCGAGACCATAGAGGTTAAGCGGCTTGGTCGAGGTTACACAGTCACGGACTCCTTCCCAGTCCTGTCTGACTCCAGAACCCTGACTCTTTGCCCTGTTTCTCGAGCTCATTAAGACAACTGCGTAAGAATCAAGAGGCAGTCACAAAACCAGTAGATTATACTTCCTTTTCTTCCAGCCTTTTCTAGTTTAATATTTCCTTTAAATGTCCCTCTAAGTTTGAGGAAAAGGTTTACAAATCCTTGCAGTATTAATTAATTCTGCTTTCATTTAAATGTTGCACCTTTCTAGTTCCATGCTGGAATCTGATGTGGCTAGCAGAGTTTGTCCACAAAGTCTTGGTTATCATTCACTGCTGTATGTTATAAATACCAGGCAGAGGATAATAATTAAAATAGTCCTGGGGGCAGTCCTAAGATGGCGGAGGAATAGGACAGGGAGACCACTTTCTCCCTCACAAATTCATCAAAAGAACATTTCAACGCTGAGTAAACTTCACAAAACAACTTCTGAATGCTGGTAGAGGACATCAGGCACCCAGAAAAGCAGATCATTGTCTTCAAAAACAGGTAGGAAAAATATAAAAGACAGAAAAAAGAGACAAAAGAGGTAGGGAGGGACCTCTGTCCGGGAAGGGAGTCTTAAAAAGAGAGAAGTTTCCAAACACCAGGAAACACTCTCGCAGCCGAGTCTGTGGCAAGCCTTGGAAGCACAGGGGGCAACATAACAGGGAGGAAAAATAAATAAATAATTAAAAGCAACATATTACGAGCCCAACGGTAACTCCCCCAGTGGAGAAGCAGCACACATACCTGCATCGACCACTAGCAAGCTGGGGCTGGGCAGGGAGGCGCGGGCTGCAGTGCTTTTTAAGAATCCGGCCGGAATGCCCCGAGTGTAACCAGAGCAAACTAACTCGGGCTAGCAAACCAGACTGTGGGATAGTTACCACGAGAAAAGCTCTAACATAAGACACCACCAAGACCGCGCACAGAACAAAGGATGGAACAGAATTAGCCCACTGCAAACCATCCCCCTCCAGTGACAGGCAGCCAGAGCTGGAAGGGCTGGAAGGGGGCATTCGCAGCCCCAGAAAAACTTCCAAACTGCAAGCAAGCTTCTTTGCCAACTTAGACTTCCTGGGGTTCTGGACAGTCACCATATGCCTAAAAAGAGGTACCAGTAGTACACCCAGAAAACTGAGCATCAGGGATGGGAAAGGCGACAAATCACAGTGACTGCGCTTGCCAAACTCCCGAGCTGCTTGGACCTGCGAAGGGCACAAAACGCAGGCCCAGCCAAGTCTGCGCCTCTGAGGACCACGTGAGTGCCTGAGCTTGAGTGGCTTAGACCGGGGAGGTGCATGCAGCCCAGGGCCAGCCTCAGACGGTTCCCGGCAGAACAACCTAGAGCTTCAGCAGTGCGCACTGTGAGCAGGGACAGGCCCAGTGTGGCTGAGACACTATGAGCACACTCCAGTGTTATTTGTTTGCAGCATCCCTCCCTCCCCACAGCACGACTGAACAAGTGAGCCTAAAAAAAGAAAAAGTGTCCACCACCATCCCCCTTGTGTAAGGGCGGAAAATACACTGAAGAGACCAGCAAACAGAAGAAGCTAAAACAGAGGGAACCACCTTGGAAGTATAGATCTTAAGAAATATAAGCCAGACCAAGGAACTATCCGAAAATGAACTGACCCTACACTGCCCACAACAACACCAGAGAAAGTCCCAGTTATACCTTTACTATTTTTATGATCATTCTTTTTTTTTTTGTTTTGGTTTTTTCTTCTTTTCTTTTTTTATTTTAACATTTTAAAATTTTTAAGTTTTTAAAGCAAACGCCATATATATATTGTGGGTTTTTTAAATAATTCTTATAACTTTTTTTTATTCTTCTTCTTTGTCTTTTCTTTAATATTGTATTTTTGAAAATCCAACCTCAACTCCAGGTTTTTAATCTTTGCTTTTTGGTATTCGTTATCAATTTTGTACCTTTAAAACCCCAATCTTCAGTACCCATTTTTACTTGAGCGCGAGATTACTGGCTTGACCGCTCTCTCCTCCTTTGGACTCTCCTTTTCCTCCACCAGGTTGCCTCTGTCTCTTCCCTCCCCCTTCTCTTCTCTACCCAACTCTGTGAATCTCTGTGTTTTCCAGACGGTGGAGAATACTTAGGGAACTGTTTACTGGCTGGATCTGTCTCCTTCTTTTACCCTCCTGGCCACCTCTGTCTCCTTCCTCCCTCTCCTCTTCTCTGTATAACTCCATGAACATCTCTGAGCGGTCCAGACAGTGGAGCACACATAAGGAAGTGATTACTGCCTAGCTTGCTCTCTCCTCTTCTGATCCCACCTCATCTCATTCCAGTCACCTCTAACTCCCCCCTCCCTCTTCTCTTCTCCATGTAACTCAGTGAACCTCTCTGGGTATCCCTCAATGTGGAGAGACTTTTCATTTCTAACCTAGATGTTTTATCATCGGTGCTGTATAGATGGAGAAGTCTTGAGGCTACAGTAAAAAAAAAAAAACAAAAAAACAAAAAAACTGAAAACCAGAATCAGGAGGCTTAAGTCCAAATCCTGAGAACATCAGAGAACTCCTGACTCCAGGGAACATTAATCGATAGGAGCTCATCAAATGCCTCCATACCTNAGTGATGCCATCCAACCATCTCATCCTCTGTCATCCCCTTCTCCTCCTGCTTCCAATACTCCAATATAAAATAATTTTTTTTTAATTAAGGTCATCCATCTGCAAGGAACACCAAGAATCACAGATAATGGCTAGGAGAAAAGGAAGGACCAGATTCTTCATCAGAGCCCATAGAAGAAACCATCCCCATCTAGCCTTCCAGCATCTACCACTGTGAGAAAGTTAATTTTCTTGTTTTAAGCCACCTGCTTTGCTACTGCGTCCATAGGAAGCTAATTATTTCTGTGAACTCAAAAACAGTAGGATGGAATTCTGGGAATGGCAATGAAAAGAGACGTAACTGAGCATAAGGTTTTAAAGAATTTTTTTCTATCACTTCCTTTTCCTTTCTACCCAAAGCCAATACTCCACTTTCTCATTAAACATAAGATATTGCTTTTAGTTTTCTTTAAACGCACAGCTCAATGCTTTCTAGAGAGGTCTGCACTTTTTTCCTTCTGCATTTTATAGTTCTCCTCAAATACCTAAAAACTTCACAGACCAGATGGCATTTTTAAAGCACTTTGCTCCCTGGAGTTACTCAAAGTATGACATGAATATTCCCTTATTCTTCATGACATCTTAAAGAAGATTTTTCTTTTTTTTTTTTTAATCAACAGTTGTTTTAAACCTCAGGAAATGTAGAGGCAAGTTAAGCAACTTGTCCTAAATCACATGGCCTTTCATTGGATGAACAGAGTTTGAGAGGCAGACCTCCCAGCTCTTTGTATACAGTAGCTCCCACTTATCCAAGGTTTCACTTTGCGTGGTTTCAGTTAACCAAGGTCAACCGCAGTCCAAAAATGTTATAAGGAAAATTCCAGAAATGAACAATTCATAAATTTAAAATTGCACGCTACTCTAGGTTGCATGATGAAATCTCATGCCGTCCCTGTGTCTCACCAGGGATGTGAATCATCCTTTTGTCCAGAATACCTGCCCACTAGTATAGGGGGAAACATAATATACAAGATTTGTCATTATCTGTGGTCTCAAGCATCCACTGGGAGTCTTGGAATGATCCCTGTGGATAAGGTGGGGCGGGGGGCGGGGAGCTTCTCTGGTCTTTTTTAAATACTGTATAGTTCTATTTTATACTTAATTATCTACCTATAAGAGGATAGTGAAGACATCCTTCAGAATCATGGTCAATCAGGAGTTACCTTTTGGGTATCTTTTCTGTGTTTTGGATAGAAATGTGTCTGTTGCTCTGGGAATTCATAAAACCTCAAGCCACATGGATTAAAGTACATTGTCATGTTCTTATCTCCCAGTATCTGCAAGAGTTTCTTCTCCCTTCCTCCCCATTCCATCCTGAGAAAGGGCCATGCCACCTCTCAGAATACGGGAAAGATCAAGCACAAACCAGGTTAAACCTTCTCCCCATCTTTCCTGCCTCCCCACATCCCAGGCACAGGAAGGTCATTAGCTTGCTGGCTCTGTGTGCCAAGATCATTCCAAATGCCTTAGGAAGCCCTCCATTCAATTCCCTCTGCTGTCCCCATTCCTCCTCCCAAAGAGCCATCTTCCAAGTCTGCCTCATGCTCGGACAGAATTCCTTATCCTTGTTGTGACTCAGCAGGGTTGAGACAGACTGGAATTTCCAAAAGTCCCAGTTTAAGAGAAATCGAAGAAAGTCAAGGAAGCACAGAAGCACAGCTGGGTTTGTCTCAGGACTCCAAGGTCTTTTCTGAGCTCAGGCACTGGATTCAGGTGTTGAAGGTTACCTCCTGGTGTCCTCCCTGCCGGGCCATTGCCATGTGAGAGTGCCACCCTGCTTCTCTGCCAAGAGTGTCCTAGATGATCACCCCCCGGGATCAGGGCCACTCCTGACCCAGGGCCCAATCTCCAGATGAGACGTAGAGGGTAAGATTCTTCCCATAGGGAGTAGTTTAGTCCTGTGTCCATCCTTCCAGTGGAAGAATTATGAAAATATAACCTTAGAATAAGCCTGACATTTATATGAGATAATTACCTATACAGCACAACCTGTGTAGGTTTAAGGAAAATAAGTCATCTGACCAAGGCTGAAGGGTTCCACCTGGTGATACACAAAGACAAGGACAGGACTTCCCCGGCAGTCCAGTGGTTAAGACTCTGGGCTCCCAATGCTTGGGGGCATGGGTTTGATTCCTGGTCAGGGAGCTAGGATCCTGCAGGCCACACGGGGAAATAAAAATTTTAAAAGAGACAAAAGAAAGAGGTAAGGATATGATGGGTAAGAAGACAGTGACCCTGGCAGTGAAGTGTAGACCAGGACATTGTCATAAAGTGGGATGGGGGCGCGGCAGAGATGCCCTGATTCAAAGAAGGCAGGGATCGCTGGTGGGGAACAGCTTGGGTCATTCCAAAGAACACTGAAGTTTCCCCAGCTGGTGGGATTTGGGAAGGAAAACAAGCAGCCCGGAGTGATCATAGTTAACAATTCTCAAGTTAAGCCGGAACCATGCCAATCGCCTTATATGGATCTTCTCACTGCATCCTTGCAACTACTACATGCTATAACAACTACCGTTATCTATCTGCATTTTCCAGAAGAATTAACAACCTTAAAAACATTCAGGTACTTGGCCAAAGTCACGCAAACAAGTGCATACAAAGCAGAAATTAGAATCCAGGTCATCAGATGTTGCAGCCAGGGCCTTGACAGTATATAGGTATACACACACATACAGACACAGAGTCACATCTTAATTGAATTGGGGAAGTGGGAGGGAGCAATCAACAGGACGTCCCAGAAGGAGACAAAAAGGAAGAAAGAGAGGAATTACATAATGTCAAGGAGTCAACAGATGGGGGATTATTTTCCAAAAGGAAGAAGAGTGATGGATTGCAAATGATTGGGGTAGGGGGACGGGTTGGGGAGGAGAGGACTGACATAACCCTAAATCCCCAACCCGGCTGATGATGGAAAATAGAAAAGTAGAAAGCAAGCCAGATTTCAGTTAAGGTTTGCATCCTTGGAAAACTCTGAGGATGCAAAAGGGATTATCCACCTCGTAGCCAGGACCCAGACAGCCCAATGGGACCAGCTGGCATGGGAGCAGAAGAGGAATCAGAAGCCCGTGGATGGGAAAGCCACAGAGCTGCAGGAGGCCAAGGAGACAGGTTACCAGGGGCCGGCACTTGGATGATCCCTGGAGATGGCAGAGTGGCAGGCAGGATGGGACTCGCCAGCCTCCAGAAGCCCCGCAAGCATCCAGTCCCGTTGTTTCCAGTCCTCTGAGCCTCCAGGGCACTGGAGTGCTCGATCAGCTGGGTGCCGCCCCAGGTGGAAGGGGCGTCTTTGGGGCCACAGGTGCCTCGGAGAAGGAAGGAATTCTGTCCCACCAGCTGACGGCTGGGAGCTGCCAGTCCTGCAGGAGGAGAATTAGCTGCTCTAGGAAGCTTACCCTGGCGTGACAGAGGGAAGGTACAGTAATCTGCCTAACGTACATTCCTTTTTCCACTGGAAAATCTGAAACAGAGAATAATTTGCCTTAAAGCATGACTGTTCCTTCTGCTTGTCTGGAAGGGGTGGGACACACAGTGACGCCAAAGAGCCAGACCTGTAGTATTTATGATAATTAAGACCCTAGAACCGAAGCTCTGTCTTTTGGCTCCCTGGTAAATTCCAGTACGTAGCAGCCACATAACTAATCTCAGGATCACTGGTGTTGGTCTATTTTTCTAACTTTCAGGTCCTGTTGCTATTTGGAAACCATCTCAATCAGCTGCTAACGATATGTCATAGACTTTCTCAACCATCTTGTACTCTTGCCCTCTCTGACTCCTCCCAGGCTGAGTTGTGTTGAAATAGTTTTTGAGTGTGTTTAAAGTTCCAGGAAATATTTTTAAGGTTTCCTTAAAAGATGAGTTGGAACTAAATGGAAGTCGTGCTTCTGTTTAGCTCTTCTCGAAGGTTCTGAGAACAGCCCCAAACGAGGGCCATGATCTCTTTTTTTCTTGGCACTGTTTTCTCTCTCCTTTTCCTTGTTTTAGTATGGAAAGTTCCAAACTGGCACAACAGCCTGGAGGGAAGAATGATGACGCCCTAAGTATTCATCACTCAGCCCTAACAATCATCAGTTCATTTTGGCCACTAGATTCAATAGACAGTATTCCTTTGCAAATGCAATGAAATGTTGCACACAGTTTGGAGTACAATCCCCACTCCCTCCATATTTCCAAGGGAGCGTTGAAATAGTGCTTAGCACAAATGACAAACAACATGTTTTAGCAAACTTCTTAGATTCTGAATTTCAAATCGATTTCAAGGAAATCATTAGGGGAGGGAACTAGGGGCCTCCTTACAAGGGCACGTATCTCATTGTCACTTGCTATTTTGAATGTGACTCTAAAACAAAAGTGATCCCTTATGCCAGGCTCACATTTTACTTGTTGGGGATTTTAACCACATGAAACAAATTCCGGTAAGAAGCTTTAAAAATTTCCCAGCTAAAGAAATGCTGGTGGAGGCAGGATAGGGGCGGGTACAAATAACTTTGAATTTCTGTAAACTCCAGCCAAGTCATGCAAGTTTACATTGCAAACTGTTGAAAACGGGTCCATGGGAGATCCCTTGGTGGTGAGTCAATGGAAGCTACTCTAGAGAGAGTCAGACTTCTTGAATAAAGAAGAGAGATTGATCTGTTTGCTGAGAGTTTCTCAAAAGTAGCTTGTCACTTCCCTCCTTCTCTCTTTCTTCATGTCTTTTTAAAGAGCCTGGTCTTATTAAGAAAAGGAGCATTTACCTCATCAGTATTAGCAGTCACACAATCACTCTCTGTCTTCTGTTAACAGGTGAAAGTGAAAAGAAAAATTATGAGCAGGAGCTTCCAATTCTTGCTCAAGATCTAGCTATATTATATATTTCCAGAGTCACTGGAAACTTTCCGTTGTGGGATTTGGTGAACTCAAATGATAGCCTCCAAATCCTGACCATGTCTGTGTAACAGTAAACAATAGGTTTGGCATGAAATAGATCAGGGTTGAAATCTTGGCATCTGCACTTCCACGTGTATCCTTCCTTGGAACAAAATGTTGAAGACTTATCTCTAAAATAAATGCTGTCCCATGGAGGAGGCTAGATAGCTCACACACACACACACACACTCCATACACACACACACACTCCATATACAAATAGAAAGGAGGAGACCCATTATCTTGGGCCAAGACTGCCCTAGAAGTCTCCTTGCTAGGACCCTGAAATGGAAGAGTTTCCTCAAGGACCCCAAAGGTGGCTGCATTCACTTGGGACAACTTTTCACATTCTTGACCATCTGAAGAGATGCAAAAGAAAAGACCACCCTCTAGAGAGTTAGTGGCCTGGGTTTTATCTGTGCTCCTTCAGCGATTTAAACTGCAGGATTTAACGTTCAGCTAATTTCTTTAGCTCTGATCATCTAAAGGTCTAAACACAGATCTAAATTCACAGTGGGCTATGAACACAGACCACAGCTTAGCACCTGCTGGCGACAAGTCTTAGCTCCGTGCATACAAGCTGTGTGTCTGTGGGAATGTCACTTGATTTCTTCCACAAACTAGAGAGAGGAATGCCTAGGTCACAGGTTCTTGTTAAGGACTGCATTTTTTAAACATAGGGAAAGTGCCTGACCTATGGAATATGCCATAATGCTTATACTCTCCTTCCTAAAATGCTATTATTTCAAACATCACAGAGTCTGAGATGGTTGCCTGTTTGGAACACAAGAAGATAATTTAGTCTAAAATATTTCCCACACTTACTTCTTACTCAGAGTAGAATGAAAATCATGGGCTTTCTAGGTGGTGCTAGTGGTAAAGAACCTACCTGCCAATGCAGGAGACACAAGAGATGTGGGTTCAATCCCTGGGTCGTGGAAGATCCTCTGGAGTAGGAAGTGGCAACCCAATCCAATAGTCTTGCCCAGAGAATCCCTTGGGCAGAGCAGCCTGGGGACGTGCATGGGGTCACAAATAGTCGGACATGACTGAAGTGACTTGGCACACACATGCCCAGAATGAAAATTATACAAATTCGGGTCAGTGCAACTGAAAAACACACACGAGATCAAAGTATCGCCTAGTTCGTGTCATGGAGTAGGAAGTGGCAACCCAATCCAATAGTCTTGCCCAGAGAATCCCTTGGGCAGAGCAGCCTGGGGACGTGCATGGGGTCACAAATAGTCGGACATGACTGAAGTGACTTGGCACACACATGCCCAGAATGAAAATTATACAAATTCGGGTCAGTGCAACTGAAAAACACACACGAGATCAAAGTATCGCCTAGTTCGTGTCTTACGGGAGATGTTTTTACATTTTTTTCTCCTTTGTTTCAGTTCACTCAGAAATTAAAAAAAAAAAAAATGATATAAGCTAAACCAAGCTGGAAAAGTGAAGTCTTTACACAGTTTATATTACTAATTAAATTTTCTAGCAGATCAAGGCCAAATAACTGGGTTCAGCCAAATATTTCCTTTGATCTTGAGATTTTTTTTTTTTTTTACTTAAAAGAGTAACCAGTGGGATTGCACAGGCTGCCAGGGGCTCCTCCAATCTCTACAATGAGGGGCTCATGGTGAAAGAAGAACTTGTGAGGATCCGGGGCTTGTGTTTGTCACCTACCCGCATTCCATGAGAAAGTCGCTTATTTATCTTGTAGATTTGAAATAATGTTGGGACTTTGGATACACCAAATACTCAAATCAGATTAAAAACTAAAACCCCAGCAAGGGGACTTCCCCAGTGGTCCAGGGATAAAGATTCATCTTGCAATGCTGGAGGCTGGGTTCGCTCCCTGGCCAGGGAATCAAGACCTCACATGCCCACAGGGTAAATAAGCCCGCATGCTCCAGAGCCCAGGCGCCTCATTGAAAGACCCCCTGTGACACAACGCAGATCCCACCAACACTCAGACCTGATGCAGCCAAATAGCAATAAAACCCCAGCAGGGTCTACAGCAGTTGGACCAGAGTTTGTTTGTTTTTCCTCCCAGAGTTTGTCCGCCATCGTCTCTCTGGTGCTTTAACAGTACGTGCTCATGATTCTTTGCTGACTGAGCAAGGGACACATAGAGTGGTGAAGGGTGGACCCAGGACTGTCTGCCCCTCAGGCTTGCTCTTCCCTCCTCTGGGACCTCCTCTGGGCTGTAAGGGCGGGTATCCTGCCCTTACAGCCCTGATTCTGCTTAATCCTGTCCTGTGCTATGTGCTCAGTCACTTCAGTTGTGTCTGACTCTTTGTGACCCCATGGACTGTAGCCCACCAGGTTCCTTGGACCATGGGATTCTCCAGGCAGGAATTCTAGAATGGGTTGCCATGCCCTCCTCCAGGGGATCTTGGGCTCAAACCTGCATCTCGTATGTCTCCTGCATTGGCAGGCACATTCTTTACCACTAGCACCACCTGGGAAACCCACTTGATCCTGGAATATAGTTTAAAAAAAAAAAAGAGAGAAATACCAGGTTGGGGAGGCAAGGATAAGGGCAATGGAGAAGAAGATAAGGCCCCCAGCCACAGACAAAAGAAGGGCGTCTGGGGACAGAAGGAGACTTCCTATGACACCTGCCTTGACCCAGCTCAACGTGTCCCACACTGTCGTGGTCAAGAGCGCCTCAGTATTATCCCCCTAAGCCCATGTTTATTTCTGACTGAATGGATCGAACATTCGTAGGCTTCCAAATTTTCATCAATCCCAGGAGGCAATCACCCTCCTTTCCAGTAAAACACAACTTCAAGTCAGCCTGAATTCTTAGTCACAGAGGAAGGCTTGGGAGACAGAGAACCGAGACATCGACTCCACGGTGAGAACATAATGAATAGGCTTGAAGAATCTGCACTGCGGCCATAACAGAAGTTTTTCAAGTCTCCCTGTCTCTCTGAGTTTCTCTCTTCCACATTACCTCTGACAAGCTTCATTTATCAGAATCAGAGATAAGGGCAGGAGCAGAAAGGCCAAACTTTGCAGTGATTTAAGCTCCTAGGTAAGCACGGGTAGAATCCCCCTGTGAGTGTCTCCAACTAGATATTTCAACACCGGGGCTCCCAGGCCTCAGATGGATGGTTCTTCCCTGACGTTGGGATGGTCTCCTAATCTGTGTCAGCAGTGAGTCAGCCCCCGGCGGAGGCATGATTCCATGGATCAGCATGGTCGGGAATTCCAAAAGACAGAGACTCACTCAAAGATACGTTATCAGCCAGGATGTTTGAGGCTGCAAGTCACAGGAAACCCAGCCTAAAGTGGCTTAAACACAAGGACGTGTATTCGTCTCACATACCAAGAAGCCTAGTGACTTGGTGGTTCCAGGGTTATGCCATTCTCTCGGTTCTAGACAGGCAGGATGGTGTCACAGTGAGAGGCGTAGCCTCCGCTCTCAGTGTCCCTGGGTTCAAATCCCAGCTGTGGCGCTTCTTGGTTGTTGGACTTTTATCCAGTTAACTACTCGAGCCTCAGTTCTGTCCTCTGTGAAACTGGAGGTAACTCAGCACCTCCCTTCCAGGGGTCTTGCCAGCATTAAATTAGTTAGTATTAAATTATTAAATTAGTATGTATAAACTGCTTGGCCAGGGCCTGATGTATGATAAACACTACATGAATGTTAGAGGTTTTGTTTTTGTCTACACAGCACGTGGGATCTTAGTTCCCCGATCAGGGATTGAACCCGGGCCCTCTGTAGTGAGAGCGTAGAGTCCTAACCAATGGACCACCAGGGAATTCCCCATAAATGTTCGTTTTTATCATCTTCATTTATTAATATCACCCTCTCATCAACACAAGAGGGTTGCCAAGCCAGCAAGCTTCACACCACACGTGACAACGTGTAAGGCAGGGAGGAAAGTGTGGCCAGGGGACCGGGCAGGAGGCGAGAAGGACAAGTGCTTCCTGGTGCATCCCTCTCCACCATCAAGCAGAAAAGTCCTTCCCAGATGCTCGCATCCCTTTGCACCAGAGCCTGGAGATCAGGATTGGGCCAGGGGGCCATGTCTGACAATACCTGGCAAAGAGGACCAGAGCCATCACTGTTTGGCATCTTTGTACCATCCAACATGGTAGCCATTATCCACCATGAAGTGACTTAAAGTTACATGACAGTCAGTCACAATTAGAAATTCAGGGACTTCCCTGGCAGCCCAGCGGCTAAAATGCAGGGCTTCCACTGCAAGGAATGCAGTTTCGATGCCTGGTCAGGGAGCTAAGATCCCACATGTTGCTTAGTACAGAAAAAAAAAAAAGAAAGAAAGAAAGACATTCAGTTGCTTGGTTTCACAAGCCACATTTCAAGGGCTCGATAGCCACATGCAACCAGAGGTCTCTAGACAGAGACTGCTGCCCCCTTCCAGAAAGTTCTATTGGATGGCCGTGGAATCCAAGTTCATGACTGAGGGACCCACTTTCCCTAAGCACATTTTTTCTCCTGTGTAAACAAATTCAGGGCTCTGTTCACAAGGAGGATGTGGAGGTGGACACTGGGCTGGTCATCAACCACAAAGGAAGACCAGAAGGAGGACCAGCGTAGACGCTGCTGTGAAGGTGGAGGTGGGGCCGGGGTAGGCTCAGCACAGTTAAGGACGTTCGGTTACAGTTCAAGTTTACCACCCTGGCCTCTATGCTCGCTAGGCTCCCTTACACACAGGAACCCAGCTATTTGACGGTGATGGAAATTGGGATTATCAAGAAGAACGTGCCAGACCCCCATCTGAGTTGTTTCAGATACTAAAGGACAAAAATGAGACTCCAGTCCACCTCCAGCCTGGCCCCCCACCTAGGTTACAACACTCTGCAAATCACCACACTTAGGGTGACTGCGTGATGGTGTAACGTGGGGGTGATAGCCATTTTCCGCTTTGCCTAATCACCCTGACGTGCAACAGACAACGCGACGAAGCCCTCGGGAAAGTTCTTCCGGCCTAACTGCAGAATGCAGCGGTGGGATCATCCCTGTTTACCCAGGGGATCCCGGGCAGCAATAAAATCCTTAGAGCTCCCGCTGAGTGTTTGAGAAGGTGTTGGTTGACTGCGGCAGGAACGAAGACAGAAAAATAAGAATGACAACTGATGTGCACTTATTCTTAAGTATATGCCAGGCTTTTGCCTGGGTCAGGAAGTGGCGAGTGGGACATGCACCTAGAAGTTTTGCTGCCCAAGCCCTCTCACACACTTCCTTCCCGGGTCTCCTGATGACTATGCTCTTTAGGTCAATGGTGTTCAATTTCTAGCATGCAGCACAATCATCCAGAAAGCTTGTTGAAACACAGCCCTGTGGTCCGCTAGCATGCTAGAGCTGGTCCCTCTGTCAGCTTAGGAGGGCGGATGGTGTGTGTCTCTTTCCGACTCAGCAACAATACATTCGATATTTTGCTTTTGTAGCTTAAATGCAGTCATAATGGGAGAATCTAAACCACAGGCATCAGCAAATTCTAAAGTGTATTTTCTCCTGGTGAGCCAGTTGTTAAACCTTTATCAGTACATCACCCAGAGTCTCTGATTCTGTAAATCTTGGATGGGTGGCCTGAAAATTTACATTTCAAGTAAGTTCCTAGGTGATGCTGATTCTGGCGGTCCAGGGACCACACTTTGAGAACCACTTCAGAGAGGCCTGAAATGGGTGGCAGGCTCTTGCCCTGACATAAGTCATCACTGGTGTGAGAATCCTGAAAGTCTCAGCAAGGAGTGTTGGCCGTAGATGATCCCATGTCAAACCAATACTAGTTAAGAGATAATGTTTACAGAGTATTGATGGTAGGCAGCTACTGTCCTAGTCATGCCTTGCAGTAACTCAATTGTCCCAACAACCCTGAACAGTGGGTTCTTTTATCGTGAGACCAAAACCCACCACAGTCAAGGTTGTACAAGGAGTCAGCGGACCTGCTGGGATGTGAACATGGGCAGTCTGGTTCCAGAGCCCACAGGTTTCAGGGGCACCACAGATCACAGATGAGACCACAGATGCAAGAAGCAGAAGGAAGTCGGGGGCGGAGAGGGGAAAAGAGAGGAGAGGAAGAGCTAGGGAGGAAAAGAAGGGGGACTTCAAAGAACGCTCACAGAAAAGCAGACTCAAATTTGTTTCTCCCAAGTAGACTTTCCTGACTTTACAGGAAAAAATGGATAAAGATGTTTTCATTGTCCTTCCTTCAACATCCTGAATGTACAGAGCCGCATGACAAGCTGATGAGAAAGTCATTCTCCTGGAATGAAGTGAAGTCGCTCTTGTGTCCGACTCTTTGTGACCCCATGAACTGTAGCCTGCCAGGATTCTTTGTCCATGGAATTTTCCAGGCAAGAGTACTGGAGTGGGTTTCCATTTCCTTCTCCAGGGGATCTTCCCGACCCAGAGATTGAACCTGGGTCTCCTGCAGGGGTTGGTAAACTTTTTCGATGAAGGAAAAGGTAGTAAATACCTGAGGCTCTGTTACAGCTACTTGACTCTGCTATTGTGGCTGGAAGCAGCCACAGAGGGCACATCGGAATGAGAGGGGCTGTGCCCCAGTAAAACTTTGTTTACAAAGACAAGCGTAGACCCTACTCACCTGTGGCCTGGAATTTGATGACCTGTCCTACATTCATCTACAAGTTACTCCTTGTGTGTGCTGTGCTTAGTTGCTCAGTCATGTCCGACTCTTTGCGACCCCATGGACTGAAGCCCACCAGGCCCCTCTATCCGTGGGGATTCTCCAGGCAAGAATATTGAGGTGGATTGCCATTTTCTCCTCCAGGGAATCTTCCTGACCCAGGTGTTGAACCTTCATCTCCTGCATTGGCAGCTGGATTCTTTACCACTGAGCCACCAGGGAAGGTCCTAGCAGGAACTATACCTTCATTAAATTTACACAGTTTTAGACAAGAAGCAAAACCAAAGAAAACATGCCAGTTTATCTGAGTAATCATTGAACAGGTTCCACTGGGAGCTTCCTAAGAAGACAGTCCATTTCTCTGGTTCTAATGTGGTTAAAGAAGTTCCTCCTCAGTGTTAGGTCATGATGGTTGGTTTAGTTGACTGGAAAATCATGCTACTGAGATAGATTTCCACAGATCCAAAGTTTGGTTTGGTTTCAGTTCTCTGGGTCATGAGGGAAACCAGAGTCGTGACCTCATTGGATCACCTCAAATACATCATGACTAGTCCAGAACCAGTTCAGACTCAGTCGCGTCGTCTTTCTTCTTAAAAGATGAAATGTTCATTTGATTTTATAAACCAACAGTGATACCAAAGAATATGAAGGAGGTCTGTAAGGAATTTGAAAATGATGGATCCCAGATTATCTTCTCATTAACATTGCTGCCTTCTTGGTAAACACCCCCATAATCTTTCTCCAAGTCTCTAAGCTGTTCTCCTTACCTCCAGGTCTTCCTTACCCTCATTCACTTTCTTAGCATTCATTCCTGTTCCTTTACTCTCCTAATCAAGAAACTCTCTCTGAATTACCATTGCATATTGACTTAAAGCCGAAATCATCAGAGCAGCGTTCAAGAGCTGGTGAGATCTGGCCTCACTTCTGTCTCTCTCTCAGCTTATCTCAAATGCACCCAATTTCTATACACCCACATAATCATGGAGTAAGAAGTTCCAAAGGCTGAGTCAAATGAGACAAGTGTTTTAGTTAAAAACCACACATACATGGAAGAACCATAATCACAGCCAATAGAAAGACAGAATTGAAAGCAGCAAGGTAATATAGAAATCAAAGGAAGAATGTGGGACAAAGTTTCAGAAATCAGACAATAGAATATGATACTACCCTTCTTCTGTGGTGTCCGGAGAGATCTGGGACCTTAAGAGAAAAATACGGCTAATGCTGTAGGTCAGTGCTTTCCAAATTCACCTCTCTGTTAGAACCACCTGGGTGTTTTTTACTTTTAGACTCTATGGGAGAGGGAGAGGGTGGGATGATTTGGGAGAATGGCATTGAAACATGTATACTATCAGGTAAGAAACGAATCGCCAGTTTATGTTCCATACAGGATACAGGAGGCTTGGGGCTGGTGCACGGGGATGATCCAGAGAGAAGATATGGATTATTAACACAAGATGTGTATAAGAGACAGGGAGAGGGTGGGATGATTTGGGAGAATGGCATTGAAACATGTATACTATCAGGTAAGAAACGAATCGCCAGTTTATGTTCCATACAGGATACAGGAGGCTTGGGGCTGGTGCACGGGGATGATCCAGAGAGAAGATATGGGGTGGGAGGTGGGAAGGGGGGGTTCAGGACTGGGAACTCATGTACACCCGTGGTGGATTCGTGTCAATGTATGGCAAAGCCAATACAGTATTGTAAAGTAAAATAAAGTAAAAATTAAATTAAAAAAATAAAAAAATAATAATTCAAAAATATAAATCAATAAATAAAGTGCTGCACTCAATATGTTAGCAAGTTTGGAAAACTCAGCAGTGGCCACAAGACTGAAAAAGGTTAGCTTTCATTCAATCCCAAAGAAGGACCATGCCAAAGAATTTTCAAATTACCGTACAATTGTACTCATTGTTCAGTTCAGTTCAGTCACTCAGTCGTGTCCGACTCTTTGAGACCCCATGAATCGCAGCACGCCAGGCCTCCCTGTCCATCACCAACTCCCAGAGTTCACTCAGACTCACGTCCATCGAGTCCGTGATGCCATCCAGCCATCTCATCCTC
>SJYX01005592.1:0-48576 GCA_006410675.1 Oreotragus oreotragus | reverse complement strand
AGGGAGGCCTGGCGTGCTGCGATTCATGAGGTCGCAAAGAGTCGGACACGACTGAGCAACTGAACTGACTGAACTGAACTGATCCATATTTTTAAAAGATGATTTATATAAGTTTACATGTGCGTTTGTTAATAAATAGGAATTAAGCATGAATAGACTCCTCTGTTTAGAGACCTAATATTTTTATTCAACAACGTTTGTGATACAAATGATTTATTTCTTAAGGACACATGTAACTAATTTGGTCCTAAAGGTAAGTATCTGGACATGCAGATACATAGCTTTAAATTAAAATTAAAGGATGTACCAAAAAATTCTCTGGGAATTCAAAAATCTCAATCGAAACTGTTCACAATATGCACTGAATTCAAGTTAGTTGTATTAAAATAAATCTGACATATGTTGTTTTTCCACTCTGTCTTTTCAAGACCTCATTCTGTTTCCCTCTTTGTCTCCTTTTTTTTTTTTTTTTCCTTTTTCTCTTCTGCCACTTTTGTGTGAGTATAGGACTCACAGTTCCAGTATCACTCTATAGAATCCCTAGCACAAAGGAAAGTACTGATCTTCCTGGGATATTGTCTTCACCGATGGCGCCAACAACGAACAAACCAACTGTCACAGATACTCTCACTTGAAATAAGACAATGTTGCCCGAAAAACTGTCTGAGAACTTTTGGTATTCCACAGTCTACTGGATACAAATTTCATTGTTAGCAAAAAAGTTTAGAAATCAGAGATGATTCAGCAGCAGCATAGAATACTGGTTAATACAGAATACTGGCCCTGGAATCAGGCTGCCCAGGTTCACAGGTTCAGGCTCAACTGTTTGGAGTACCTCTGTGCCTCAGCCTCCTCTCTACAGAGAAGGGATATACTGGTGGTCCTGATGGAGCCTAACTCACCGGACTGTTGTGAGGCTTAAACAGGCTGATTTATGCCAAGAACAGTGACTTGTAGTGTTTACTATTATTTCTTTCAGAAACACTCACTTTCAAGAAATCAAAAAGCTAAGAACTCTAACTGATCCAGGATTTAACACGCATGGAGATTCTCACTCAGAGAAGTTATATGCATTTTCTGACTAGGATGGGGATTGTTTCCTGCTATGATGATATATAAAGTTCCGGGGCGGGGGGTAGGAGGGATAAAATTTTTACAAATGGAAGATCATCTCTGGGTTTATTGTGGCAGATTTTAGAAAGCTTGGCAAATAATTTATTTACTTTAATGTCATAATTTTTTAATACTATGCTCCAGCTCTTTTTTTTTCAGTCCTGCCCCAGTAAGACTTGTTATTTGAAAGTTCTCTTTTGCTCAGTGTCCGCTGATCGTTTTTTGTCCTCAACTGAACAAAAAGTCCACTGAGACCTAGAATCATCTCTGGCTCCTCTCATCTCTCTTCTAGATCCAAACACCATATTTCAGGCCTCAAAAATCTATATTGATTGATTGCTAACAAGGCAATTTGCACAATACTTAACAATTTACAAAGAACTCCAGCATACACTATTTCATTTCATCCTCTCTCTCCCTCTTTCTTTCTCTCTCTCACACACACACACTGAGAAAAATCAAATAATTTGTCAAAAGTCATAGAAACTAGTAAGTATTAAAAGTCAAACTTTGAGTTTTGGTCCTCAGATAAAGTCTGTTGTTCCTCACTCCACACATTTCCCCACAAGCGACTCCCCATCCTCAACCACTGCAACCGGGGAATCTTGTTTATGCCAAGCCCCTTGGTTTCACTATTTAGGAGTAAAATGGCTCACTCAAGGTCAAGCTTTGGAATTCAGGGTCCTGGTTCCCAGTCCAGCGTTCTTTTCACAGATGAGAAAGTGCATTAGTTGGACAGGAAAGGGAAAGGACAACCACTTGAGAAATAAGTCAACGACTCCCTCTCCAGTCACACCTAAAACTTGCTCCAAATGACTGCAAAGTCCTAGAATTTAAAATGTGTATATTCTGTAAAAGAAACTCTGACTAGGGTTTTTGAATCCTGAGTTTTTATAGAAAAACAAACCCTATACACTTATGCTTTTTCCTCTCCCTTAATACGTAAAATTAATGCAGTTCCTACTTTTGTTGGGGCTTACTCAAATGTTTGCCTTTGGTGTGAAAGATCAATATTTTCCCCTCGAATCAATTAGCCATGTACTAATTCTAGTGTAGCAGATATGAATCTCAGTCCACAAGCTCAGGTGTTCAAGAAATATTGCTGTTTTATTGCCTTTTAATCAACTTAATACGGCACTAAGCCCACATTTCATCCCAGTCATGATGAGCACCCTCTTCAATACCAGGTGGCACCAGATCAATGGGGTCACTTGGAATGCAGCAAAGGCAGGAGGTGCTCGGGTGAACACCCTCCCAGCCCAGAGAGGTCCTATAAGGGCAGGAGACTTGGCCCCTCACTATGCGTGGGCAGTAGGGACCTCCCCATGAACTGGCAACCCTCACATTCAGTCTCTTCTCCCCTACGTGCCACTTTCCTGGGGTCTTCTCAACTTCTCAGCTATTGCCCCTAAGCAACGCGTTTATTCTCCCCATGATACCTCAAACCTCTTCCTTACAAATTTGGAGAGAATCTTCAGCCTCGATTTCCCCAAGCCCTTAAAGGCTTTTATTGATCTCCCTTTTCCTCAGAGGACATTACCATTAACTTTTTTTTTTTTTACTGAAATATAGTTGATTTATAATATTATATAATTTTCAGGTATACAACAGAACAATTCAATCTTTTTACAGATTATACTCCATTTGGCACTACTACAAAACAATGGCGATACTTCCCTGTTCTGGCCATTAGCTAAAAAAGAAAGGAAGGAGGGGAAAAGGAACGAAGGAAGGATTGCTTCTCCTTTCCATCCAACAAAAATCTCTGAACCAATTAAAAAGAAAAATAAAACTAGACCAGGCTATATTCCTCAAGTAGAGAAAGAAGGAAAATAACCAGAGAAAATAATTAGCTAATATTTCACTAATTTCTCCCATCACACTTTTTTTGCTCCTGGGTCTTTGACATAAAGAAGGGATTGATGCTAAACTATTTCACATGGAACAAGATTTAACAAGACTGGTTCCTCAAAAGTATGAAGGCGAGCTCTGTTCAAAGCACTCATTAAGAAGCGTTATGCAAATACAAACTTCCAACAGGCCCTGCAGACGTGGTGCAAAGCTGCTAGGTGAACGTGATCTCTGTTGGGAAGGAGACAGGTTGCAGGTGGTGCTGGCTGCAGGCTTGTTTAACAAAACCTCTGACACACCCCACCTTCTTCTCCCAGATCCTCTCCTGATCTCTTTCACGCCTTCACATACACTCATCTCTTCTAGGGCTGTCCGAAAGGGAAACAGACAAACTCTGGAGAATAGGTAACACAAACTTTTCATTCTTCCAAAAAGATTTTCTTTAGCTAAAGGAAGAGTTGATGAATAGCCATAAAATAACATTCTGGCTGGGCAGGAGAGGGTGGGAGATGGAGAAAAAGGGGAAGGATAACGTTTGTCAAAGTCTACTCTCTTTGACATCAGAAAACAGAACTACTCCAGCCTCATTTTTCTAAGTGAAAAGAAAAAATAAAGACTCTAAAGGATTAGCCAACACTGTATTACAGGAATGCAAGTTTAAAAGTCACTTAAACGTGAAAATTTTCAGGTTTTGTAAGAAATCACTCTAACATGGAAAAAACTTTGGGTTTTGCAAAGTAGAAAATTATCAATGTTGTTTTTATAGTTTTTGAAGAGAGAATGTTTCCCCTCCAACATTCCTGACTTTTTCATGTTTAACTTATTTTCATTAGGTGTTAAGATTTCTGGAGGACATCCCAAGATTTGTTTGCTTTTCAAATTAATGTTTGTTTTGTTTACCATCAGATACTTCAGACCTGGGATTGAAAAATGCATTGGCCTTTGGAATTATCTGTAATTCTTCTGCACAGATTTGCTTAGTCCCCCTCCATTTATTTATTAATCAATCATGTATCAATATTTATGTCAGTATTGATATTTTACTTTATACTTTGAGTTTTAGTGCATACTATTTTATATGTTGTTGCCCAAATTGTTCTAGCATTGTAAAACAGGTTTCTTAAAAAACCAAATAATGTTAATAATTTTTAAAGCAGCAATAAAGTAGGCAACCCTATAAAATATAGACTATTATTATCTCCACTTCACAAAAGAGAAACCGAGGCTCAAAGATCTTAATTAATTTATCAAAGAAGGTGAAGGTGAAGTCGCTCAGTTGTGTC
Organism: Oreotragus oreotragus; assembly: GCA_006410675.1. Lineage (NCBI taxonomy): Eukaryota > Metazoa > Chordata > Mammalia > Artiodactyla > Bovidae > Oreotragus > Oreotragus oreotragus. Next base: position 44,329 of record SJYX01005592.1, on the reverse strand, counting down.
CGACTCTTTGCGACCCCGTGGACTGTAACCTATTAGGCTTCTCCGTCCATGGGATTCTCCAGGCAAGAATACTGGAGTAGATTGCCATTTCCTTCTCCAGGGGATCTTCCCGACCCAGGGATCGATCCCGGGTCTCCCGCATTGGAGGCAGACGCTTTAACCGCTGAGCCACCAAAGAGCTAACCCCTAACTCTTTGATAAATTTGATAGTTAGTTAACCCCTAACTGGACTTCCCCTGGTGGCTCAGATGGTAAAGTGTCTGTCTACAATGGGGGAGACCTGGGTTCGATCCCTGGGTTGGGAAGATTCCCTGGAGAAGGAAATGGCAACCCACTCCTGTACTCTTGTCTAGAAAATCCCATGGATGGAGGAGCCTGGTGCAGGCTACTGTCCATGGGGTCACAAAGAGTCGGACACGACTGAGCAACTTCACTTACTTAACCCCTAACTCTTTGATAAACTCTTTGATGATTTGAACCCCTAATTACAGGGATCCAAGACAAAAATAAATTTTACACACCGTTTCCTCTAGTGTCACCAGGAAAAAACTGGAGAAAAGCCAAACTCAATGCTTGTACTGCACTTAAATGAAAAACCTATTGTCCTAGGAAAGCAGACTATTATAAGACAGAAATATGATAGGAGGCAAAACATAGTCACCTAATATTATCCTCCTATCTGGATATAATCAGATCTTACCCACTACTGAAGACCAACTAGATGCAGAAAAACACCAAGCAAACGTCTACAAAGAGCAAAAATGATTTTGGGGAGTAAAGTGAAGCCAGGCTATTACGGTTCATCCAGGCATTACCAGCTCGCTCCAGGTCTTCAAACGTTAACAGGTCAAAAGTGACCAATTTTAATTTTCTCTCCTATTCCTCAACTTCTTCTACCTGTCCCATTTTTAAAAGCTCCCTTTAAAACTCCTGGATTGCAGAGATGAATGACTGCGCAAAACAGTAAACAGGGATTTAGGAGATTTTCCAATTCCAAGTCAAAGCTTGTCTGAGTAGGAACTGTCCGTTACCTCCCGCTCTCAGTAGGAATTGTCCATGGTCCCCTGGCGGAAAAGCCTGGAGAGAAGGGATGGGAAAGGTGGGTGTGTCCAACCTTAATTTTCTCAGCCCCTCGGTGCACACAGGACCAGCCCAGCAGCTCTGAAGAGGGGTGCTTGACGGAGGGGAACTCTAATTCCACTCTGCCCCTGGGATTCCTGCTTGCTTCTGCATTGTTCCAAAGGCCAAAGTCAATCTAAATCCTCCAGTTTAGAATTCAGCTCCGAAGGCTGGAGAAGCGGAGCCCAGCCCTTCACCCTTTCCCTCCCACGTCTGCCTCCCTGATGTGTGTTCTCGCTCTCATCTTGCTGGGGTCAGCCACCTTGCCTCCCACTCAGAGCACACCTGTGTCTCACCTCACTCTGGATCCCGAGGACTCGGCATCTCAACTTTATTTCAAATTCTACCCAATCCTCAATGCTGCTCACCAGTTTGGTCTCTCTACCAGCCAAGCCTAAGTACTCTTAGAACCATTTTAAAATAAGTCACTAACTCAGAATTGCATCCTCCGGGAAATATCCCTGTGAAAAGATGGAGAGCAGATTTCCAACAGCTGCTATGCACTAAAACCACCTATTAAATCCTGGGGCCCAGGCCATGATCAGGACCAATTAACTTAAAAGCCCTGGAAGAGACATGCAGGCACTGATATTGCTAAACATCTCCCTGGGGTTCCCAATCAGTGACTTCTGTGTGGAGACTCGCAACCTGCTGGCAGAAGCTGAGCAAGGTAGACATTCACTTCTACTTTGTTTCTAGGGGAAAAAGCAAACAAAACAAAATACCAATGATGTGAAGCAAAAAGCTACATGTGGCTGCATTTATAACACTCTTCTAGGACATCTGGAGTTTTCTGCTTACGTTGCACATGGGTAACTCTAGATAGAAAAACCAAGAATTTGGCAAAGGTATGGCTGCAGGTTGTCGTGTCTAAGGATGACTGTGGAGGAGGTCCAAGGGTGAGAACTACTTCTTGGAAGGAGGAGCACCCAGAATCCTTTAAAGGAATGAAGGTGTACATTAGGACCTCTGTGTGTGTCTCTCTGTCTATCTGCAAGAAGGCACAGCTGAGAGCCAACAGTGTGCCTAAACAATGTCTATTAGAGGACTGCCTCTCTTTCCAAGCCAAGGATTTTAACAGTTTGGTCTTTTCACACTTTTTCTCCTTTTTTAATCATTCCCTCTGGCAGAGATTGCTAACTCTCCCTCAATATTCATTCTCCTCTTCTCATAGGAATAGAACCTTTGAGTTTCAGCTGGCCATATGATAGATTAAATTAAATGATGTCTCTTAAAAAAACAAAAACACTCCGGGGGGAGGGGGGGGAATCATTACATTACCTCAAAAACCAGATATCATTAATTTCTGCTTTGGGTCACAAAATATCTCCACTCGTGAAGGAACCTCTTCTTTCCCTCCCTGCAGTTCAAGCCCAAACAGAATCCCATCTTCCTCATCAGGCCTTAGTTGATCATCCTCTCCTTTCTCTGAACTCTGTAGACGTACCATCTTGTCTATATCACTCCCTGCCACTTAATCCCACACTATTTTTCATTATAACACAAGACTTTCAAGTTTATCAGGTCTGTCTTCCATTAGAGTCTAAATACCAGAGTTCTTTTCTTTTAGTTCACACATCCTATTTAGCCCAACATGGTGTGCTCCTAAAATACTCATTAAAGGGATAAATGATACCCTTCAAATAAGTGTGCATGTGCAGCTTACAGAGAGCCAAGCAGAATAAATGTCATTCTATTCATACACTGGGTAACCAAATGGCAGAATACCTTAAACTTTAAAAATCAAATTAATGGAATTTTGACATTTGCAATCATGCACGAAGCCAACATCATGTACTTTAAATTTTGCCTTGACAGGAATAGATGTTTTCCTTGACTCACCTCGCTAACAGTAGGTAAGTTCTAGCTGCAAACTCAGTTCCCCACACAGCTGTTTCCCCTGCTATTTCAAAGCCCATCATGACCCTGTATTTTACTGAGCTTCATTGAAATAATATTCATTAATTTATTTCTCAAACATTTGCGTGCTAAATGATAACCTGGAGTATCACAAATAAATAATTCTAGGAATTTCCAGTCTAGTATAGTTAGATGGTTCACCTACTAGGTGAACTTTACTATCTGTGCCTTACATACCAAGAACAAATCCAGGAGAGGACAAAAAACATCTGCTTCTCTTATGGGTCTAACTTCACGAGAAGGTATGAAGTGTCACTCAGCACAGGAAGTGACAATAGAATGAATGTTTTGAGTGCCTGAGTCAATCTGTGTAAATCACTTAGAAAAATCCCCAGCAACACAGTAAGTATTTGACAAGTGTTAGCTACTATTAGTAGTATTATTCATATTATTTACATATAAAATCATAATATTCAATGTAATGTCAAAAAAAATTCAATCCCAGCTGTAAGTATCGACAACATTTGAAATCTAGATGAGTGTGGAGGTAAAAAGCAGAGTGTGATGAACTTGGTGTAGTTGTTCATAACTGGGAATTTATCAATTAAACTTTCAGGAGCATTAATGAGGAACTCAAAAATTAAAGTGTAATGAATTTATTATGTAAATATATTCCTTATCCATATTTTCACTGTTATCACAAAAGAGCAAAAAGGAAACAACAATGTTCCAATAGGACACATTTAATGAAAAATATATGGGACTCTATAAATTTATGAAATATTACAAATGTAAAAGGAAATAAATGTATTCAGATTATTTATCTCAAAGTCTTAGAGATTTTTAAAAAATGGACAAATGGTTAAGATGGTAAATTATATGTTATACATATTTCATAAGAAAAAAATTTTAAGTGTACATAAAACAATGCAATATTCTCAGAAGGAGCAATAACCATGCCAGTACTTTGAACTTTTGTAACTTCGAGATAAACTAACTTTATGAAAAAGTGTTAGGAGTCCATCGGAAGAGGAACGAATTTTTAAGCAAAATGGGATTAGGAAGAATGACTTGCTGACAAGTTTGAGAAGAGAGAAATTTACAGGTGCACAATCAAGATTTCCTTGGCTTTGAAAGGAAGCCCTACACTAAATGTATAGTTAACTAGACTCTTCTGTTCGAGAAAAGGGGTACTGAAGAGATATAAAATATGATGTCATTATATGAAACCATCAGCTAGTCAAAAAGCAACGTCTGCTCACTAGTGAAATGAGTGGTGCAGATCTTAAGCACCACAGGAGTCTGACATAAGGGCGATGGGGCTGGTGGCAGGGGAGGCTTTTTAGAGGCAGGCTGTGAGCCACATCCTTCAGGACGACAGAGGGGCAGAAAAGGAGGTGGAAGACGCAAGACTCTGAGGGACAGTGAGCATGCAGAGAATGAACAGATTAAAGCTCACAATGGTGTGGCTGAATTTTTCCACCCCTTTCCATTTCTAGTGGCTGTAATCAGGTCCATGGGGTCCTGGGAGACCTACTAGTCTCTTGAGATTTCCACCCTACCTCAACCCCTGCCATCGACCCAGAGAACAACAGAGGCTCAGAGAGAAAGTTCAGTTCAGTTCAGTCACTCAGTCGAGTCTGACTCTTTGCGACCCCATGAATCGCAGCACGCCAGGCCTCCCTGTTCATCACCATCTCTCAGAGTTCACTCAGACTCACGTCCATCGAGTCCATGATGCCATCCAGCCATCTCATCCTCGGTCGTCCCCTTCTCCTCCTGCCCCCAATCCCTCCTAGCATCAGAGTCTTTTCCAATGAGTCAACTCTTTGTATGAGGTGGCCAAAGTACTGGAGTTTCAGCTTTAGCATCAGTCCTTCCAAAGAAATCCCAGGGTTGATCTCCTTCAGAATAGACCGGTTGGATCTCCTTGCAGTCCAAGGGACTCTCAAGAGTCTTCTCCAACACCACAGTTCAAAAGCATCAATGCTTCGGCGCTCAGCTTTCTTCACAGTCCAACTTTCACATCCATACATGACCACAGGAAAAACCATAGCCTTGACTAGATGGACCTTAGTCAGCAAAGTAATGTCTCTGCTTTTGAATATACTATCCAGGTTGGTCATAACTTTTCTTCCAAGGAGTAAGCGTCTTCTAATTTCATGGCTGCGGTCACCATCTGCAGTGATTTTGGAGCCCCCCCAAATAAAGTCTGACACTGTTTCCACTGTTTCCCCATCTATTTCCCATGAAGTGATGGGACCGGATGCCATGANACAGTCCAACTTTCATATCCATACACGACCACTGGAAAAACCATAGCCTTGACTAGATGGACCTTAGTCGGCAAAGTAATGTCTCTGCTTTTGAATATACTCTCTGGTTGGTCATAACTTTTCTTCCAAGGAGTAAGTGTCTTCTAATTTCATGGCTGCAGTCACCATCTGCAGTGATTTTGGAGCCCCCCAAAATAAAGTCTGACACTGTTTCCACTCCCACGTTCAGTGAACATGAACTTGGGCAAACTCCGAGAAGCAGAGACAGGGAGGCCTGGTATGCTGCAACCCATGGGGTTGTAAAGAGTCAGACACGACTTAGTGGCTGAACACCAACAACTGGAGGCTGAAGTTGAGAGAGAGCTTTGAAAGCAGTGAGACTGGTGGTTGAGCGAGCAGTAAGGAGGCTAGAGCAGTAAGTGAGGTGAGATGCTGAGCGTAAACTGAACCAGAATAAGGGTAGCTGAGCAACGAACGGAGACAAGAGGTCTTTGTGGGAAAACCTGTGAAAGAGAAATTTAAAAGAGAAGGGGAAAATGAAGAGACTGTGGGTTAGTCCGTCTCCAGCCTTACATGTACAGCTTCCTTAGCAAGGTGAGGCCCCAGATAGCTGGAATAGTTGGGGCGTTAGGTGTCAGTGGAGCACCATTACAATCTGTGTTGCCTGGAGCCTGCAGCGATCGGTCTAAAGGGTCAGTTACCTAAGGAAAGAGGATGGGGCGATGTCTCTGCAGCAGTGGCAGATGCTGAGCTGAGTTGCAGTCCCCCCACCCCCACCTTCCTTTCACAGACACATCTCACATGTCATTTGAGGAGCTGTTGGAATTGCAGAGCCAAGTGGGGACTAAAGCCTACAAACAACTGGTAGTAGGAAGCAGCACTAAGAAGCAGAGTTGTAGGCCACCTGTCCAAAAAGCACGTGTTGCAGATAAGCACAGGTGAGGAGCAAGGCCTTTCCTGGGAACTGGAGGGAAAGACACCTACTTGAGTAGGTGTCTGCTTTCTTGGGTGGCAGGTGGGGGGCTTTTAACGAGACTGGAGTTCCCTTGACCTGTCCTTCACTTTCTCCATAGGCCTCTGGAAATGTCAGCCAAGGTCCGGGTGCCATTTTTGCGTCAGGTTGTCCCCATCAGTAAGAAGGTGAGGCGGAGGCAGTGAGCATTCTCTCAGGGAAAGGAGACAGAACGGTTCTCTTACATTCTCTCTTCTCTCCAAAGGTAGCCCGGGACCCCCGCTTTGATAATCTGTCGGGGGAGTATGATCCTGAGGTGTTTGATAAAACATACCAATTCCTAGATGACATCCGAGCCAGAGAGAAAGAGGTGAGTAGCATGAGGCTGGTTTGTGGGGATTCCAGGAGGGACTAGAGCACAGGTTAGAGAGGCAGTGGGGAGCAGGGCGAATCAGATTGCTAGTTGTGTGATCATTGGCAAGATACTTAACCTCTTTTCAATTCAGTCTCCTTATCACAAAAAGCTAATAGTTCCATTTCATAGCGTTACTGTGAGTTAACATATGTGAACCTCTTAGAATGATCCTTGGCACAAAGTTTCAGCTAACATTTACAGAATGTTAACCATCATACTCATTTTCCAATGTGGAGCTGGTGAAGAAGCGGCTGAAGAAGCGCCGTTCAGGGGAGGAGCATGAGAAACTACAGCACCTGCTCCAGCGAATGGTGAGAAGGTCAGGGTATCGGGCGGGAGGTGATTCACAGTCGCTGCCGTTCACCTGTCTCACCCCTCTCATCTTGGCTCCTCAGGAGCAGCAAGAAATGGCCCAGAAGGAGCGAAAGCGGCAGCAGGAGCTGCGCCTGGCCCTGAAGCAGGAGCGGCGGGCTCAGGCCCAGCAGGGCCATCGGCCATACTTCCTGAAGAAATGTGAGTGGGGCACAGCTATGACCCACGAGACACAGGGACAGAGATTGGGTAGCCATAGTGACTGGATGCTGTGTTGGGGGTCCTGGAGCTGCCTAAGGGAAACAACCATTCTCATATCCCTAATGAGACTGTGGGCAGGGAGTGTCACTTCACTTTGCCATGCCTCCTCATATGTTGGATTGGGCACAGAGAAGGAGCTCATGGTTGGTTGAATTGAGAAAGAGTGGAGTTGTGGAAGTCAGTTGGCTTATACACACCAGTGAACCCCTGATGAGTCACATATCCCTGCGTAGTGGTTAAGAGTTACTGACCTGGGGCAAGGGGAGGCAGGGAGACTTCGTCCTTTGCTTAGTGACTTTCTTTCTCCTTGTCCTCTAGCTGAGCAGCGCCAGTTGGTCCTGGCTGAGAAGTTTAAGGAGCTGAAACGAAGCAAGAAGCTAGAGAGCTTCTTGAGTCGAAAGAGGCGCCGAAATGCAGGCAAGGACAGACGACATCTCCCTTTGAGCAAAGAGTAGTAAGGATCTGTGCTCAGCTCTGCTGCTGCCCCAGTGAGAAGTGCATTTGTGGGGACACCTTTGGGCTTGGCCTGTTCTGGTTCTTTCCCATTCGACGGTAAGGGTCATAGCTGCCTTGGAACTCGCCTGGCCCAGAGATGACTCGAAGCCTCTTGGACTGCCTGAGGGCTGAAAAGGAAGAGCAACTGAGCCTTCTGCCATGCCGCACTTCGTCTGCTTGGATCTGAGTTATTGTCCTCGTGTCCTCCTCCCATCTTTGCCTTAATGATTCTGATACAGAAGGAAAAGAACCTTGAGGCTGGTTGAAGGCCAGAGTCTGTGTGGCTCCCAGGACTGCGACTTCATGCAGGAGCCAGTTCATAAACACTCCTGTCTCTCATCTTTTTATCCTGCTGCTTTTGTAGGTGGCCTACTGTTTCAGGGGCCACATGTGGGTAGGCAGTAAACCTAAGCCTACAAAGTGGGAAGTCAGATCAGAGCCCCTTCCTCCTTCAGCCCAATAGATGACACCATCATTCAAAGCGGGACCCAGTCCCACAACTCATCTTAGCTTTGCTTTTGGATGCAAGGGGAGGTAGGAGGTGGGGACAGAAAGTGTCCCTGGTGGATAGGTAAGCGCAGCTGGCTCTCAGTACTGTTTGGGTGGAGAATTCATACTGCCTGTGGACTGGAGTATCTTCACGCTACGATTCAGTTTAAAGTGGTCTCTGGTTGGGAGTACCTCCAGGTATACCTGGCAGAAGCAAATGCATTCCTCTCTTTTTAAAAAATATTTACTTATTTTGGTTGTGCTGGGTCTTAGTTGCGGTTCACAGGATCTTTGTTTCAGCGTGCAGATTCTTAGTTGCAATATGCAGAATCTAGTTTCCTGGTCAGATTGAACCTGGGAGAGTGGAGTCTTAGCCCCTGGATCTCCAGGGAATTCCCAAAATGCATTTCTCTCTTGAGGATTGTACTTTAAACCCAGGCTTCAAGGAATTCCTTCAGATAAAACTTCAAGGCATATGAGCTTATAGTGAAAACAAGCACAAAAGGAAAAAAAAAAAAACGCATAAGCAAGAGTCGTTAGGAACAACAGGCAACAGACTATGAACCTGAAGTCTGAGCAAAGTCTGAGATGTTGGAAATGTAAAGTACAAAAATATAAAATGTCTTATTCATGTTTAAAGAAGAGATATGACTGATGAAAAAATGTATCAAAAAGGACAAAATTGGTTTAACATTTTTTAATAAAAAATACACTGACATTAGAAACTTCACGGTTTAGCAGCAGATTAGGCACACCTAGAAAGGAAGATGAAGTAGATGTGAAGAAGCTACACAGGTGGAGCCCAGGGACAGAGAAACGGAAACCAGGGAAAAGACGTTAAAGAAGTTGGGAGGGTAGAGTGAGGAGATGTGACACAAATCAAGAGTTCCAGAAGAAGAGGGTAATTTTCTATAGTTGATAATCTAGAAATCCTAACAATCAGGAAGATCAGTTAATCACAGACAGTGGAGTTTGGGAACCTAGATAAATCACAGAAACGACAGGACATGGGAAGGATTGACATCTAAGCAGCAGCTGTAGGAACTTTCTGATGGTCCAGTGTTTAGGAACACGACGCTGCCAATTCCGGGGGCATGGGTTCCGTCCCCGGACTGGGAACTAGGATCCCTCGTGCTGCTGGGCAGGCAAAAAAAATAGCAAAAGGCAGCCTGGAAGGAAGAGGTGGAGTTAGAGACTAAGACTGTCATTGCTTGATGCTTCCTGGTTGCAGGGAGATGATGTAGTTCTGAGGGAAGAAATGCATAAAATGTGCTTCTCCAGTGGTGGTTAGATGACGGCTGTAGCTACCAGGATGGTTGGCCTGGCCCAGAGAGTGAGGGAGCACTGCAGAGTCCCAGTTGTCATGTGAATCAGTCCTAGTTTAATGCCAAAACAGTGATTCTGGCTGATAAAAGCAGAAAGACTACTGAACTACTTGGCTCACAGAAACACTGAGGCTGGAGAGAAGCTCCAAAAGGGAGTGAGGGATAAAGTCCAAGCAGTGAGAAGCACTCCAGGGCCTGCTTCAGAGCCAGAGTGACTGTGAAGATGTCAGTACCATCACTAAAGGTTCACTCCACTTCCCTCTGCTCTAGACCGAGATGTTCCCAGCTGAGGCCTCTAGTCACTTGCCTGCAAGGGCCATGCTGGGAAAGCAAGTGTCTGGCCTTTCACGTGGTGGGAGGTGAGTGCTACCTTCTTCCTAGGTTTGTGGTAGGGTGTTTCCAAGCATGAGAAGCGGGTGCAGGTGAAGACTGGTTGAAAACTGATACATGTCCACCACAAGGCTGTATTGGCCCCCAAACTTTCAAACTGCTACTTTCCCCCTTCGAGGAGGCAGAGGAGAGTAGGAAAGCTCTGAACTTCAGTTTGGGTTGGTTTGGTTGGTTTTGGTTTTTATTAACAGCTTTGTTGAGATACAATTCACATAGCATATACTTTACCCATTTAAAGTGTTAACAGTTGAGTGATTTGTAATATATTCACAGAATTGATCATCACCACAATTTTTTAACATTTTCAACACCCCCCAAAGAAATGCCATACCTTGTAGCAGTTACTCCTTGGTTTTTCCCAATCCCCCCAAATACAGGGAACCACTAAACCACATTCTGTCTCTGGCCGACTGGGGGACATGACTATAAATGGGATCATTATGTGGTCCTTGGTGTGCAAACCAGCTCTAAGGCCAAAAGGATCAGGGAAGCAAAAGTCACAGCCTGGGAATGTTTGCCCTGCAGAGACAGAAAGTCCCACAGGCAGGGAAGGCTACTGGTGTGCGGGAGTGCCAGGGGCAAGGAAGAGCCACGCGAGCTGCAGTTCCTTCTAACCCAGATCCCAGAGCTTCCAGGTGGAACACGTTGGTCCTGGGGGCCTGCAGTGGCCGCAGGGTCCTTTATCTCACCTTCCCTGTCAGCCTTAGCTCCGGAAGGCACAGTGTCCAGTCAGTTCCACAGACAAGGAAAATAGATCCCTGCTTGATGATCTGCTGAAGTTGCAAGCCATCCAGCTCGTGGCGAGATGGGCTTGACTCTCCAGCCTGCCAAGTGAAAGCTCTTCTGACCATATACGCTCCAAGAAGGCCCACTCCTGGGGTCCACTAAATTCCCCCAGCTGAGAGGAGGGTACTCAGTCCCACACAGCCTGCCATCCTCACCCAAAGGACCTTGGCATGGCATGATTCAGCCTCGGAGCCGAGGGCTCCTGTCTCCTTTCAGCCAGGAAAGTCCCCACCCTTGGCAGATCCCTGGCAGTTACCACACAGTCCAAATAATCAAACTCCTGCATTTTATTCTGTGGAAAGCTCCGGCCCTACCTAACCCTGACCCTGTCTCCAGGGCTACCGGAAGGTGGAGAAGCTCTGGGTGCTTGTGCAGGAGGCGTAGGGCACGCCCCGGGAGCGGATCTGCAGGGTATGGAAGGTGAGGGGTGGGTTGGGGCCCAAGGAGCCTGGGTTCAGGGACTCAGTGTGAGGCTCCATGACAGTCATGGGAACTGCATAAGACAGCATCTGGGGCCGGTCGTCCTGGCGTCTCACCGTGCCCTTGCCCAGCAGGTGCAGGATGCAGGAGAGAACGTCAGCACTGCCGCAGGTGGAGCCCCTGCCAAGGCTGCTGACCAGGCCCCTGGGAGGACACGGGCCCTTCTGCCAAGCCTCCAGCACCTGGTGTGGTGGGCCAAAGGGGAAAGAGAGGTCAGGGACGCCCAGCTTACCCCACCTCTAGGCCCCAGTCCAAGGATAGCAAGGCCCAACCTCACTTCTCACTCACCTACAGGGTCCAGTGAGCCCAAGACTTCGCATGGGGATCCACCTCCTCCTGGAGACTGCTCCCCACCCGACATGGCCCCCACCTCCTCCTGGAGACTGCCCCCACCCCACAGGGCCCCCACTTCTTGGAGACTGCCCTCCAACTGGCAAAGCCCCCTCACCCACCACCCACCGCCACCTACCAGGCAGACAAGCTGGTCAATGTGCAGCCCCTCATCCCCATGGGCTTTGAGGATTCGGACGATGAGGCAGTTGAGAAGGTTCCGTCTCTTCTCCAAGTTCCGGCCCTCTTCATCCTCAGCTTTCAGGTATGTCTGAGCTGGGATGAGCCACACGTTGCCCCTCCGAGGCCTGGGTTCCTCGCTGCTGTCTCGAATCTTGAGCAACCCTGAAATAAGCGCTGGTCACTTGGCAGGGGTCCCCCAAGGACACTGGCCCCGGCTGAGGACACAGGCCCCAGTGCCCTAAGTACAGACCTGCTGGGGTGTCCTTTGTCTCATCAAGGTCCAGGGGGCCCCTTGAGGAAGTCAGAGGCCCAATTGCCTGATTCAGCACATCTGGAGGGAGCCCCGAGAGTGCCAGCAGACTCTCCACAGAGACCGCCTTGGGAAAAAGAGGGAAGCATCAGGGCCTCCCAGGGTGGGGGGACAGGGAAGAGAGAGGGTGGAGAGAAGAAAGAGGATGGACAGGTCGCGCGAACAGGGAGGCGTGGGAGAGCTGGGCCACCTTCAGCTCGTTGAAATGCAGCAGCAGCCACATCTGCACGGTGGACACGTGCAGCGTCTGGTCCCCGAACTGCAGCTCCGCCCGGCCCAGCCACGTCCACTGCAGTCGCCTTTGTGGGCTCCGCTCCAGGGCAGGGTAGCTCTGACCTGAGGAGGGTCAGGGAGGTGGCAGGAGTCGGGGGGCTGGCGAGGACGCGCCATTGCTGGAGTTTTGTCCTCACTAACCTCTGCAGAGCCTGGGGTCCAGCATGTCTGGACACTGGCTCTTGGTCTGAGCTTCCAGAGCTTGGCCTTCCTTGAGTCTGCCTCCTGGGTTAGCCTCAGGTATCTGGGAACCCACCCCGTGCCAGGCAGCCAGGCAGCCCGTGATCAGTGCCTCCGAGGGGCTCTCCATTTTTTTAAGGGAGACAAAGCCATGAAGTGAGAAAGGACTGGGCTCTCATCAAACTGGAAACAATGTCTTGAAGCTGGTGGAGAAGCTCCCTGAGGGCAAGGTCTCAGTATCACCCACCTCCTTTTACTGCCTAGCCCAGGATCAGCCCCCAGTGGGGAGCTGAGGTTATGATGACTGACCAGGAGCCAGACACCCACCACCTTCTGTGGACCTCAGGTGCTTCCTGCCTCCATCCTCCCCACCATAAAGGGAGTTCCAGGTCATTATTTGAAAAATAGAAACAGCAACAGTCCTGGGATCTGGTGCCCTTTCACCCCACCCCTACTCCAAACCTAAGTTCCAGTCTTTTCTTCTCAAATCTACAGGCTGCCAGGCCCAGGGGCCACGGCCAAGCCCAGGTTCTTTCCCAGCATCCCATCCTCTTCCCAGGTCCTCAGTTCCCTCAGCCCAGCTGCTCACGCTTGTTGTAGAAGTTGGAGTATCGGTTCAAGGTGCCCCTCAGGTAAGCAGGCAGGCAGGTTCTGGGGTTGAGCGTGTGGCAGATGGAGGCGGTGGGCCAGCAGCGTGGTGACAGGACGAGCACAGACACTTCTGGCATCGCCCCTTCATAGTAGAGATCCTCGCTCTCGTCCTCCTCCTCCTCCCCTGCCACGCCGGCGGCGGCTGCTGCTGCTGCTGCCTCCACAGCCCCAGCTTCCGGCTCAGCTTCCTCCCTGGTCCCTCTCTCATGGCCCCTGGCGCTGGCGTCACGGCTCACCTGAAGACGGAACACAGGGAGCCCCTAAGCCAGCCGGTTCCTCGGGTCTGTCCCAAGCCTCTCTCTGCCTTCCTCTCTTCTTGCTAGTTTAGTTCCCTCCCCGGCTCCCACCTGTATCTTCTTCTCTGTGTCCTCCAGCTTCAGGAGTTCCTGATCAAGCCGCTGGAGCTGGTATACGTGGAACTGGCGTTGCAGCTCCTCGGAGGTGCTCAGGCTCCGCAACATCTCCTGGGGGAGGCGGTTGGGGAAGCAGGGGCCGATCTGCTCCAGCACGGCCCCCTCCAGCCAGCTCGAGCCCACGCCCAGGAGACGGTCCGCCATGTAGTGCCTGCAGCATGCACAGCCCAGGCCGAGCCTTGGTGAGGCTGCCTGGCAGGGCCTCCCACTCCAAGACTCCAGCCTAACCAGACCCCAGCCCCCCAGCCCCCGAGGGCTTGCCTTGCCCATCATCCTGCCTCCCTCCGCCTCCCACCTCCTCGGTCCACACTCACTGGTAGTAATGCTCGAAAGTGGTGGCTATCTCCAGGCCAGAGAAGATGAGGACGGTTTCCAGGCATCGCTGCAGCTGGGCCAGCATCTCCATTCCCCGGGCCCCACCGATCCGGCTGCCCTGGATCCGCTGGTCGATGTGTCGGGCAAACTGCTCGCTCACCTGGGCAGTGGGGAGAGCACAGGAAAACTGTGGAGGAGGCGAGATCGGGTGTGTTCAGGGTGGTATGATTGCAGTCAGAAACTGAAGGAGAGAATGAAGCTGGGGAGTGGGAGCACAGGAAGGACGAGGGTCTGAAGAAGGAAATATGAATGGCCAGCAGCTTTAGCAACTGGTCAACAATCATAAACAACAATTTGTAATAAAATCATTAACCATTGTGCACATTAACAATACAGGGACTTCCCTGATGGTCCAATGGTTAAGACTCCATACTACCGATGCTGGGGGCCCGGGTTTGTCCCGCCTGCCACAACTAAGACATGACACCCCCAAATAAATTCAGTAAAATAAACAACATAAAAAAATAGACTAACAACGATAAACATGATTTTCACATTTAGCATGTCTAAAATCCAACAATGATAATTCAACACAAGGAGACAAGCACACAAGGCCACTGAGATAAAAGTGAGTCACATAAATTTTCTGATTTGTGAACCTGGAGGGAAGGGTCTTCATCTGTCTTCAGCTCTTATCAGAGTGCCTGACACATATTAAGTGTTAAAAGTGTTAATTGGTCAGGCATGTCCCAAGTCTTTGTGACTCCATGGCCTGTAGCCCACTAAGTTCCCCTGTCCATGGGATTCGGCAGGCACTAATACTGGAGTGGGTTAAGCACTTGTTAAATATTTTTGGAACAATAGGAATGGTGGAGGAAATTATAGTACATCCATTTGATGGGCTCTATGCACAAATTTGAGGACAAATAGCAACATGAAAATGACTTTTAACGTAAGGGTCAAAAGAAAACAGGATAAAGCATTTAGCTACTCGTGGGTAAAACTAAGTGAAATCAAGCATGCAAGTAGAAGAAGGTATGCAGAGATATATTAGAATGGTACAAAGCAGGTCATTTTTTACGTGTGTGTGTGTGTGTGTGTGTGTGTGTATCTGTGTGTGTCTGTGTGTGTGTGTGTGTGTGTGTGATCTTAGTTCCTTGCCCAGGGATAGAATTTGGGCCCACAGCAGTGAAAGTACAGGGTCCTAACCACTGGGCCACCAGGGAATTCCCTTTTTTAGATTTTTGATAACATGGTCTATACCAATACATGGTTCTTGCTGAGTGGGAATGTAGGGGGTGGGCAACTCTGAGAAGGGGAAGAGAGAGTTTGAAGAGAGAGGTCCCAGGGCAGGGGACACAGGAGGCTTACGTGGGCAGCTCTGAGGAAAGGCAGCTTCAGCAGGGCACCGGCACAGCCATTCTGCAGTGCCAGCAAAAAGGCTGCCCGTGGCCCAAACAGCTCGGAGCTCGCCTTCTGCAGACTACTGAAGTGTTCACAGTAGCGGGGCACAAAGTCATCGTCCCGCCAGCGTGAGGTCAGAAAGCTGTGCACCTGGAGGGTGGGAGTTGGCAGTGTGAAGGCAACCCAGCACACCAGGAGCACAGCTCCACCCGCCCGCCCGCCTGGCCGGCCAGCCCACCTGCTCCTCCACCACCGCCCGCCAGCAGCGCGTCAGGTTTCTCATGATGCTGCTGGGAAGCCCCCGGGTGGCCAGGGAGCTCCAGTCGTGGCTTCTGTTTCTGCCCTCTGTGGACACAGTGGGAGGGGCAGAGGAAGGGCAGGGGCAGCCCCTCAGCTCCTGGGTCCCCCATCCAGGGCTGAGCCCAGGGCATCTTTCTGGACATGCTGCCCACCGAAATGATGCTCCCCGGTGGGGGTGACAAACCAGGAGGCGAGCAGCAGGCTGAGTGTGCAGGGAGAGGACAGTAAGGAAGGAGATACGCTCCCAGCCAGCTCCCGGCACTCACTGGGCCGAGGCTAGGCCGCCTGCAGGGAGGGGACAGTAAGGAAGGAGATACCCTCCCAGCCAGCTCCCGGCACTCACTGGGCCGAGGCTAGGCCGCCTGCAGGGAGGGGACAGTGAGGAAGGAGATACCCTCCCAGCCAGCTCCCGGCACTCACTAGGCCGAGGCTAGGCCGCCTGCAGGGAGGGGACAGTAAGGAAGGAGATACCCTCCCAGCCAGCTCCCGGCACTCACTGGGCCGAGGCGAGGCTGCCTGCAGGGAGGGGACAGTGAGGAAGGAGACGCCCCCCAGCCAGCTCCTGGCACTCACTGGGCCGAGGCGAGGCTGCCACCGCAGGGGGCGCTTCACAGGGCTCCACGTGCACCAGCAGGTGGGTGAGGCGGCGCACCCGGGAGGAGAACGCTGCTGCACGGCTCTGCAGGTTGTGGGCAGCCTCCCGACACTCCAGGTACTGGTCCAACAACCAGCCCAGGGGGCTGACACCTTCTTCGTCTGGAGGTGGGGGAAGAACAAGCTAAGTCAGGGCGAGTGTGCAGAGCCTGCCGGGGAGGCTGGCCTGGATGGGCGTGCAGAGGAAGAGCTATAGGAGGGGAGGGAGCAAGGCCCCTCCTAACTGCGTGGGGTCAGCGGACACCTGGGACACATGGAAAGGAGGCGCTGGGCTGTGAGAAGCTGGGGGCTTGGGGAGGCTGAATGAGTGCAGGTGCCAAATGGGCCAAAGGCGTCACCCAGGGAAGAGCAAGAAGGGACTGGAGAGTGGGACTGAGCATTGGGATGGTGAATGGGCTGGGGCAGGGGCGGTTACCAGGGCAGGTGATGTTCTGCACCAGGGGGCTGACCAAGGCCTCCCAGCAGGTCTTGCCCAGCGCCTGGGCGGCCTCTTCGTCAGGGAGGAAGCGACTGGCAAAGTTCTGCTCGTGGCGTAGGACCCCGTTGAGTCTGGCGAGGGGAGTGGGTAGGAAGGTGTTGGGGGCTGCAAGCCCAAGTCCACCAGCCTGAAACTGCAGGCTACCCCTCAGGCACACAGGCGCACACGTGCTCGCATACCTGGAGCTCAGGTGCAGGAGCCCCCTGCGGTCCTCTGCGATGTCCTGGCTCCAAGCCTGTGCCCGGACCATGTAGAAGAGGCGCGTGTGGCGGCACAGCTGCTCCCGGAACACTGGCCAGAATGTGGGCTTCGGGCCCAGGACCTCCAACCCCCGAATGCGCGTGTCAATGCCACCCTGCAACACACACAGGCCCGTTTCCACCAGCCCCACACACTCAGGATGGGCTGGAGTGCTGGTCCAAGAACTGCAAGTCACAAGGTGCAGAGTGTGGGGCCCACGCCCCCTACCCCATGTCCCCCAGCCCCACCTGCTGGCAGCGCTTTATGCGGATCTGGATGACAGGCCAGACGTGGCTCAAGTTCTCCAGCAGGACCACCCGGCTGGCGGAGGGCATCACGTTCACCTAGCGGGGTAGGGGGCAAGCAGAGAGCGCGGTCACTGCCCGGTGTGTGGATGGGAGTGCCGAAGGCACCCTAGTCTGTTCCTGTCCCCTGCTGTCCCTCCTTCCCCCAGCCGTGGGGTGCATGGCGTCCTCACGGAGGGGTCCCAACGCCACCCGCACCGCTCGGGGCCTGATGCCATCACAGGGGTGCAGGGAAGGACTTCACCTTCTATGGGGCTCAAGATGGAGGAACACGGGCCTTTAGGGATCTGGGCAGGAAGGTGGATCCCACGAGGGGTGGCCAAACAGCACAAGGGGCCCTACCGAGTTGAGTTCCGTGTTAAGCGAGGTGGCGCTGTCGCCCCCGAACACCACCACCCTGGCCGGCATGTAGCTCAAGTCCTCGCTAGCCACCAGCAGAGCCAGCTGCCTGGGAGGGGCAAGGGCAGAGGGACCAGTCAGCACCAGATCGTCAGGTCCCCGCAGACACGGCCAGGGGGACCTTCTGGTCACGTTCAGAGGGACGGGGGCCCAAGACCAACAGCAGGGAAGTCGCGAGAAGGCGAGGGTGTGTGCCAGGCGCAGGCCCGGGGCACGCGACCTGATGAGGATGCCCTGCTGCATGTGCAGGGTGATACGGTGGGAGCCGGCACTGCCGCTGGACTCCCAGTAGGTCTTGGGGTTGCGGTCTGTCAGCTTGCTGGCCCTGTGCGGGTTGGACGACACCTCCACCTTCTCCCAGCACTTGTCCTCCTTCACCTCCATGCTGGAGCCTGCGGGCACGTGGGAAGGGGTGGTGGTCACAGCCTGGCAGATTCAGGGGGGGAATACACTTGGAGGTGTGGAGAGTGGGGGTGGTGAGGGTACACACACGAACCCTGGCACAGGTATCTGAGGAACACATCGAAGAAGGGGACGTTGATGGGGCGGTGGGTTCGTCTGTGGTCTTCGATCTGGCCCAGCACCATCTGCAGCCAGGACATGGAAGAGGCTGGAGAGAAGCTCCAAAAGGGAGTGAGGGATAAAGTCCAAGCAGTGAGAAGCACTCCAGGGCCTGCTTCAGAGCCAGAGTGACTGTGAAGATGTCAGTACCATCACTAAAGGTTCACTCCACTTCCCTCTGCTCTAGACCGAGATGTTCCCAGCTGAGGCCTCTAGTCACTTGCCTGCAAGGGCCATGCTGGGAAAGCAAGTGTCTGGCCTTTCACGTGGTGGGAGGTGAGTGCTACCTTCTTCCTAGGTTTGTGGTAGGGTGTTTCCAAGCATGAGAAGCGGGTGCAGGTGAAGACTGGTTGAAAACTGATACATGTCCACCACAAGGCTGTATTGGCCCCCAAACTTTCAAACTGCTACTTTCCCCCTTCGAGGAGGCAGAGGAGAGTAGGAAAGCTCTGAACTTCAGTTTGGGTTGGTTTGGTTGGTTTTGGTTTTTATTAACAGCTTTGTTGAGATACAATTCACATAGCATATACTTTACCCATTTAAAGTGTTAACAGTTGAGTGATTTGTAATATATTCACAGAATTGATCATCACCACAATTTTTTAACATTTTCAACACCCCCCAAAGAAATGCCATACCTTGTAGCAGTTACTCCTTGGTTTTTCCCAATCCCCCCAAATACAGGCAACCACTAAACCACATTCTGTCTCTGGCCGACTGGGGGACATGACTATAAATGGGATCATTATGTGGTCCTTGGTGTGCAAACCAGCTCTAAGGCCAAAAGGATCAGGGAAGCAAAAGTCACAGCCTGGGAATGTTTGCCCTGCAGAGACAGAAAGTCCCACAGGCAGGGAAGGCTACTGGTGTGCGGGAGTGCCAGGGGCAAGGAAGAGCCACGCGAGCTGCAGTTCCTTCTAACCCAGATCCCAGAGCTTCCAGGTGGAACACGTTGGTCCTGGGGGCCTGCAGTGGCCGCAGGGTCCTTTATCTCACCTTCCCTGTCAGCCTTAGCTCCGGAAGGCACAGTGTCCAGTCAGTTCCACAGACAAGGAAAATAGATCCCTGCTTGATGATCTGCTGAAGTTGCAAGCCATCCAGCTCGTGGCGAGATGGGCTTGACTCTCCAGCCTGCCAAGTGAAAGCTCTTCTGACCATATACCCTCCAAGAAGGCCCACTCCTGGGGTCCACTAAATTCCCCCAGCTGAGAGGAGGGTACTCAGTCCCACACAGCCTGCCATCCTCACCCAAAGGACCTTGGCATGGCATGATTCAGCCTCGGAGCTGAGGGCTCCTGTCTCCTTTCAGCCAGGAAAGTCCCAACCCTTGGCAGATCCTTGGCAGTTACCACACAGGCCATATAATCAAACTCCTGCATTTTATTCTGTGGAAAGCTCCGGCCCTACCTAACCCTGACCCTGTCTCCAGGGCTACCGGAAGGTGGAGAAGCTCTGGGTGCTTGTGCAGGAGGCGTAGGGCACGCCCCGGGAGCGGATCTGCAGGGTATGGAAGGTGAGGGGTGGGTTGGGGCCCAAGGAGCCTGGGTTCAGGGACTCAGTGTGAGGCTCCATGACAGTCATGGGAACTGCATAAGACAGCATCTGGGGCCGGTCGTCCTGGCGTCTCACCGTGCCCTTGCCCAGCAGGTGCAGGATGCAGGAGAGAACGTCAGCACTGCCGCAGGTGGAGCCCCTGCCAAGGCTGCTGACCAGGCCCCTGGGAGGACACGGGCCCTTCTGCCAAGCCTCCAGCACCTGGTGTGGTGGGCCAAAGGGGAAAGAGAGGTCAGGGACGCCCAGCTTACCCCACCTCTAGGCCCCAGTCCAAGGATAGCAAGGCCCAACCTCACTTCTCACTCACCTACAGGGTCCAGTGAGCCCAAGACTTCGCATGGGGATCCACCTCCTCCTGGAGACTGCTCCCCACCCGACATGGCCCCCACCTCCTCCTGGAGACTGCCCCCACCCCACAGGGCCCCCACTTCTTGGAGACTGCCCTCCAACTGGCAAAGCCCCCTCACCCACCACCCACCGCCACCTACCAGGCAGACAAGCTGGTCAATGTGCAGCCCCTCATCCCCATGGGCTTTGAGGATTCGGACGATGAGGCAGTTGAGAAGGTTCCGTCTCTTCTCCAAGTTCCGGCCCTCTTCATCCTCAGCTTTCAGGTATGTCTGAGCTGGGATGAGCCACACGTTGCCCCTCCGAGGCCTGGGTTCCTCGCTGCTGTCTCGAATCTTGAGCAACCCTGAAATAAGCGCTGGTCACTTGGCAGGGGTCCCCCAAGGACACTGGCCCCGGCTGAGGACACAGGCCCCAGTGCCCTAAGTACAGACCTGCTGGGGTGTCCTTTGTCTCATCAAGGTCCAGGGGGCCCCTTGAGGAAGTCAGAGGCCCAATTGCCTGATTCAGCACATCTGGAGGGAGCCCCGAGAGTGCCAGCAGACTCTCCACAGAGACCGCCTTGGGAAAAAGAGGGAAGCATCAGGGCCTCCCAGGGTGGGGGGACAGGGAAGAGAGAGGGTGGAGAGAAGAAAGAGGATGGACAGGTCGCGCGAACAGGGAGGCGTGGGAGAGCTGGGCCACCTTCAGCTCGTTGAAATGCAGCAGCAGCCACATCTGCACGGTGGACACGTGCAGCGTCTGGTCCCCGAACTGCAGCTCCGCCCGGCCCAGCCACGTCCACTGCAGTCGCCTTTGTGGGCTCCGCTCCAGGGCAGGGTAGCTCTGACCTGAGGAGGGTCAGGGAGGTGGCAGGAGTCGGGGGGCTGGCGAGGACGCGCCATTGCTGGAGTTTTGTCCTCACTAACCTCTGCAGAGCCTGGGGTCCAGCATGTCTGGACACTGGCTCTTGGTCTGAGCTTCCAGAGCTTGGCCTTCCTTGAGTCTGCCTCCTGGGTTAGCCTCAGGTATCTGGGAACCCACCCCGTGCCAGGCAGCCAGGCAGCCCGTGATCAGTGCCTCCGAGGGGCTCTCCATTTTTTTAAGGGAGACAAAGCCATGAAGTGAGAAAGGACTGGGCTCTCATCAAACTGGAAACAATGTCTTGAAGCTGGTGGAGAAGCTCCCTGAGGGCAAGGTCTCAGTATCACCCACCTCCTTTTACTGCCTAGCCCAGGATCAGCCCCCAGTGGGGAGCTGAGGTTATGATGACTGACCAGGAGCCAGACACCCACCACCTTCTGTGGACCTCAGGTGCTTCCTGCCTCCATCCTCCCCACCATAAAGGGAGTTCCAGGTCATTATTTGAAAAATAGAAACAGCAACAGTCCTGGGATCTGGTGCCCTTTCACCCCACCCCTACTCCAAACCTAAGTTCCAGTCTTTTCTTCTCAAATCTACAGGCTGCCAGGCCCAGGGGCCACGGCCAAGCCCAGGTTCTTTCCCAGCATCCCATCCTCTTCCCAGGTCCTCAGTTCCCTCAGCCCAGCTGCTCACGCTTGTTGTAGAAGTTGGAGTATCGGTTCAAGGTGCCCCTCAGGTAAGCAGGCAGGCAGGTTCTGGGGTTGAGCGTGTGGCAGATGGAGGCGGTGGGCCAGCAGCGTGGTGACAGGACGAGCACAGACACTTCTGGCATCGCCCCTTCATAGTAGAGATCCTCGCTCTCGTCCTCCTCCTCCTCCCCTGCCACGCCGGCGGCGGCTGCTGCTGCTGCTGCCTCCACAGCCCCAGCTTCCGGCTCAGCTTCCTCCCTGGTCCCTCTCTCATGGCCCCTGGCGCTGGCGTCACGGCTCACCTGAAGACGGAACACAGGGAGCCCCTAAGCCAGCCGGTTCCTCGGGTCTGTCCCAAGCCTCTCTCTGCCTTCCTCTCTTCTTGCTAGTTTAGTTCCCTCCCCGGCTCCCACCTGTATCTTCTTCTCTGTGTCCTCCAGCTTCAGGAGTTCCTGATCAAGCCGCTGGAGCTGGTATACGTGGAACTGGCGTTGCAGCTCCTCGGAGGTGCTCAGGCTCCGCAACATCTCCTGGGGGAGGCGGTTGGGGAAGCAGGGGCCGATCTGCTCCAGCACGGCCCCCTCCAGCCAGCTCGAGCCCACGCCCAGGAGACGGTCCGCCATGTAGTGCCTGCAGCATGCACAGCCCAGGCCGAGCCTTGGTGAGGCTGCCTGGCAGGGCCTCCCACTCCAAGACTCCAGCCTAACCAGACCCCAGCCCCCCAGCCCCCGAGGGCTTGCCTTGCCCATCATCCTGCCTCCCTCCGCCTCCCACCTCCTCGGTCCACACTCACTGGTAGTAATGCTCGAAAGTGGTGGCTATCTCCAGGCCAGAGAAGATGAGGACGGTTTCCAGGCATCGCTGCAGCTGGGCCAGCATCTCCATTCCCCGGGCCCCACCGATCCGGCTGCCCTGGATCCGCTGGTCGATGTGTCGGGCAAACTGCTCGCTCACCTGGGCAGTGGGGAGAGCACAGGAAAACTGTGGAGGAGGCGAGATCGGGTGTGTTCAGGGTGGTATGATTGCAGTCAGAAACTGAAGGAGAGAATGAAGCTGGGGAGTGGGAGCACAGGAAGGACGAGGGTCTGAAGAAGGAAATATGAATGGCCAGCAGCTTTAGCAACTGGTCAACAATCATAAACAACAATTTGTAATAAAATCATTAACCATTGTGCACATTAACAATACAGGGACTTCCCTGATGGTCCAATGGTTAAGACTCCATACTACCGATGCTGGGGGCCCGGGTTTGTCCCGCCTGCCACAACTAAGACATGACACCCCCAAATAAATTCAGTAAAATAAACAACATAAAAAAATAGACTAACAACGATAAACATGATTTTCACATTTAGCATGTCTAAAATCCAACAATGATAATTCAACACAAGGAGACAAGCACACAAGGCCACTGAGATAAAAGTGAGTCACATAAATTTTCTGATTTGTGAACCTGGAGGGAAGGGTCTTCATCTGTCTTCAGCTCTTATCAGAGTGCCTGACACATATTAAGTGTTAAAAGTGTTAATTGGTCAGGCATGTCCCAAGTCTTTGTGACTCCATGGCCTGTAGCCCACTAAGTTCCCCTGTCCATGGGATTCGGCAGGCACTAATACTGGAGTGGGTTAAGCACTTGTTAAATATTTTTGGAACAATAGGAATGGTGGAGGAAATTATAGTACATCCATTTGATGGGCTCTATGCACAAATTTGAGGACAAATAGCAACATGAAAATGACTTTTAACGTAAGGGTCAAAAGAAAACAGGATAAAGCATTTAGCTACTCGTGGGTAAAACTAAGTGAAATCAAGCATGCAAGTAGAAGAAGGTATGCAGAGATATATTAGAATGGTACAAAGCAGGTCATTTTTTACGTGTGTGTGTGTGTGTGTGTGTGTGTGTATCTGTGTGTGTCTGTGTGTGTGTGTGTGTGTGTGTGATCTTAGTTCCTTGCCCAGGGATAGAATTTGGGCCCACAGCAGTGAAAGTACAGGGTCCTAACCACTGGGCCACCAGGGAATTCCCTTTTTTAGATTTTTGATAACATGGTCTATACCAATACATGGTTCTTGCTGAGTGGGAATGTAGGGGGTGGGCAACTCTGAGAAGGGGAAGAGAGAGTTTGAAGAGAGAGGTCCCAGGGCAGGGGACACAGGAGGCTTACGTGGGCAGCTCTGAGGAAAGGCAGCTTCAGCAGGGCACCGGCACAGCCATTCTGCAGTGCCAGCAAAAAGGCTGCCCGTGGCCCAAACAGCTCGGAGCTCGCCTTCTGCAGACTACTGAAGTGTTCACAGTAGCGGGGCACAAAGTCATCGTCCCGCCAGCGTGAGGTCAGAAAGCTGTGCACCTGGAGGGTGGGAGTTGGCAGTGTGAAGGCAACCCAGCACACCAGGAGCACAGCTCCACCCGCCCGCCCGCCTGGCCGGCCAGCCCACCTGCTCCTCCACCACCGCCCGCCAGCAGCGCGTCAGGTTTCTCATGATGCTGCTGGGAAGCCCCCGGGTGGCCAGGGAGCTCCAGTCGTGGCTTCTGTTTCTGCCCTCTGTGGACACAGTGGGAGGGGCAGAGGAAGGGCAGGGGCAGCCCCTCAGCTCCTGGGTCCCCCATCCAGGGCTGAGCCCAGGGCATCTTTCTGGACATGCTGCCCACCGAAATGATGCTCCCCGGTGGGGGTGACAAACCAGGAGGCGAGCAGCAGGCTGAGTGTGCAGGGAGAGGACAGTAAGGAAGGAGATACGCTCCCAGCCAGCTCCCGGCACTCACTGGGCCGAGGCTAGGCCGCCTGCAGGGAGAGGACAGTAAGGAAGGAGATACGCTCCCAGCCAGCTCCCGGCACTCACTGGGCCGAGGCTAGGCCGCCTGCAGGGAGGGGACAGTGAGGAAGGAGATACCCTCCCAGCCAGCTCCCGGCACTCACTAGGCCGAGGCTAGGCCGCCTGCAGGGAGGGGACAGTAAGGAAGGAGATACCCTCCCAGCCAGCTCCCGGCACTCACTGGGCCGAGGCGAGGCTGCCTGCAGGGAGGGGACAGTGAGGAAGGAGACGCCCCCCAGCCAGCTCCTGGCACTCACTGGGCCGAGGCGAGGCTGCCACCGCAGGGGGCGCTTCACAGGGCTCCACGTGCACCAGCAGGTGGGTGAGGCGGCGCACCCGGGAGGAGAACGCTGCTGCACGGCTCTGCAGGTTGTGGGCAGCCTCCCGACACTCCAGGTACTGGTCCAACAACCAGCCCAGGGGGCTGACACCTTCTTCGTCTGGAGGTGGGGGAAGAACAAGCTAAGTCAGGGCGAGTGTGCAGAGCCTGCCGGGGAGGCTGGCCTGGATGGGCGTGCAGAGGAAGAGCTATAGGAGGGGAGGGAGCAAGGCCCCTCCTAACTGCGTGGGGTCAGCGGACACCTGGGACACATGGAAAGGAGGCGCTGGGCTGTGAGAAGCTGGGGGCTTGGGGAGGCTGAATGAGTGCAGGTGCCAAATGGGCCAAAGGCGTCACCCAGGGAAGAGCAAGAAGGGACTGGAGAGTGGGACTGAGCATTGGGATGGTGAATGGGCTGGGGCAGGGGCGGTTACCAGGGCAGGTGATGTTCTGCACCAGGGGGCTGACCAAGGCCTCCCAGCAGGTCTTGCCCAGCGCCTGGGCGGCCTCTTCGTCAGGGAGGAAGCGACTGGCAAAGTTCTGCTCGTGGCGTAGGACCCCGTTGAGTCTGGCGAGGGGAGTGGGTAGGAAGGTGTTGGGGGCTGCAAGCCCAAGTCCACCAGCCTGAAACTGCAGGCTACCCCTCAGGCACACAGGCGCACACGTGCTCGCATACCTGGAGCTCAGGTGCAGGAGCCCCCTGCGGTCCTCTGCGATGTCCTGGCTCCAAGCCTGTGCCCGGACCATGTAGAAGAGGCGTGTGTGGCGGCACAGCTGCTCCCGGAACACTGGCCAGAATGTGGGCTTCGGGCCCAGGACCTCCAACCCCCGAATGCGCGTGTCAATGCCACCCTGCAACACACACAGGCCCGTTTCCACCAGCCCCACACACTCAGGATGGGCTGGAGTGCTGGTCCAAGAACTGCAAGTCACAAGGTGCAGAGTGTGGGGCCCACGCCCCCTACCCCATGTCCCCCAGCCCCACCTGCTGGCAGCGCTTTATGCGGATCTGGATGACAGGCCAGACGTGGCTCAAGTTCTCCAGCAGGACCACCCGGCTGGCGGAGGGCATCACGTTCACCTAGCGGGGTAGGGGGCAAGCAGAGAGCGCGGTCACTGCCCGGTGTGTGGATGGGAGTGCCGAAGGCACCCTAGTCTGTTCCTGTCCCCTGCTGTCCCTCCTTCCCCCAGCCGTGGGGTGCATGGCGTCCTCACGGAGGGGTCCCAACGCCACCCGCACCGCTCGGGGCCTGATGCCATCACAGGGGTGCAGGGAAGGACTTCACCTTCTATGGGGCTCAAGATGGAGGAACACGGGCCTTTAGGGATCTGGGCAGGAAGGTGGATCCCACGAGGGGTGGCCAAACAGCACAAGGGGCCCTACCGAGTTGAGTTCCGTGTTAAGCGAGGTGGCGCTGTCGCCCCCGAACACCACCACCCTGGCCGGCATGTAGCTCAAGTCCTCGCTAGCCACCAGCAGAGCCAGCTGCCTGGGAGGGGCAAGGGCAGAGGGACCAGTCAGCACCAGATCGTCAGGTCCCCGCAGACACGGCCAGGGGGACCTTCTGGTCACGTTCAGAGGGACGGGGGCCCAAGACCAACAGCAGGGAACTCGCGAGAAGGTGAGGGTGTGTGCCAGGCGCAGGCCCGGGGCACGCGACCTGATGAGGATGCCCTGCTGCATGTGCAGGGTGATACGGTGGGAGCCGGCACTGCCGCTGGACTCCCAGTAGGTCTTGGGGTTGCGGTCTGTCAGCTTGCTGGCCCTGTGCGGGTTGGACGACACCTCCACCTTCTCCCAGCACTTGTCCTCCTTCACCTCCATGCTGGAGCCTGCGGGCACGTGGGAAGGGGTGGTGGTCACAGCCTGGCAGATTCAGGGGGGGAATACACTTGGAGGTGTGGAGAGTGGGGGTGGTGAGGGTACACACACGAACCCTGGCACAGGTATCTGAGGAACACATCGAAGAAGGGGACGTTGATGGGGCGGTGGGTTCGTCTGTGGTCTTCGATCTGGCCCAGCACCATCTGCAGCCAGGACATGGAGAGAAAGGGTGTGGGGAGGGGGCAGGGACATGGAGACATGGGTGGAGGAAAGACCCAGCAACTGTGGGGCCACTTCAATGCCACTGGCAGAGCAGGGTCAGCGAGCCAAGAGAGGCCGAGAACCAATGCCCCCCAGGTTCACTAGACTCACCTGCCTTCCAACTTGAGAAACACACACCCTTTCCCCTGCTACCGCTAGGGTTTCACCCTCACCCAGCTGTGAACCCACCAGTGCCCCCTGACCTTCCCCCTGACCTGGATACAGCCTCCCAGGATGTTGGTGGTGAGCTTCCGGTAGAGGTGGGCGTGCTTCTCGCACTTGAACACCATGTCCCGCAGCTCCTGAGCCAGCTCCAGCTTTCCCAGGTGCTTTTCCAGGGCCTTGGAGATGGCATCCCGGGCTCCCAGCTGATTGAGCACCACGGCATAGTCCCTGCTCACGGAGGCCAGGCGGTGCAGGAAAAGGATCAGCTCCTGGAGCACCTGGGATGGGCGTGGGGGTGGTGAGTAAAGGGGATGGGCCACAAGGCGTCTTCAGCAGTGCTGACCACACACCTGCTATGTGCCAGGGCTACTGCAGTGAACACAGAATGAGGAAGTGAAGAGACAGGGATGGGGCTTCCCAAAGAATCCGCCTGCCAACGCAGGGGACACAAGTTCAACCCCTGGTCCAGGAAGATCCCCCATGCCTCGGGACAGCTAAGCCCATGCGCCACAGCTACTGAGGCCAAGCTCTAGAGCCCATGAGCTGCAACTACCGAAGTACACGCACCTAGAGCTTGTGTTGCACAAGACAAATCACCGCAATGAGAACCCCATGCACAACGAAGGGCAGCTCTCGCTTGGCACAGCTAGAGAGCCCATGCGCAGCAACAAAGACCCAGTATGGCCATAAGTAATATGCAAATTAATAAGAAGAAAATAAGCAGCTTGAAAACTCAGCATTAAAAAAGAGAGAGAGACAGGGACGGGGAGGTGTGAGGGCTTGGTGAAGTTGGAGAACCAAACACACTGCAACGGGAAAGCCAAGAGGTGCCCTGGACCTGGGGTTGTGGACCACTGACTACGCTGGCAACAGGTGCCGGGGGCATCTCTGGTTGTTTCTTCTCAGGCCCAGCTGTCCCAAGAACCAGCTGTGGGGCTGGGTTTTGAGATGCTCTGGCCCCAAGGAGAGACACCTGAGGGCAAGGAGAGGGCCAAGAGGGAGCAGGTGTGTGTAAGTAACAGCGCTAAAACCTGGGGAGCAGCCAAAGGTGTGCGTTGCAGACATGCATTGCCGCCATGACTCTAGTTTTCTGATCCCTTCCCAAGCCTTCAGTACCCAGGAGCGCTCCAGGGCAGGCAGCTGTGATGGTCCCCCCCCTGCCTCCTTCACTCCCCTTTCCTCCACAGGCTCAGCCAAACAGGAGCCACTGAGGCTCTTCTTTGTTGTTGGAGTTTGGGGGGCATTCATTTTTATCTTTTTTTTTTTTTGGCCATGCCCCAGCATAGGGGATCTTAGTTTCCTAACCAGAGATCCAACTGGTGCCCCTTGTAGGGGAAGCATCACCTGAGGAAGTCTCCACTGAGGCTCTTAATGTAACATAAATATAACCTTTTATGTAACAAAAAGAGATGGCAAGTAAGTTCACTTCTGGGCTTATTTATCTAAGGAAACACAGGAAAGATACATAAATGAATACAAGTGGTTACCCAAAAGGGGCACGTGGGGGGCACTGGGAAAACAGGGGACTCAGGTGGGAGTGAGAATTTGCAGTTTATACCTTGTTACACTGCTCTCATTGGTGAACTCTATGAACAGTATAACCTTTTAAAAATACATATATAATTCAGTTTCAAACACAAAACCCAAAGCAAGAGCACAAAGGCTCCACAGTGCCCTTCTGAGCCCCACTCAGGGTGTGTGTGGAGGGGCGGTGTCTGCCTTGCCAGAAGCTGCCTGGCCTCCTCCCTCCTCAGCATCTCCCCAGGGTGGGGTAGGGGTACCTCTCGGTCAGTGTTTGGGGACCGCAGGCAGGCCATACAGGCGTCCATGGCTTCATGCCAGGGGAGCAGCAGTGCCTCAGGGAAATCCACCAGCTGCATCAGGATTCTGGGGAGCGTGGGGCAGGAGGAGAGAGATGTGCAATCAGGCTCAGAGACCCCTCTGCCCCGCCCCGCCCCGCCCCGCCCTGCCGCACCCACTCACCTCAGAACGGCCAGGTGCAGGGGCTTGTTGGCGGCAGGAGTGTCGAGGCTCCGCATGAGCACTAGGAAGGGCTGGGGCTGCCGCTGCAGCTGCAGCAGGAGGGGCTTGGCCTCTCCCTGCCGGGGCCCCTCTGAGCGGAACGCTCCCTCCAGATCCAGGAAGATTTTCCCAGCCGGACCGAAACCCTCTGCCAGGCGCTGCAGCGGCGTGTTGGAGCCCTGAGTCGGAGCTTCTTTTGCTACAGGAGAGGGGAAGTCACAAGAGTTCGCCACTATTACTGACAGGAAGGGTCAGAAAAGGAGAGACACATTCGTTAACTCTCGTTTTCTCTCTTCTCCTAAAAATGTTTTTGATTTTTTTGTTCTCCCTAAAAGTTAGGTTCTGGGGATCTCAGAGCTCTTAATGTACTTATAAGACAGCTTCACGACAAACTTTTTATTTTGTTTTCTTAAAACAGCAAGGGAGGGACTTCCCTGGCAGTCTAGCTCTGTGCTTCCACTGTAGAGGGCTGGGTTCGGTCTCTGGACGGGGAACTAAGATCTCAAAAGTTGCAAGGTGAGGGCCCCCCCTCCAAAATAAAGCAGAAGAACTTCCCATCCACAAACAGAAGAACATTTTCCAGAAGCATGCAATAATCTGTTTTTCCCTCCAGCAGAAAAAATTCAACGTGAGGGCTTTCAGGG
This sequence comes from Oreotragus oreotragus, assembly GCA_006410675.1. Lineage (NCBI taxonomy): Eukaryota > Metazoa > Chordata > Mammalia > Artiodactyla > Bovidae > Oreotragus > Oreotragus oreotragus. The sequence continues at coordinate 14,689 of SJYX01005592.1, read as the reverse complement.
CGTCAAATCTCTTGCGATGTTTGTTCTGTTTGGCTGTGCCTCTCACCTTCCAGGATCTTAGTTCCCCGAGCAGGGGTTAAACCCAGGCCACTGTAGTGGAAGTGCCAAGTCTTAACCGCTGGACCGCCAGGGAACTGCCGCAACGTTCTGAGCTTACATCCTCCTCCACTCTTTGGCGGGAGCACATCTGCTTCTCCATTCACTGCTACTCTCAACTTTTCAGATGCTTCCTAAAGTGCCATTGGTCTCAAGACAGGACTGCACAAAACCCAGCACAGATGTCTCTCCTGGGCTAACGCCCTTGGAGAGGCCACTATGCAGAGCTGCTGTCTGTGTGGCGCCTCACCTTCCACCCTGGCTGCGTCAGCTGACTCCTGAGGCTGGGCCCGGGCTTCCAACAGGGACGGGTGGGCCGGCCACCCTGCCAGGGCCTCAGGCCCGTACTTCCTATAGACGCGGCAGTTGAGCAGGTCCCTGAGGGCGCTGTCGTCGAGTCGTTGTGGCAGAGCCAGCAGCAGGTCTTGGGCCAATTCCGTGGGCACAGCCAGTTCAGCCAGGATCTCGTCATCCAGAACAGGACGGGTGGGCCGGCCACCCTGCCAGGGCCTCAGGCCCGTACTTCCTATAGACGCGGCAGTTGAGCAGGTCCCTGAGGGCGCTGTCGTCGAGTCGTTGTGGCAGAGCCAGCAGCAGGTCTTGGGCCAATTCCGTGGGCACAGCCAGTTCAGCCAGGATCTCGTCATCCAGAACCTGCCATCGGGGGAAACGCTCTCGCTGCAGGTGGCTCTACCCGCCTGCAGAGGCACTTGCCAGGGCAAGGGTTCTCTGCATGAGCCTTCTCCAACCCGAACCTCTCATGGCAGGCCCCTCCCAAACAGCTTGCCAACCCCAAACATCCTAGACCCCTCCCCTGCAGCCCCTTATGCTGTCGGCCTCTGCTTCCCATCCTGAGCCTTCCACACCCCCTAGCACAGTCTGGCTCTACCTCCCCATCCAGGTTCTCCTGGAGGATCTGGAGAACCTCCTGATGGTCGGGGCCATCTAGATTCTTGATGAAGAAGAGGAGCTCCCACCACTCAGCCTGGGTCAGGTGTTCACTCTCCTCAGCGTCCTCGTCCTCAGGCAACACGTAGGGCACAGCATAGAGCTCGGTCATGGGCTTCCAGCGCCAGGACGGCAGGGCTGTGGAAATGGGTCACGGGGCGCAGAGATGTCGCTGCCCGCCCCCGCCCCCGCCGGACCACTGCCCCGAGCTGCCCCCGCTTCCCCTCTGGGCTCACCTGTACCCACAGCTGCACTGACCGCTGCCCCCTGGTACTCATCAGCAGCCTCAACCATGTTCTCAATGTCTTCCTCAAAGCCCAGAATCTCCAGCATGTGCCAGTGCACCCAATAGGTGCGGCCTGTTGACTCCCACAGCACCTAGGGGAAATGGGAAAAATAGAGAGGGAAGGGGCCAAGAGCTTACCTAGTGACTGGCTATGACCTGATGATGAATGTGGACACACAGCCCTGGCCAGGTTTGGAAAAACCTCCCAAGAGCAGAACATATGGTATACGGAGAAGCCACGTGAGCACGTAGAGGACGCCTTCTCTAAACAGGAACATCTTTCTTTTCTCCTATCCTTGGTGGCTTTTTTTTTTTTTTTAGTATTTATTCATTTGGCTGCCCCGGGTCTTAGTTTTGGTGAGATCTTCGATCTTCATTGCAGCATGTGGGATCTTAGTTGCAGAGTGTGGTATCTAATTCCCAGACCAGGGATCGAATTGGGGCCCCCTGCATTGGGAACGTGGAGTCTTAATCATTGGACCACCAAGGAAGTCCCTATTCTTGGTGGCTTATGCCCTTATACTTCCTCCTGGCCTTAACCAAACTGTCTTGCTGAACTTGACCTTTGGAACGGTCTCATTGTTAGCAGGTTCTTCGTGGGAGTGAGCCTCCCTGACCTCAGTCTACTACAGACAAAATTTCTCGGCCCTCCAAATGGCTCCTCTCTCAATCGCTGACCTCCTTTTACCCTCCCAAGCTTACTGAGGGTTTTCACTTTGAGCAGCACAAGCATGAAGCCCCAGCGATGCCTCACGCAGACAGACCCCAACGGTGGCCCTGCTCACCTGCGCAGGGGGCACGCCATTGTTGCTCTGACGGAACTCGCCCTCGTCGCCTGCGCTGATCTCCTCGTAGTCATCCAGCATCCGCACTCGCATGCCCGGCTGCAGCGCATCCCGCACGTACAAGGCATAAGTATTACCACTTGCGAACTCAGAGCGAGGTCGAAACCTCCTTGACCTCCTGCGGGAAGGCAAGGCCTGGGCAGGTGGGAGCCCTGGGCCGTCATCCACCAGCTGGGGCTGGAAGATGGAACCGGAGGGCTGTCTCGAGGGCCCCTGTCTGCTCCAGGCCTGGTCCCAGCGCATGGCCTGCACCAGCTCTGAGATCAGCGTGCCCATGGCCATGCTGAACTCCAGCTCCAGGCGACCCCTCTCCCCACTCAGCTCCTCAGGAGAGGAGTTCGGGGCTCCTGGTTCTGCAGCAGTGTCATTCAACTGATCCAGGAGGAAGGTGACATGCAAATAGCGCTTCACCAGGGAGAAGAGCAGCCTTCCTGGGACCTGCAGGACACAAACTTTGGTCTACACTTACCTTGTTCCAGCTTTCTCTCCACTCTGTCCTCTGAGGGCAAGTGCAAAGGCCTGGCCCCCAGGTTTTGTCCACAGCTCCCTCCCAACACTCCCCACAGAATACCTGCGGCAGCTGAATGCCCTCAAAAGACATCGGGTGTTCAGAGAGTGTGGCCTGTGCAAACAGTGCCAGCAGAGCACAGCGGCTGTCAAAATCCAGATGTTTCTCAATGGCCTCTTGCTGGCTTAGTGAGAAAAGGATCTGGGTCCGGGTCCCTGGAACCCACATTCCAATCAGTAACAGCTCCTAATCTCGTCCTTCCCAGACCCCTCTTGTGGACTCTCTACTCTTAGTTCACGCCTTTTGCTGACACACAGCAGAATAACATGATTTGCTCCAAAAGCCAAAGCTTACTATATTATTCTACCTTATTACTTCCTCATCTGCAAAATCTTAAGTCTAAACTCTCTGCCTAGGAAAATAGTTAATAGGAGGTTCCTGAAGAAGATTCAATCTTCCCTTTCTGCACAGATGACCACACTGACCTTCCCACCTCCCTCTCTCCAATGCGAAGAGAAGGGCCACAGAATCATTTACATGCTGCTGAGATCAGAGGCGCCTATCATAGGGCCCTGTGAGATGTTAAGCTGGCCCAGCCCCTCTTGAGCTTCCCTTTCCTCCCCACGCTGCCCCTCACCAGCATCATGGGAGGCCAGGGCTTGAATCATCCGGCCTGCGCTCCAGCGAATCTGATAATCGGGACTGCTAAGCATGTGCATGAGCAGGTCCAGAACCCTTGGGTCTTTGAAGACCCCGGTGAGGGGCTCAATGCTGGCGTAGGCACTGAGCACATGGACAGTGTGGAGCAGAGGAGCGGGAGGAATGGTGCCCACACATTCCTCCAGCTGCCGAAGTGCCCTCTGAATCAGAGACTTCACATCAGTTTCCATCTCCCCCAGCACGGATTTGTCCAGCGCTCCAGCCTCCCCTGCTGTCTCCTGGGAGGGCCCGATGACCTGGCCGTCCTCGCCCAGCATCTTGTGGCAGTTGGCATAGATTTCGTCATTGGACATCCATAGCAGGATGTGCTCAGCCTTGCAGTCCACGTGATTGGAGCCCCCTTCCCCGTCATCCCCACGCCGGAGGATGAGCCAGCGGATCTGGTACTCAGGATGCCCATCATGGCCCACTCGCTGGCGGATCAGCTCGTCCGGATAAGCGTGCAAGCCGGGCCCCAGGGGCACCCTGAATTCCCTGTAACGGAGTTCCCCGACCATCTTGGCACCTGGCAACACAAGGGAAAGAGAACAGGCAAGTTAGAGTGAGAAGTCAGAAAATCAAAGACATCCAGGAGTTGGGACAGCAAATGTGGCAACAGCTGTCAGGCTGGGTGGGGTGAAGCAGGGTCCAGGAGTTGCCTGCTCTAGGCTGGGTGGGGCCAGGCCTAAGCAGAGGAATACCGGGGAGTTTATTCTGAAAGAACTAAAAATTGGCGGGCTAAAAGGCGAGTCCAAGGCCCAGCGTACAGCATGGAGGAAGCTCCTTTGGAGCAGTGGGGAGGGGACAGTGGGGGCAGGGAAGCGTTGGAATTAAAGTGAATCCCAGGGCCCTGGACAGGCGGCAGCGGACCTGGGAAGGGGGTATGTGATGCCCAGAGGGATGTGTGTTTTCGGGTGTTGAGGATCGAGAACAGAGTGTGTATGCAAAGGGGTGGTAGTAGCTCTAATGGCTGAAGCACGGGAGAGTCTGCAGGAACAAGAGACGCCGAGCTCTGGTGATGGAGCGAGGGCACAGGGCCCGACGGGCTGGGAGGAGGGGCTGGTGGGCTGAAGGCACCCAAGGCTGGAGCCACTGGAGCATCAGGGTCGGGGGGGGCGACGTGAGGACCCGAACAGTGTGCACAGGAGACCTGGTGGGTGAGGGGCGCGCGGTTTGGGAGACCAGGATGGAAGGCCGAAGAAGCCAGGGGCGCGCGGTAAGGTACGGGAGGGGGGGCTAGGCCAAAGAAACCAGAATCCCAAGGCGCAGCGGGATAGGCGACTCGAAACCCGGCGGTGGGGGGCTGGGGGTGAGTGGGCGGAAGAAAACCCGGGCTCGGGGCGGGGGGCCGCGGCGGGGCTCGGGCCACCTCAGAAGCCGATGGGGGTCCCAGCGCGAGGCCTGTCCTTCGCCGAGCTAGGAACGCGGCACAGACGATGGCGGCGGCGCTGGCGACTTGGGCTCCGCCTGGGCCCCCCGAAGGGGTCGAGGCGGAGAGGCGGGAGGGGGCGTGTCTCTGCAGGCCGCAGGGGGCGTGGCGCGCGGGCCCGAGCGCCCGGGGCGCCTGGCGGCCGTCAGCGCCCCGCCCGCGCGCAGGTCCGCGGCCTCCCGGGCCCGAAAGGGCGGGGCCCTTCCCCCAGCCGCCCGCCTCTGGGAGCCCCGCCGCCCGCCTGCCCCGAGCCGCCGCTCATTTCCGCCGAGCAGGGCGGAACACCGTGAGCCCCGGGGGAGCGCCGGGGCGGAGCAGCCGCTGCCACCTCGGCGACGCACTGCGCCTCCTCTCCGGCGCCGCCCTTTCCGCTTCCTTTTGGTCCCCCTCCTCCCGCCACCGGAAGTACCTGCCCCTCTAACCAAAGTCAGAAGTGCAGACGACTTTGGAGGTCATTTACTCCCCCTCCGTCACGTATAGCGGGATCGAGGCCAGGGGGCGGCTAGAAGTGAGACGGGGTGCGGGCCCCAGTCGTCGCCCTATATTTTCCTTTCTCCTCCCCCAACGGTTGTTTACTTCCGTCCCCTCCAACACCTGTCCAGTAATGTAACATCCTCCGCAGAAAAACCAGAAACAGATTTTTTTTTTTTAAATGGGGGCCATTTTATTAGAGTCCAGGAATATCAGCTTTGGGCAGCAGCTGAGGGCAGCTTCACGTAACTCTTCATGGGGGGCAGCGGCCGGATCTTTCGGCCTGCCCAACCCCCCTTGCGGTGCCATCGCCCACTGTTTGGCCTCTTTCCTAGCCAGCGGTTCCGCCCAGCCTTGCCGATGACCCGTTTGTTGTGGTCAACGTTGGAGACTCGGCCCACTGTGGCTATGCACGTCTCCAGAACCTGACGGAGAGAGCAAATGGAGGGGAATGCACCATGCGGGGAAAGGGCCTGACACGCTGAGGGCAGGGACTCTGGGGAACTTCTCAAATTCAAGGAGAGAAAGGGAGAAAATATGGGGAAAGTACAACATAAGGGAACCCGAATGAGGTCCTACAGTAGTTAAGAATGAGAGGCACTGCTCCCTACTGCCGGCCTGACAAGGTACACCTGGTCACATGGTGGAAAAGGGCAGACCTAGCTCCAGGCACTTCCCAACATAAAACACCTGGGAGCTATCCTGGACAGGTAAGATACGTTCCAAATATCCCTCCTGTACTGACCTCTCCCACCTGCACTCCCGCCCACCCCCCACCCCCACCGCGCACCTGCATCTGCCTCTTAGAGGGCAGCTGGATAATGGCTGTGCCGTTCACCTTCCGCAGCAGCACGCCACAGGTCCCTGGGGAAGGGAAGAAAAACAGCTGCGACCCTCCACAGAGCAGGAGGTGGGAGCAGATTTTCCAGGGCCACTANCCCACCCCCACCGCGCACCTGCATCTGCCTTTTAGAGGGCAGCTGGATAATGGCTGTGCCGTTCACCTTCCGCAGCAGCACGCCACAGGTCCCTGGGGAAGGGAAGAAAAACAGCTGCGACCCTCCACAGAGCAGGAGGTGGGAGCAGATTTTCCAGGGCCACTACCCCACACACTGCCCTTGCTTTCCCTTTGAGGAGTAGAAACAGTGACGCAGGAGGCATGTGTGGTTTTCAGTCAAAAACACAACCACCTCTTGAGCCTTGTTTTTCCCTCTTTTTCTCTGCCAGTGGACAAGATGTGGGCCCATGGGTTCAGAGAGCTGCAACCTCAAGTACCCCTGGCCTTTCAAACTGTAAGATCCCAACAAGTTCCTTTCTTCATACCTGCGGCTCTGATATACTGGGCTCCGCGGCCTGGCTCACTCTCCACATTGTTGATGAGGGTCCCCACTGGCAAGGCTCCAAGAGGATGGGCGTCCCCTTCCCGAGCAGCAACTAAAAGATAGAATTTCATCAGCACCAGCAACCTTGAGCCTCTCAGCCCACACACATCTGGTGGCCATCACTCACCTGCCATTCGGCCTATGTGGTCAGAGTTCAGGATTGTATCTCCAGCCTTCATGTTTTCTGTGGCAATGATCCAGCGTTTCCGGTTGCCCCCAGCAACCAGAGCTATGTCTGCTGACCTGTGCAGAGTGAGGGACAGGTAAGCAAACCACCTAGGTAGCCTCACATCTCCTGAAAAGCCACAGAGCAGTCATCCAGCCACACAACCACTTCACATCCCAAAACTTGCCTACAGGGATCATAGCGGACAAACATGACCTTCTCCTCAAAGGGTCCTGGCTTGGATTCCTGCTCGGGCCGGAACCGCAGAAAGTCAATCATTCGATAACGCTGCTTGTGTCCCCCGCCAATACCATGCACCTGGATACGGCCTGTGGTCAGGATAGCAAGGATCATGACCAGGTCAGATGAGTCAGTTCCCAGCACTGGGAACAGACACATCCTAGGCAGAGGGCTGTGCTTTCCCAACATTATGACATAGCAGAAAATGATTAAAAATTTGCATAGCACAATGGGGTAAATGGGAGTGAACACCCACGTGGAACTTGGTAAAAACACAATTACAGGGGGTGCTTCCCTGCTGGCTCAGTGGTAAAGAAGCTGCCTGCCAATGCAGGAGACAGAGGTTTGATCCCTGGTCTGGGAAGATGCCACATGCTATGGGGCGACTAAGCCCGTGGGCCACAACTATGGAGCCTGTGCTCTAGTGCCTAGGAACTGCAACTGCTAAGCCCACATGCTTCAACTACTGAAGCCTGAGCGCCCTGGAGCCCGTGCTCCACAAGAAAAGCCAAGCAGCCCCAGCTCGCCACACGTAGAGAAAAATCCTGAGCAGCAACAAAGATCCAGTACGGCCAAAAATAACTTTTGAAGGGTGTGCAGGAAAATGTCATGGAACTTCCTGAGTATGTCCAGTTTTCTTTCATTACCTATCTTTAGGCGCACAGGCTATTTATGTTGTTTTATATTCTGTTCTCTCACTCTTACATACTACATGCAGGAGGAGTCCAATAAATGCTTTTTAATTAGATTCCTGTGCCTATATAAAAATACAGGCCAAGGGTCCTACCATGTTTTTGCTCTTTACTGCTGAAATCTTCTTGCCCTTGTTCTTACCTGTGTGGTTTCGGCCCCCAGACTTCCTCATCTTTACTGGCATAGTGGTATACTTCGTACGACTCTTCCAGGACACAAACTTAGCACTAAGGGCCACAGAGGTAAGGACTGGGCGGCAGGGAAGCAACATTGACGCAGAGGGCAGCTGAAAGAGGACATTGTTTGTCACCTAGAAATAAACAGAAATCTTTTTCACTTGAAAGCTAATTGAAGAAGCCTCAGAGAGCCAAGGGAGAGGGCACAAAGTTTAGCTTGTGGCTTCCTTCCTCCTCAAAGCGTCCCAGACCAGCTACCCAAAAACTCTACCTTTCACAGCCTGCACAAATAACAGTTCAGAATGCTTATCTAGGTGCATGTGTGTTGACCACCTCTCTTCACCTGATCCTCTCACCTCTGAAGTATTTCTTCAATGGAATGTTCTCCCCTTGGTGCATCTTCTTCCAAATTTGCCTCAAAACTCTCCTCTAAGAAACTTTTCCTTCCTTAAACAACTACCTTCTCCAGTTCGGTTCAGTTCAGTTGCTCAGTCGTGTCCAACTCTTTGTGACCCCATGAATCGCAGCACGCCAGGCCTCCCTGTCCATCACCAACTCCCAGAGTTCACTCAGACTCACGTCCATCGAGTCCACGATGCCATCCAGCCATCTCATCCTCGGTCGTCCCCTTCTCCTCCTGCCCCCAATCCCTCCCAGCATCAGAGTCTTTTCCAATGAGTCAACTCTTCTCATGAGGTGGCCAAAGTACTGGAGTTTCAGCTTTAGCATCATTCCTTCCAAAGAAATCCCAGGGTTGATCTTCAGAATGGACTGGTTGGATCTCCTTGCAGTCCAAGGGACTCTCAAGAGTCTTCTCCAACACCACAGTTCAAAAGCATCAATTCTTCGGCGCTCAGCCTTCTTCACAGTCCAACTCTCACATCCATACATGACCACAGGAAAAACCATAGCCTTGACTAGACGGACCTTAGTCAGCAAAGTAATGTCTCTGCTTTTGAATATGCTGTCTAGGTTGGTCATAACTTTTCTTCCAAGGAGTAAGCGTCTTTTTAATTTCATGGCTGCAATCACCATCTGCAGTGATTTTGGACCAGCGCTGGTTAATTCCTATATATCTATGTACCACCATCAGCACCAATGCCTTCTGCCCAGTTTGCTGCATGTTTCTGAGAATTTTCCAAATATGAATGGAGGGGAGAGATCATTTATGTCTTTTTCCCTACTGTTTTCTTAGCATTTACACAGTAGGTTGGTTTGGTTTTGAATTTGAAGTACACATCTGCCAAACTCTACCATCAGTCTGAAAGGTCCAGAGATGGTAAGACTAACTTTTCTGTAATCACTAGTTACCCATGTCAACAAATTGGCACTTGCCATGGGTGCTTGCCATCTACCTCTACAAAGATTAAATCATGTGCTGCGGCAGTTGCTGACCTCCAACACCCTCTGATGGAGCTCAAGATGGAGAGCATAAATGAGGCACCTGTGTTCCCAAAAACCTGGCATGACAGATCCTCAGATAGTTAGATATTCTCAGGAGCTGATTTTTATGAGCCCAATTCTTTCATCTCTTCTTACTGAGAAAAACACTAAAATTCTTCATGGTGACAACTGTTTCTCATGACTAGCAGAAGCTTCATAAAACCAGCAGAAACATTTTAAAAAAACTGTGACTGATTGCAGCCCACTCCCCCTTTACCAAAATCACATACATACTGTCCTTCCCTTCTGCCTCTCTGGAGCAGTTTCTCAGAGCTATCTGAGGTGCTATCTCCTGGGTTGCAGTCCTCACATTTCCCAAAATAAAACAACTCTCATGCCATGCATTTTTTAAGTCGACACCCTTAGGAACTTCGTGATATCTTCAAGTTAGTCTCCAATTCTCGGTTATCTTGACCTTAATTTCATAACCTCAGTAGTAACTCATCCTTAATGGTTATAATAATGGTTAAGAGTCCGGGCTTTGAAGCCAGACTGCCTAGCTCCAATGGTTGGTATATGACCTTGGACTACTGATGTATTCTTATATGTAAACTGTAACTGATAATAACTGCAAATGGTTAAAAGGAGTTCACTTATTTAAAACGTTTATTATGCTTGGCTTATAAGAAGACAATAAATGTAAGTTACTGAAACTTGTACTTTTGTCTACAAATCACTTCACCTCCAATATCTCGTTTGAGGACTCCAGTGACTCTGTGAGATACAAACACTTAGAAAGGAGAAAGCTGAGGCTGAGCGTGACTTATTAAAGGTCACGGGCCGAAGTGACTCCTAATCAGACTCTTATTTCCCACCTCGATTCTCCCGGAGGCCCCTCTCCAGCAGCCGGAGTGGAAACAACTACACTCCCGGGTAAGATGGATTACCTGGGCGGCCGGGAGCGGGCTTGGGCCGGGGACGGACGCAATCCGGGGGGTCAGGCTCAGTGAGCCAAGAGCGCGGGTCACTGCCCGCAGGGCCATGAGTTTGGCCAGACTCAGGCGTGCTCAGGACTCCACCATCACCTTTAGCCTGGCCGCCTGGCCCTGCCAGATGACGCTAACAGGTCCCCGGAACGTCGCTCCAACATGACGTAAAAAGAGGCGGGCCGAGAACCCGACACAAAGCTAGACACACATCTCCTTTCCTTCTTGAGCATAGTATAGCCAATCCCGGAGCGACTCTTGGGTCGCGTGACTACGGAACAGGTCCCGCCCCTCGGAGCCGTCAAAACAATTGCCTCGAGCGGCAGCCATGATAGATTTAAAGGGGCAGTACCGGCAGGAGCGGCGGCCAGACCAGACTGCGGGTGAGTCTTTGAGGGTACCTCTGGGGCTGAGAGTTGAGGTCCCGCTACCTCTTTGCTGTACTCCCGGAGAGATGAACAAATGAGCCCCACCGACTGAACTCACAGAACTCCAGACTCAAAAACTCCGCCCCCCACGATTCTTCCCGCCCCTCGGCATCCAGACAGACGGACAGACGACCTGCCCCGCCCCCTGTGCTACCGACTGACTCTGTAACCTCGGGATTGTCAGGCCCCAGGTCTTGGCCCGCGGCGTGGACCTTGGTTGCCCACCAGCATCTTCTGCCGGCCCATTTCTGTCTGTCCCCACCCTGGGCCTCAGGGCAGGTCGACAGGCTGGGACACTTCTCCACCGCAGTCCGAGGCCCGGGAGATCAACTCCCAGCGCCGCGTTTCGCTGGGATCTCGCAGCCGTTCACGGACCTGCCATTTTTCCCTGCATCATCGGGCTTCTGGGAGGCACCCTAAGGTGACTCCTCTCAGAGTCTGTTAGTATGTGGTCATAATAGACACAAAGCCATAGAAATGACTGGGCTAGGAGTGACTAGGTCTTCCTTCTCACCCGTTCCCAGACACGCCCCTTGCCGCAGGTCTCAGATTAAATCTGACTCCCTTCTTGGGAGAAAATAGCTCCCCAGGCTTGGAGTAGGAGGTTGGCTTGAGGAAGGAGGAGGGCCGTTGGTCGTCTTTGAAGACCTGTAGGCAAGGGAGGGAGGGCGTTTGTCCTGGGTGGGGCTCCATGCCAGGTCCTGGGTGGCTGTGAAGTGGTGAGGAAAGGGGTGGGAACGCTGGACTTCTGGACTTTGGGCAGGGCAGATCCTTCTGAGTCCCTGGCTGCTTGAACAGAGTTTCTTCCGGGCTCCTGCCTGAACGCCACAACCAAGGGCTCTATACAGGTAAGAAGACTTCAAAGATGAGAAGCAAGGCCCTTTTGAGGAAGTAGGAAGACAGCTTGGAAGAAATAGAGTTGACCAGGCATGGAGATGCTGGGCTTAGCCCCGCAGGTGACTCAGCCTGAACACCTTGAGCCTCTAGGCCCCTCTCGTCTGGGTCCTGCGATGAAAGCCCCTCTCTTTTTCGTCTCCCTCTCTGTCTTGATTTAACTTTGAAACTTATTCCTTCCCCTTTTTGGAAAACACTGCAGTATTTTCTGTATACCTTCTGCCTGCTTTAACTCCATTCCCTTTGCAGCTCTATCAGACACCTGCTGTGTTCTCTATGGTGCTGTCTCCTTTCCTGATTCCTTTTCCTAACCCAAACTCTCTCTTCTCCAGGTCCTTTTTTTTTTTTTAAATTGTGTTAATTCTAAATCCCTGCTACGTCTCTGCACCTTTGTTCTTTCTACAGTTTTTCTTCTTTCAAGTCAATTCCTTTCCCTCTGTCTTTCCCACAACCTTAGCTTTGTGTCTAGTGTTGTTATAGGCTGTCTGCTCACTGGTCACTCTCTCTCCAATTAAACTTTAGGGTCCCCCTACCCCCACCCCTGCTATGGTCTCTTGTCCCTTCACTTGGATCCCTACCGCCCTCTAATCAAGGCGCACAGCCACTCTTTCCTAATCTTTACCCCAGCTGAGCTCTGTTGTTTCTCTGTAGCCCAGGCAAGGTCCCCTGGCCAGGATGTCAGGCCTGGTGTTGGGACAGCGGGATGAGCCTGCAGGGCACCGGCTCAGCCAAGAGGAGATCCTGGGGAGCACCCGTCTGGTGAGCCAGGGGCTAGAAGCTCTCCATAGTGAACACCAGGCTGTGCTGCAAAGCCTCTCCCAGACCATCGAGTGTCTGCAGCAGGGTGGCCATGAAGAAGGCCTGGTTCATGAGAAGGCCCGGCAGCTGCGCCGTTCCATGGAAAACATAGAGCTGGGGCTGAGTGAGGCCCAGGTGAGCAGGAGGAGGTGGTGCCAAGTGGCCCCGGGTAGATGGAGGAGCAGTTGTCTGATTGGAGCTTGGGGGGTCATTTGGGATCCTCTTGTCCTAGCGGCTTGGATTCATTCACCCAATAAATATGTATTAAGTCTCTACCACGTGCCAGACACTACTCTCCAGACACATCACTGAACAAGAACAACCATAAATCTTGGCCATCTTGGAGCTTATATTCTAGCCGGGAGAGGCAGGCTTTAGACAAATAAATAAATGATTCAGTATGCCAGAGTGATAATCGTTAAGGACAAAAGGATAAAAATCAAGCAAGGAAGGGGGTTGGGGTGTACGGGGGGAGGATGCAGTTTTAGATAGGGTGGCCAATAGGAGCCTCACTGAAAAGGTGTCATTTGAGCAAAGAATTGAAGACGAAGGAACGAGTCATACAGTAAATGGGGGAAGAACATCCGAAGCACCGTGCAAAGGCCCCGACCTGGAGCCTTTCTGGTGAGTTCAGTGAAAGGCCCGCGTGGCTGCTGGACTGCGAATACAGGGAAGCAAAATAGAAAATGAAGTTGAAGAGGCAGTTGGGGTGGGGGCAGATCAAGTGGAACTGTAGGCCATCATAAGGACTCAGCTTTTACTGTGAGTGAGATGGAAGCTATTGGAATGTGTTGACTGGAGGAGTGATGTGGTCTAACATTTTGAAAAGATTGTCATCTGGCTGCAGGGTTGAGAACAGACTCTAGGGGAACAGGGGAAGAAACAAGGAGACCAGTGAGGAGGCAATTACCGTAATCCAGGTGGGAACTGATAGTGGCTTGGCCCAGGCTGGCCCTGGAAGTGATGAGAAATTTGATTCAGGGTATATTTGGAAGGTAGACTCATCACTACCCCACCCTACCTCCGAGTCTTGCTGGCTCCCCTCCCGCCTACCCTCAACTCTCCTAGCCGGAGCCCAGCGCTCACAGGATGTGCCCACCTAGGTGATGCTGGCTTTGGCCAACCACCTGAGCACAGTGGAGTCGGAGAAACAGAAGCTGCGGGCGCAGGTCCGGCGGCTGTGCCAGGAGAACCAGTGGCTCCGGGACGAGCTGGCCGGCACCCAACAGCGGCTCCAGCGCAGCGAACAGGCTGTGGCTCAGCTGGAGGAGGAGAAAAAGCACCTGGAGTTCCTGGGGCAGCTGCGGCAGTACGACGAGGACGGGCACGCTGCGGTGAGCATGCGCAGGAGAACTGGGCGTCACCACACGCACAGGGCAGGGCTGTGTCATCCTCTCGAGGACCAGCAGCCCTGTCCGACCTGCCCCGACCTGGCCGAATTCAGGTCCTGACACCAGCTCCAGAGGACAGCAAGGGAGAAGCCAGTCACTCGTTCAGGCAACATTTGATTANGTCACAGGGCAGGGCTGTGTCATCCTCTCGAGGACCAGCAGCCCTGTCCGACCTGCCCCGACCTGGCCGAATTCAGGTCCTGACACCAGCTCCAGAGGACAGCAAGGGAGAAGCCAGTCACTCGTTCAGGCAACATTTGATTAAATGACTGCTATGTGTCAGGCGCACTCGGCTGGGGGTGCAACAGTGAACAGGACAAAGTTCCTGCTCCCATAATAATAGACTTTTGGCATTTGGACAGTTCCAATTCAGAATCCTAAGCGCTGTAGGTAGGGAAAACACAGCCCAGTCGAGCAAGTCCTTCTAAAATTTGCTTTCGAAATGTGTGGAATTTAACCTTCATGCAACAAGCTTTTATGTTTCTCGGTGCCTTAGGCAAGGCAAGATGTGTGTCAGGCAGATCTGAGAAGCTACAAAACAGAGTTCCTGCCTTCTCGAGCTTATAATGTAGCTGTAGGAACAAGGCTTACATGTGAGAACATGTGTGCGCCAACACCAAGCAGCCAGTGCCCGTGCTGGAGAAGAGGTTCAGGCAGCGTGGGAGGAGTCCCAAAGAGATAGGTTCGTAGGGGCTGGGATGGACTGAAAGATTCACAGAGGAGGCGGGGTACAGGAATGGGTAAGATTTGGGTTGGATTATTTTATTTAACTGGATTACGAATTGGGGTGGATTTTGATGGTCTATGAGGGAGAAGGGGGAGCTCTCTAGACCAGGTGTGTGTGTGTGTGTGTGTGTGTGTGTGTGTGTG
>SJYX01005591.1:101231-111265 GCA_006410675.1 Oreotragus oreotragus | reverse complement strand
ATTGAGTCAGTGATGCCATCCAACCATCTCGTCCTCTGTCATCCCCTTCTCCTCCCACCTTCAATCTTTCCCAGCATCAGGGTCTATTCCTATGAGTCAGCTCTTCACCATTAGGTAGTGAAAATATTGGAGCTTCACCTTCAGCATCAATCATTTCAATGAATGTTCAGGGTTGGTGTCCTTTAGGATTGACTGGTTTGACCTCCTTGCTGTCCAAGGGACTCTCAAGAGTCTTCTCCAATCCCACAGTTCAAAAGCATCAATTCTTTGGTGCTCAGCCTTCTCACGACTACTGGAAAAACCATAATTTGACTAGATGGACCTTTGTCAGCAAAGTGATATCTCTGCTTTTTAATATGCTGTATAGGTTTGTCATAGTTTTTCTTCCAAGGAGCAAGCATCTTTTAATTTTAACCCCAAACTAGACTCCTCCAAATCCCAGGACCCTTGGGTGCATGCGTGTGTGTGTGTGTGTGTGTGTGTCTGTGTGTGTGAATGAGTGTATTTGTGTGTGTGTATGTCAGAAGAGGAACCTGGCAGCTGAGTGGTGGAAGAGAGTCTCAGAGCCCAGGGAGGTCACTTGACCTCTTTGATCCTCCTTTCTGGTTTATAAAATCAGGATGGAGAGAGAATCAGAAGAAATGACCTCTAAGAGTTCTTATGAAATTCTTTGACCTGAACAAAACTCAACAGTGAAATAAACCTGCTACCAAAGTAGTAATGGGGGAACATTAGCGTCTCATAGAACAGAAGTCAGTCATCTGCTGAATGTGGGCGACTTGGAGGCCATAGCGAATGATCAGCAGAGCCTTCCAAAGAAACATTTTAAAGCTAAAAATGAGAGGCCCCCAACCACTTGGTTAAGTCCCTGAAATGATACTGCCTAGCTTTCTCAGGACCTGTCCTCCATCCTACAAGGATGTTATCAGTTAATTCCTGCAGATGTGCTAAGTGGTGATACTGGGGAGGTTTATCTCTTAACGAGGAACTCTTAAACATCAAAAAACCTTTAAGATCAGAAGAAATAATGAGCTGATGGAGTGAATCCAGGCATGGTGACAAGCATGAGATGGATGCTTGAGGAGTTTTTGTATAATACCACTAAATTTCCATGCTGAGCAGGGCTCCTAATCTGTCGACTTGTAAAACAAGACCCCTGTGGCCACTGCAGTCAGAGCTCTGCAGGATGAGGTGGGGCATCAGAAAACAGATTATTGAATTAGCCAGTATCTGCACTTACCCACAGAAACCTCAAAGGTTTCATGGGAGGACAAACATATTATTTCAAAATTATCTTTGAAGCTTGCAAATGAAAGCAGGCTGCTATTTTCCTGTGTGGAACGGGGAAGAGCAGGGAAGGGTGAGCCTGGATCAGAAGCCCAGGACTAGGCAACGGAGACTTTCCTTCTCATAGGCTGGCGTTAGTTGTTCAGTCATATATGACTCTTTGTGATCCCGTGGACTATAGCTCCTCCAGGCCAGACTATTGGAGTAGCCATTCCCTTCTCCAAGGAATCTTCCTGACTCAAGGATTGAACCCAGGTCTCCTGAATCACAAGCAGATTCTTTACCTCTGAGACATCAGGGAAACCCTTCATGGGGCAGTGACTGGACAAAGATTCACACACCTCACGGCCCAGGTACCTCTAACACAGTCAGTTCACATCAGATTTTCCTGCTTCTGGCAAAAATGACCAGGGCATTAAAAAATAATGAAATCTCATTATAAAGAAAGGCAATGTACAGTGATGTCTAGGCCATTTGCTTCAGCACAAAGTAAAAATGCATTAGTTTGATGGCCTTCAGGTGAACACAGACGAGATCTTCATCCCTTCCCTTGTTTTCCTGCCCTACACAGGATAGTTTATGGGGGAAAACGTTGTACTGAAAAGTCTCTTTATATCTTTTTTACATTTGAGGAAAGGAAAAAAAAAAAGAAGGAAATTTAGTTTCAGATACTCACAGGTGTAAGTATCATTTAGCTGTGGCTGAATAACAAACACCCTCAGAAATGAGTGACTTAAGAGAACAACTATTTGTTTAGTTCATGGATGCTGTGAGCCAGCAGTTTGGGCTCATCTAGATGGTCCTTCTGGAGAAGGCAATGGCACCCCACTCCAGTACTCTTGCCTGGAAAATCCCATGGACGGAGGAGACTGGTGGGCTGCAGTCCATGGGGTCGCTAAGAGTTGGACACGACTGAGCAACTTCACTTTCACTTTTCACTTTCCTGCATTGGAGAAAGAAATGGCAACCCACTCCAGTGTTCTTGCCTGGAGAATCCCAGGGATGGGGGAGCCTGGTGGGCTGTTGTCTACGGGGTCGCACAGAGTCGGACACGACTGAAGCGACTTAGCAGCAACAGCAGCAGCAGATGGTCCTTCTGGCCTTGACTGGGCTCACCTGTGTGTCTGTAGGCAGCTAGCTTCTAGGGGCTGACTGCTAGGTGGGGAGACAGAGGCAGCAGCAGAATGCTGGGCAGACATATAAGGAGGGCAAGGAACTGTATCCACTCTTCCAATCTAATGCAGATACAATGCTATACCTTGGGCTTCCTTGGTGGCTCAGATGAAACAATCTGCCTGCAATACAGAAGACCCAGGTTTGATCCCTGGGTTGGTTAGATCCCCTGGAGAAGGAAATGGCAACCCTCTCTAGTATTCTTGCCTGGAGAATCCCATGGACACGAGAGGCAAGCTACAGTCCATGGGGTCACAAAGACTTGGACATGACTGAGCAACTGAACTTTCACTTTCATGCTATGCCTAGACACAGAATAAATATATTGAAGGAGGAAAAGAAAAGAGTAGCTTGGGCCTTAAAGCTACTTCTTTATTATTGCCCTATTGCAACAGAATCAATTCCAAAATAGGTTTTATGTATTTCTTTACCATCCTCAATTCACCTTAGTGTATAATAGTACATAAAATTGTACACAATCAGCAGAGACTATTATATAAAATCATAATTTTAGCTTGTTTGGTTTGCCTTCTGCCTAAGGCTTTTTTACTTTCCCACTATCTTTGGATCACCTTCACCTGGAGTGACAGTTGGACCATCACTGGAGAGAAAACAAGGATCACATTAAAGACTCACCTTCATGACAGCAATGGAGTAATTCACTTACTGCTCAGAAAACAGAAATGATTTTCCTAGAGTCAGTTTGGGGAACTTGCTGGGACCCCAATTTCTTGAGTGTTGGTTTAATGCTCTATTCTTTAGACCATTAGCTCAGTTGGTAAAGAATCCACCTGCAATGTAGGAGACCCTGGTTTGATTCCTGGGTTGGGAATATTCTCTGGAGAAGGGATAGGCTACCCACTCCAGTATTCTTGGGCTTCCTTTGTGGCTCAGCTGGTAAAGAATCTGCCTGCAATGGAGGAGACCTGGGTTCAATCCCTGGGTTGGGAAGATCCCCTGGAGAAGGGAAAGGCTACCCACTCCAGTATTCTGGCCTGGAGAATTCCATGGACTGTGTAGTCCATGGGGTTGCAAAGAGTCGTACATGACTGAGCGACTTTCACTTAAATCACGCTGATTGGCTGGAATTATTTTTATGAATTCAGTCTAAAGATTTACTTACTTTTGAGATGTCCACAGTGCTCAAGGATAGAGTGTTCTGCCTGGAGAAGTTCTCTGCTGGAATCAACAAGGCCGGCCAGTAGATCAGGACCAACTTACTGTGCTAGGTTATTCGCTTCCTCCAGGGGCTTTCGTCCCTCCTCTTTGCTGATGGCTGGAAATTCTAGGGATTTCTAGGGATGGGGGCACTGCAGGTGGCCACAGTGGTCATGCCTCTTCTCTGCTGGCAGTAGCACTTAGAATTAGTTTAGGCTGTCTAAAAAAAGAAAACCTCAAAAAACAGTTGTATAAGCATTGTCCTGTGAAATTGTTCTCACACCA
Organism: Oreotragus oreotragus; assembly: GCA_006410675.1. Taxonomy (NCBI): domain Eukaryota; kingdom Metazoa; phylum Chordata; class Mammalia; order Artiodactyla; family Bovidae; genus Oreotragus; species Oreotragus oreotragus. The sequence continues at coordinate 107,362 of SJYX01005591.1, read as the reverse complement.
TGAAAGCTGAGTCAGGCAAACAGGGGCCAGGTAAGCAGTTCCACAAATTCCTCAGAGCCCATTCTGTTTCTAACTGAATCTTTTGCTTATTACTTCTGTCCTTAAGAGCATCATAAGGTTGCTGAAGCTTCAGCCACCATGTCTGTCCAAGGCAGAAGGAATGAAGGCAAAAAGAGGACCAGCTTCCTCTAACACTCTACCTGGACATCACATCCAAATTTTTATCTTATTTCTGTTGACCAGTGCTTATTACAAGGTTGTACTTTGTTATAGGGGATTTCCCTGGTGGCTCAGATGGTAAAGAATCTGCCTGCCAATGCAGGAGGTGCGGGTTTGATCCCTGGGTAAGGATGATCCCTGGAGAAGGAAATGGCACTATACTATTCTTACCTGGGAAATTCCATGGACAGAGGAACCTGGCAGGCTACAGTCCATGGGGGTCTCAAAAGAGTTGGACATGACTTGGCAGCTGAACAACAACAACTTTGTTACAAAGAAACCTGGAAAATAGTCTTTTACTTGAACACATCACCAGCCTCAATAAAAGAAGGGTTTTAAATGCACCGCGTTTTAAAACTAAAGACATTAATTCACAAGCTTTCAGAACCAAATCTACCTTTTCTCTCTTACTTTCTGCTTCCCATGTAGGATGTTCTAAAATTTCATGGCAGGAAACACTACATACAATGAAGAGATAATTTAATTATATGAGTGCATTCTCCAAAGGTCACTGGTATTAGTGTCACATGTACGAAGTGATGACATGCTGAGTTGGCTTTTATGGACACATTTTGTCTTAATTCAGTAATTTTATATCTATGAAAGTAAGGTCTGGATACACATCAAAATAAAAAATTTAGTTTCTACAATTTAGGGTGAATTTTGCACAGTATAAACTTCCAATTTATAGTCCCAGTTTGTCCACTTGCAGATGCAAAATTTGGTACCAAAATGATCATATAGGAAAGCAGTTTGATGCTGGCTAAATTAACCTCTTTGGGTACCATTAGCCACCTGGTGTTCAGTAGATGTGGTTAACTAGCTGGCTTGCACACAAGAGGAACTATTTCGCTCTTTCTTCCCTGATATTTCTGGAAGAAATTTTTAAAGTCATAATGGGGCAAAAATAGGAACACTAGAAGAGCATCTGAGCTCTCCCCCAAAGTCACCATATTTTCAAACAATTTCTTAGTGACCGTCAGTAGCTTGTTTGACCTCAGCCATTTTTAAAGCTTTTGGAAGTTTTAAACACATAGCAAATCCACTGAACGTGCTTGTTATGACATTTTGATTTTCTTTATCAAAAGAACATAAGATTTCTCCTTATTTACCTGAGTTAGATATTTAATCTTATCGAGAGGTAGTAAGTGTAATTCCGTGATTTCTTGTTCATGCTCATGTCTTCAATTTTCAGAGTAGCTCTTTATAATCATCAGTTGACTCTTGTCATTGACTTTGTAAAAAACACATACATCAAGTCCATGAAGAAATTATTCTGCGATCACCTGAATACGAATATGTAATGCAAGCTCAAATGTTATAGATTTCTTGGTGCATTTTTCTTTCTTAAATCAAGATGCATCTATATTTATAAAACCAACGTAAAATGCCCCAAAAAATTGCTTTCCAGAGTTGTAGACTACTGGACATACATGTTCCTGGTGGCTGTCCTGGGACTGCCAGGTGCAACCTTGTATTTGATAGTTTATAAATTAATGATTAGAAATGTTAATATTGGAAAAAATTGACTTTGTGATTGTGACTAATGCTAGGTATTACTACAGATTGTAGACCATTCTGATTAGAAGAAGTCAGTTTAGTGAGAAAACAGTGAAAAGATACAGAGTTAGGAAGCCCTTAGTATTCCTTAGCATTAGGCTTGGTTAGCTCAGTACTAAATATACACTTTATTATTAGCGTACAGAAGTAACATTGAACCCATCTAATGTACCTGGCATCCAACCAGTCCATCCTAAAGGAAATCAGTCCTGAGTATTCATTGGAAGGACTGATGCTGAAGCTGAAACTCCAATACTTTGACCACCTGATGTGAAGAACTGACTCATTGGAAGAGACCCTGATGCTGGGAAAGACTGAAGGCAGAAGTGGACGACAGAGGATGAAATGGTTGGATGGCATCACTGACTCAATGGACATGAGTTTGAGTAAGCTCTGGCAGTTGCTGATGGACAGGGAAGCCTGGCATGCTGCAGTCCATGGGGTCGCAAAGAGTCAGACATGACTGAGCTACTGAACTGGACTGAGTGTACCTGGCAAGAGGAATTTATGCAGATTTTGCATAAAAGCATATCAGGCATGAAACAGTATTAAAATTTATGGGCATTTGTTCCTAATCACTTCGGATAGCTTGCTGTTGTTCAGTTGCTAAGCTGTGTCTGACCCTTTGTGACCCCATGGGCTGCAACAGATCAGGCTTCCCTGTCCTTCACTGTCTCCCAGAAATTGCTCAAACTCACTTCCATTGAGTGGGTGATAGTGTCTAACCATCTTATCCTCTGTCACCCGCTTTTCCTCCTGCCCTCAATCTTTCCCAGCATCAGGGTCTTTTCCAGCGAGTTGGCTCTTCATATCAAGTGGCCAAAGTATTGGCGCTTCAGCTTCCTAAGATAGCTAGGAAGACCATATTGTTCTGATTTCTACCAAAGGAAGACTAGAAGGAAGGGAGAGAGGGAGGGAAGGAAAGATGGAAGGATTGGTAGTTTGGATTTCATGCCAGTTATAATAAGGCCTTTCCAGGGGGATTATTAATTTAAAAAATGCTCACTACATTGCCCCTGCTGAAGTTTGTTAATGACAACTCAGTTGTGATTTTTTGCGACAGCATTTGTAAAATGATACGTTTCACATCAGTTGCTTACTCTACCCAACTGCTCAGAAGGGCGACTCCAGAGGCTTTGAAAAGACTCAAGAGGTCCAAGCCTCACTCCAGAGTAACTGAACCCTAATCTGGGAGATTCCCCCAACATGATTTTGTGTCCAGATGACTATAGACCCACCAGACTACAATTCTCACCATTAAAGAATTATTCCAGATAGTCTCATGAATGTTAAGTAATAATATTTACGTCTATTTGAGACACTTTTCATTAGAACAAACTAATATATCTTTTTGAAATAAATGTGCTTAGGTTGATCACAGGGGAAAAATCTTAAAATACTTCAGTAATTATCCTTATGAGTTTGCATTCCAATTCTCAAAAAATTGAAATGTATATGTAAATCTATGTAAATTATATATCCTTATAATTAGAACCTTGAGGTTCTTTTGGCAAATTTCTCTTAAGCTGTAGCTATGAAACTCTGAATTCTAAAATTGGCCGCAGAAGGAGAATATTTTCCAATTAGGGTGTTTTCTCTTAACTAAATAATTAAGTAGCTCAGTGGATTTTAACAGACTTTAGGTAAGGAAAGAGAAAAATGGTAATGTCCTCATTGGGGGATAATATGTTCATGCAGGAAAAGAATTCACAAAAATTCACAGAGAGAAAAGAAACATAAATGAGAATGATTCCTCAAGAATAAGAGCTCTGGACTATGCCATCACTTCAAGCCAGGATGCAAATTTGGCATCTCCATATATTTCACAGAAATCCAAAGGGGTTCATTCTAATGCAGAATGTACCATTTCAATAAGAAATATAGAGATTAACAAAAAGTGGAAATAAAATGTATTCTTTAGACTGTATTTATTCTTTTTTATACTAAATAAATACCGGACCAAATGTATTTGTAGACTGCATTCATTTAACTTTGATTTTGAATCACTTAAAAGGGTACAGAATTATTGCAAATATTACCCATCAAACTTAAGAAGGTGCTTTCCAGTTTCTGTTATCCTTTTGGATCATACTTGCCCTCACTACATTCAGAAACTATAAAAGCTCAGATAATCAACTGTAGGTTTAACAGTTTCACAATGTTATTTATCAACTGAAAATTATTTTTGGTTCAAAAATTTTGATATCAAAAATCACTTTTAATCTGCCAGCTTAATTTCTGGGATGATTTATTCTTCCTAAATGTTCTAAGAAGGCTTGTGGATTAATTACATAGCTCATCTGGTAGGAATCCCAGAGTTCAGAGGACACAGTTAATTCGATCTTCAAAGAATATAAAAATAAGATCAACACAAGGAAATAGAAGCTAAAAGAACATAAAATGATGCCATATTTTCTTTCTATAAACTTGTCATGGTTCTCTTCAAATGTCACTTGGTGTTTTCCTCATATTTAGGATGAAAAGATAAGACAAAAGCAGAAAACACGCTCAAGCAGTTAATATGAAAAAGTTTCAATGATGTTTCGAAGTGGAAGATTGCACTCATAGAATGCTGATGCCTCACAGTTTATAAACATGTGCCTCGAGACAGAAGGACATCTGTTCAATTAACAAAAGTTTTCCTTTGTTGTCTGGTTTTTGGTTCTGCTTCCCCCTAAAAGCTCATGAAAGGAGACAAGAATACTTATGAGGAGAAACAGATTTTACTCAACAATCCCTGAGCGATATGTATCACATTAAGATATGTCCTCAAGTAAAAAGCAAAGTAGACAAATTGGAAGCATTATAAATAAACTGATCAGATTTGAGAATTATAGCCGAGGTTCCCTATTCAACATGGCGGACAGAGCATTTACGTCCCTATCGCTGTCCACCAAGGTCCCTCTGAAATTACCAAAAAGGTATTTTTATTACTATGCAACTGTAAGTGTACCATCAGTGGAACAGAAATATTAAGGACCATATGGAGGATGTAAGTAAAAGTGATAAAATTTACAGAGGAGCAAAAAGAGAAAACTACCTGAAGAAATAAGCCATTATCAAGAAGAATCAGATCTTTGAGGAAAACTGAAAACAAGTAGTACACTAAGGTAAATAATCCCAGTAACCGATCTCAGAGAGAATAGAATTGGTTTAATAAACAGAAGGAAGGAAGTGAAGTCCCTCAGTCGTGTCCGACTCTTTGCGACCCCGTGGACTGTAGCCTACCAGGCTCCTCTGTCCATGGGATTTTCCAGGCAATAGTACTGGAGTGGATTGCCATTTCCTTCTCCAGGGAATCTTCCCCACCCGGGGATCGAATCCGGGTCTCCCGCACTGTAGACAGACACTTTACTGTCTGAGCCATCAGGGAAGTCCACTAATAAACAGAATAGAACCTAAAAGATTGTCACCAGGGTCTCAGAGACGTTCTAATCCAGGGGATATTAGGGTAAAAACTGGAAAAGCAGTTATTTGCTTATTTATTCTTTCACCCATTTGACATTACATTATTACTGCCTCCCACTGCCAGGCACTATTCTAGTCCACAATATACTGAGAAGAGACTAGCGCCAATCTTCTAATTAGTAACACTAAATGCTAGGTATAGATGAAACTATTTATTCAAAGTTCTGAGGAAAAAAATAGTTTTAGAAAATAACTAGATAGGGTTAATAGCAGATTTGACACCACAAAAGAAAAGGTCAAAGAACTTGAAGAAATAGTAATAGAATCGACATAAAATGAAATCCAGAGAGTAAATTCTTGAGAAAAAAAAAAAAGACAGAGACTCAGTGATCTGTAGGACACTATGCCAGCGCAGGCGGCTGCGACCGAGGAGCTTACCCCACAACCGAGGTCAGGGGTAGAAGCCAGGAGGACCCCGTGTCCGAAGGGCGGCGGCCAAGAGGAGTTATCCCATGTCCGAGGTCAAGGGCAGCAGCCGAGAGTGCCAGGCTGTGATGGTGCAGGAGTGGCCGAGAGGAGCTACCCTGCGTCCGAGGTCAGGGGCAGCGGCTGGGAGGAGCAACCCCACGCCCAAGGAGCGGTGGCTGTGCAGGAGGGCCTAGAGGAGCTATCCCACGTTGAAGGTCAGGAAGGGCGGTGGTGAGGAGATACCCCTCATCCAAGGTAAGGAGCAGCAGCTGTGCTTTGCTGGAGCAGCCGTGGAGAGATACCCCATGCCCAAAGTAAAAGAAACCCAAATAAGATGGTAGGTGTTGCAAAAGGGCAGACACACTAAAACCATACTCACAGAAAACTAGTCAATCTAATCACACTAGGACCATAGCCTTGTCTAACTCAATGAAACTAAGCCATGCCCGTGGGGCATGCAGATGACACCACCCTTA
>SJYX01005591.1:72192-100855 GCA_006410675.1 Oreotragus oreotragus | reverse complement strand
TAAAGCTGAAACTCCAGTACTTTGGCCACCTCATGGGAAGAGTTGACTCATTGGAAAAGACTCTGATGCTGGGAGGGATTGGGGGCAGGAGGAGAAGGGGATGACCGAGGATGAGATGGCTGGATGGCATCACGGACTCGGTGGACGTGAGTCTGAGTGAACTCCGAGAGATGGTGATGAACAGGGAGGCCTGGCGTGATGCGATTCATGGGGTCGCAAAGAGTTGGATATGACTTAGCGACTGAACTGAACTGAACCTGCATTTGGCAGCCTGTCTGGGAGTCTGAGCTAATCAATGCCACTCCCATAATGGTTATTTGTGGCTCATTCCTCTGAATTCCCAAAGCATCTCCACTCCACCTCTTTTAGCTCTCTTGTCCTCATGTGTCCCACCTAAGAGGGTGTGTTCTCCAAGCCTTGGCACCGAGCCTTCTTATTCCGGGCTCCTTTTGGTGAGTGAGATGTGGACAACACTCAAGCTGAGGGCCAGCTGGGGCTGCAGAGCTCTGAAATGTGGTTTGTGAACTCATTTCAAGAGGAAAATCTTCAAAAGTTGTCTTATTGATGTTATAGTTTTGGTGGCTAAAAAGCAATATCAACTTTTCTAATGACAATCTCTATTCTATAGTGGGCAATTCCAGTTCCAAAAACAGATTAACTTTCTGTGCAATCCCATAAGGGTATTTTCTTTTTGACTAAAATAAGTGTGGCCTCTAAATCAGTCAGTCTGAAAGGAAATCAACCCTTACTCTTCATTGGAAGGATTGATCCTGAAGCTGAAGCTCCAATATTTTGACTACCTGATGCGAAGAGATGACTCACTGGAAGAGATCTTGATGCTGGGAAAGACTGAGGGCAGGAGGAGAAGAGGATGACAGAGGATGAGATGGCTGGATGGCATCANCGCCTAGTCAAGGCTATGGTTTCTCCTGTGGTCATGTATGGATGTGAGAATTGGACTGTGAAGAAGGCTGAGCGCCGAAGAATTGATGCTTTTGAACTGTGGTGTTGGAGAAGATTCTTGAGAGTCCCTTGGACTGCAAGGAAATCCAACCAGTCCATTCTGATAGAGATCAGTCCTGGGATTTCTTTGGAAGAAATGATGCCAAAGCTGAAACTCCAATACTTAGGCCACCTCATGCAAAGAGCTGACCCACTGGAAAAGACTCTGATGCTGGGAGGGATTGAGGGCAGGAGGAGAAAGGAATGACAGAGGATGAGATGGCTGGATGGCTTCACTGACTTGATGGACATGAGTCTGAATGAATTCCGGGAGTTGGTGATGGACAGGGAGGCCTGGCGTGCTGCGATTCATGGGGTCACAAAGAGTCAGACACCACTGAGCCACTGAACTGATGCCAGAAAAGAGGATTACAAAAAAACTGGCATTGTAACCGTTCTCTGTCTTCAGAAAGTGTAAACTAACAGTGATGGTAAGTTATAGTCTCTTTGGGAAGATTATGGAGATGATGAAAATAAAATAAGATAGAATATTTTCTTCTATCTTTCTGATGCAAATGAAGGCATTTCTATAGGGACAAATTGGACGTTATATGAAACAAAGTTGGAATTTTGGTCACTTTGATCCACAGTATTTAAAGTTGCTCTTTTTACAGAGCTTTGTCAGCTCCAATATGAGACTTTCTTCAACCACAAGCAGCATCAAAACTGCCCCAATAACAAAAAAATGGAAGCAATATAAGTGGAATTTAGCAGCACTGAAGACCAAAGGAGTTGAATTTTCATCATGGTTTCAGTTAATCACAGTGATTTTGGTTATGGGAGTTATCCTGCTAAATCAATATGAATAATAACACTTGTCATATCTATTTTTCTTTAAAGTAAAAATTAAGTAGGCTAAATCTATTGAAAGATTTTGAGAAAAATTGATATAAGAGCACAATTGTCAGAATCATATCTATCAGGAATTAGTTCCCAAGATGAAAGACACTTCACTGCCCCAAAACCACTCACTGCTCAATGAAGAAACCTCACAGTCTGCTTCAGGACAGATTTCCCAAGCATTTTATTAAAAGGGAAAACGATACAGCACATTGAATTTGACCTTAGGTCCGAAGAAGTCGTTTCAAAAGTTGGCTTACTTGCATTACCACAGTTAAAAGCTTGCTCTCTCACTGAGACCCTCTCCACCCCCACTTTACATTCCACACGGGTCAAATAAATAGCACTTCCCATGGCTCACCACAGTACCCCACAACAGGCTGGCTGGAACAGAGCACCCAGAGCCTGTCGGCACGTGTGTGTCCATCCCAACTGCTGCCAAGGTCACCCCTCACTGATAATTAAATATATCTTTAAAATATTTTAAAGAAAAGATCTTCTGCTCCTGATCTTTAATACAGGGGAACTCAACTGATGAAACCTGGACGTTCTGACAATTGAGAAAGTCATAGGACGCAGGCAGAACCTCTGAAAGGACCCATCTCATCATGGAAATTTGGTAGAACATTTGAAGCACAAGGATGTTTCATTTCAAACTGTTGAACTGCAGCAGCTGGAGTTCAGAGCAGATGGTATGAACACCCTGGTCATAGAACAACTCTAATGAGATTTCAACTGACTTACCTGTCACCTCTCCATCTCCTGCCCAGCATCATTCATGGTAAACAAAGCCACTAGAAACCTTTGTCCTTAGCTACCTCTGCCATGCAAATCTCCTAGTAGCTGAAAGCTTCTGGAAGGAATATGAGCAGATCAAGTGGAATATTTGCTGATATTACGTCTCTTATTACGAGATTCCAAACCTTTCCATCAATGAGTCAGAGAAGAAAAATCTTAGATAGGGCAGCGTGCTTCTAAGTGATCATGTCAGTATTTGACCTCCCCAGGTATTCCACAAGGAAATCAACAGAAATTGGAGGGATTTATTGCTGATATATTCCTGAAGAAATCATTACTTGAATGTCTTGGAAGACAGGGTCTGCAAATGCATTATACTTTAGTGCAGATTTCTTTTCCCTTTTTATCTTTTATTTATTTCTTCTTGTTTGTTTCTTTGGCTGGTCATTTGGTTGAAGACTGCTTGTCTCTTTCATAGTCCTGAGTTTCAAGGCATAGTCATAATGGGTATGCTTTTAATTTTTGCACATATAAAATTATAACACTGAATTTGCTTATATTAAATATATTCTTTCTTTTCTTTCTTTTTTTTTTTTTTTTTGGACTGTGTGACTTGCCAGATCTTAGTCCCACAACCAGGGATCAAATCCAGACACTATGCAGTGAAAGGGTGGAATCCTAGCCATTGGACCACAGGATAATTCCCTTTATTTTCTCTTTCTAAATACTGGATGCAAATTAGATGTTATACTTTTATATTGTATTTGTATTAATCTCAGAAAAGATAGCTCAAGAACTTTTATTGATAGATGGCATGTTGAAAGTAAGCATTATTTTTACATTTGTAAAAAGAAAAATCCTTTTTAAAAATGAAAAGCCTTGATGAGATCCATTCCTCTTTTACTGGCTGCTCACAGAGCAAGTCACCGGAGAAGTTACATTGCCCTGGCATCAAACTGGAGATTGAACCTGTGATGATGGTACTGAGTTCACAGAGATATCCCAAGTATTAATTGAGAGAGGATTTGGGTCTGATATTTGTGGATAAACAGAGGTGAGCAATGCTTAAAACTCAGCTTTAAATAGAAAGCGGTGTCTGACTCTTTGTGACCCCTTGGACTGTAGTTGATGATGGACAGGGAGGCCTGGCATCCTGCAGTCCACGGGGTCTCAAAGAGTCAGATACGACTGAGTAACTGAACTGAACTGTAGTCTGTGGAATTTTCCAGGCCAGAATACTGGAGTGGGTAGCCTTTCCCTTCTCCAGAGGATCTTCTCAACCTAGGGACTGGACCCAGGTCTTCCACATTACAGGCAGATTCTTTACCAGCTGAGCCACAAGGGAAGCCCAAAGATACTGGAGTGGGTAGCCTACCCCTTCTCCAGTGGATATTCCTGACCCAGGAATCAAACTGGGGTCTCCTACACTACAGGTGGATTCTTTACCAACTGAGCTATCAGGGAAGCCCTTAAATAGGAAGTAAGATGACCTGAATGTGTACAAACTTGAAGCATGAACTGGAAATGGTCTTTTAACTAAATTATCAAAATTCTTATATTTTCTTGCCCTTGGCTTTCTGCTCTACACACAGAAAAATATTCAGTTATTTGCAGTTTCTTATTCCTCAGCCTCTCACTAATTAAAGTTTTATATATCTGTCTGCAGAGACAGACAGCAGGTTCACTGCCATGTGATGTTTCATTTGATGGCCGTGTGTTTACGAAGATCAAAGCATGTTTTTGATGCGTGCTTCAGTCTAGATGGATGTTGTGGTCAGATATAGCTGCTCCCAGCTCTTCAGAAGGGTGTGGTGGTTAAAGCAGAGCTCAGAAAATCCCCAGAGTTGGAGACTCCCCAAATTAAAATAATAAGTATGTTGGGATTCAAGTTTAAACTGAAGAGAGAGAGAGAGAGATTTGTCTGAGAAAATTTAACACCCTGTAATATCTATAATCCTGTGATCTGGTACCATTTCATTTTTCAGTTTAATGAGGAAGAAATGAACGCTCAGTCTCAAGTCAAATAAAAAGACGTTAAAAACCAGACTATATCCTGAAACTCTGTGAGCCTGACCAGAATTGCTGGTTCCAACCACTGTGGTGGAAGTTCTGACAGAGTTCCCATGATGAACTTCCAGTGTTAGGTTTTCAATTTTATTCTAGAGACGTGCTAGGGCTGAAACCCGACAAACAGGTTCCCACTTCCGTAGATGTGGAAAACCTGAACGGGAAACAGCCAGCCATAATCTTGTATACACTTTGCAGTTTCTTTGTTTCTATATAGGAAGACTGGGATGTTTGCATTTTCACATAGGCAGGCATCTTCTGTTCTTTGGTTCAGATTTTGATGGATTCGCTCAGAGTGAAGCCCATTCTATTGGGAAGGAGATTAATTTGTGATATTAAACCCTCACAGAATCCCTTTGTTTAGACTTCATAGGGTTTTTGCTTTAAAATAATTTCTGATCAGATTAGTTTTTTTTTCTCTTTGCTTGCTCCTTCCCATTTTGTTGAAGCTAAAAAGGAATGAGTTTGGACTGTTTATTATTTTTTTTAAAATTTCAGCCTCTGCCCCATTTATGTGAACTCCTCAGCCTTTTCTTTTCTTCTAGTTTTTCCCTAAGAAAAATGAAGCATATCATGCCAAGAGAAATATTTTCTTCACCAAGCATCTTCCAAGAAACTGAGTTTTTGCTCCAAGTTTCTAAATTGCACTTCAAAAATCTCAAGAACCCTCCACATTTTATCTCACCCTTACTTTTGGAAACCTTAGCGCCTTTATCTTTGCCGAAACAGCCGTTTCCAAATGTCAAGTGCGATTTATTCCATTTTAAGTAAAAAATTTCAACTTAATCTATTTTTTCAAATCTTTATATCTATTGGCCCAAACTCTAGCTCTCCCTTGGATAATTCTTAGATGGAAGTAAGCCTTTTCACAGGTTTATCATGTCATTGCTGACCCTCAAGGAATCCTGTCTCCACCTTCCCCTAGCTTTCTATTTAGTTAGTTGAAATCACAGCCTCTAGGTTTCCATTAAGTTGTTAACATTTGCTACTAGCGTGTGCTTACCGCATGACATTGGATGTTACGACTGTCAACGGAAAACTCACAAACTTGGAAAGGTTTGCAAATCCAGGTGCAGTTTTTAAAGGCAAAAGAAGGTTAGATCTATGGATCCTTCTAGAGGCGCATAACCTTCTCCCCCTCTACCTCCTTTCTCCTCACTTGGCTAGCCACAGCATGAACTCCTCACAGAGAAAGGGCAGATTAAGGAGAAGAAAAATGAAAAATAGAAAAAAGGGGATGGAAGCCAATCAGGCAACTGTCCAAGGTATGAGATCATTGCTGGGAAAAGGCAGAACTCTAACTTTACAATTAATCACTCCTTGTCCTCACTTATACATTGCTCAGTCTTTGTTTTGAGTCCTGCAGAGGTTAAGAGAGAGATATGAAACGAATACTTTGTTAAGTGATTCTGTACATCAGATGGTATTCCCTGTCGTGTTCTCACCCTGCTCTCTGCTCTCTCCCTCTGCCATCATTGTCACTCAGCAGGGATGGGACAGGACCTGACCATCAATGCCAATGTCTTTGCAGGTGCCGTATCCTTATTGAAAGGATGTCCCTTTAAATTTATGCCCATAATAGTAAATTTGCACATTTGAGTGGACTGCTTTAGAGAAGGCTGACTTCTCTCATGGTTGACATCCCTGGGCTGAGTTCACTGCCTCTTGTTCTGTCTTGGTTTCTTTGGTGCGTGCATATCTCTCTCTCTTAACCTCTGCAGGACTCAAAACAAAGACTTAGCAATGTATACCCTTGGGATATGAAGCAATCTGTAGGATGCCTGCATGCTAAGTCATTTCAGTCATGTCTGACTCTTTGCAACCCAATGCACTGTAGCCTGCAAGGCTCCTCTGTCCACGGCATTCTCCAGGCACGAATATTAGTGTGCGTTGCCATTTCCTCCTCCAAGGGATCTTCCCAACCCAGGGATCGAATCTGGGTCTCCTGCATGGCAGGCAGACTCTTTACCACTGAGCCACCGGGAAAGCCCAAAAGAGAAAAATATTTACACACAAATCCTGAGAGCTGCTTCAATTAAATGAATCTTTTCCCTTTTTATTCAGTTTATGGTGGTCTCTGCTCTACTTTATCCCATTATTTCACCTAATTGGTTGTGTTAAAATAGTTCATCATACTTTTTGTGTAAATGCAGTGTTGTGAATGGTTTATTGCCTTCTTTTGTGGTCTGGGAACTAATTTCTTTCTCTTTGTTGAAATTAAAAGTCAATTGAAAATATTATCCAAATTAAAAATATCTATACTCAATTTCTTCAGAAATTTGCTTTGTGTAAAGTGGCCCAGAGATGGCTGGGCTTTCCTCCTTGCCCGTCCCCACTCCCACTCTCACATAGGCAGAGTGGGAACCATCTGGTACCTGTGGGTGCAGACTTTGCGCCCGGGGAGCATGGGTGGGGGTCTCTTGGGTGGCTTGACGTGAGAGGCACTGAGATTCAGGGGTAACCGGTGTGACCCTCATACCCCCTCTGCATACAGGCTAAGTTGCTTCAGTCATGTCTGACTCTTTGTGACCCCATGGACTATAGCCCACCAGGCTCCTATGTCCATGGGATTCTCCAGGGGCAAAAATACTGAAGTGAGTTGCCATTTCCTTCTAAAGGGGATCTTCCCAACCCAGGGATCGAACATGTGTCTCTTATATCTCCTACACTACAGGCAGAATCTTTAGTGCTGGGCCACCAGGGAAGCCCGTCATTCCTCCTCTACTGATACCCAATTCCTTGGAATTTCAATCAGTTCTCCTAAAAAGAAAAAGAAGGAAAATAATTATATAAATATATATATATACAAATATATTGATGTGTTTGGGATATACAGGGACCATGGGACTTTGATATGAGAGGGTTCTTGCAACAGTCTTGATCACCCATCTACACCTCCCCTGGCATTTTCCTGTGGACCCTGTGGACTTGGTTGTGCCCCCACACCCCTCAGTTTCAGGAGCAATTCCAGGATTCAGAACCACAATCATGAGGAAAGACATCACTAGATTTTATCCAACTCTTTCCCAAGAGAGGTCTCTGGTCAACCACAGCCTCTCTCTCTCCTGCTGACCTTTAACATAACTGCAGAATCTTTCTCAATAAAACCACTAGTTGCTGATTGGAGCTGATGCTCTAAATGAAGTATATTTGCCATCACTGGCTGGTGTAAGAAGCACCTCTGGAGGAATCCACTCATACAAGTAAGTACCGCGGTTTTTGGAGAAGACTCTGCCATGCTCTGCCCATGTGTCCTTGACCTTACAATCTCAGTAGACATTTGCTGGACTCCCAGCTTCAAGCACCTGGATTTCCTTGCCTAAGTTCAGTTCAGTTCAGTCACTCAGTCATGTCCAACTCTTTGCCACCCCATGGACTGCAGCACGCTAGGTTTTCCCCATCACCAACTCCCAGAGCTTGCTCTCCATCAAGTCAGTGATGCCATTCAACCATCTTATCCTCTGTCATCCCCTTCTCCCGCCTTCAATCTTTCCTAGTAGCAGGATGTTTTCCAATGAGTCAGTTCTCCACATCAGGTAGCCAAAGTATTAGAGCCTCAGCTTCAGCATCAGTCCTTCCAATAAATATTCAGGACTGATTTCCTTTAGGATGGACTGNCTAGTAGCAGGATGTTTTCCAATGAGTCAGTTCTCCACATCAGGTAGCCAAAGTATTAGAGCCTCAGCTTCAGCATCAGTCCTTCCAATAAATATTCAGGACTGATTTCCTTTAGGATGGACTGGTTTGATCTCCTTGCAGTCCAAGGGACTCTCTCTATAACTAAAGGAACCCACTTTGCCAGCTTCACACGAAAGGCTAGATATGCTGGGAATTAATAATTGATGACTGGGCTTCTTTTGGTGGCTCAGTGTTAAAGAATCCACCTGCCAACGGCTTCAATCCCTGATCCAGGAAGATCCCACATGCCATGGAGCAACTAAATCCATGCATTACAACTATTGAGCCTGTGCTCTAGACACCATGTGCTCTGCAACAAAAGAAGGAACTGCAATGAGAAGTCCTTGCACCGTAACAGAGAATAGCCCTTAAGTGCCACAACTATAGAAAAGCCCACACAGCAATGAAGACCCAGCATGACCAACGATAAATAAATTAACTGACTTTTTAAAATGGCTGCATGACTGGTGGGAGCTGGTGTATAAACATCTTAGCTCCCTCACCCCTCAGATGTAACTCCTTCTTTGGGTTTAATCTGGGACCCACATTAAACCATCATCACTTATATTTTTGCAATGGTAATTTGTTTGTTGATGAGACTTCACATGCTTCTTTTCGTTTTCTGTCTTAATTCTCCACTTCTCTGCTGATATCTCCTGGAATCACTTTCCACATGCAATCTAATTGTGATCTTTACTGTGGGGAGGGCAGGGTGTTGGCTTTTGGAGGGACCAAAACTGAGACAATAGCTATTTCAAAAGTCTAAGGAATGAAGTCACTGTCTTAGCCTGAGTTATGCTCAATGTTTATTGTAAGATTAGGACCTTCTGTTGGGAGTTTCTGAGTAGAGCTGGGTGGCATGGGAAGGTGAGAACAGAGTGGGGCTGAAGAAAAGAACAAGGAGAGGAGGCGATTGTTCAAGAAGTTGGGTCTGTGGGAAGCTTGGAAACCTGGGAGGCAATTGGAGCTGTGCAGAGGAGCAATGTGTGGCAAGATGGGAAGCCTGCCACTAACACATTGCCACGTTGGAAACCATGCAATCTGATTGAAACAGACATCCATACCGGTGCTTTTTGTGCCATGCCCCTTTCTTCTTGGGGAATTTGCATTTGTTGTGTTAGTCACTTAGTTGTGTCCAACTCTTTGCGATCCCATGGGCTGTAGACCACCAAGCTTCTCTGATCATGGAATTCTCCAGGCAAGAATACCGGAGTGGGTTGCAACTCCCTCCTCCAGGGGATCTTCCTGACCCAGGGAGCAAACATGGGTCTCCTGCAAAGCAGACAGATTCTTTACCTTCTGAGGCACCAGGGAAGCCTTGGTTAATTCCCATATTTCCTAACTAAAAAGATGTGTAGATTGTGTCTTGAAAAATGTTAAGTAAACCATTGTACAATGCCTTCAATTTTGAGTAAGAACACTGGTTTCTCATTTCCTTTGGCAATCTAATTGAATATTTCTTGTGAAAAATCACTTGAGGATAAGCACTTAAAATACATTGCTACCAGCCATGATCCTAATGCTTTCTTGTTTACCTACATGGAAAGCACATAGACCATGATCAGGGCCCTGTAGCTGCCAAGGGAAAGGGTATTTAGATCATTTTGATTCATTATATTGAATGTGTTTTCATCTTTACTGTAGAAGAAATCACCTGGACCCAAATGATTACTCGAGTCACTAAATCTTTTGACACAAAAATGGTAAAATCTTTTGAAAATAGATGATTTAGTAAGACTAAGATTAAAGTGAGTTCAACAAGAATCAATGGCCATGAGATTTAGTTTGTTTGGTTTGATCATCTTGTCTTTTTTTTCAGGAGAGAGGAGCAGATACCAGGACAGGAAAACCACGGGTGAAGCTGTTCTCTCATCATGAAGGATGTGAAGGGGGCACTGTATGGAGGGAATAGGCCCGTGGGAATCAACGCCCCTGAGGAAAGTCAGCATGGCTGCACCACCTGTTCTGTGTATTTACCGCAGTGGGAATTTTAAGGTGAAGCATGAAGTATGGAGAAACTATGGAAAGCTGTGACAAACCTAGGCAACATATTTTAAAGCAGAGACATCACTTTGCCAATAAACGTTCATATAGACAAAGCTATGGTTTTTGCAGTAATGATGTAAGAAGGCTAAGCACCAAATAATTCATGCTTTTGAGCTGTGGTGCTGGAAAAGACTATTGAGAGTCCCTTGAACTGCAAGGAGATCAAACCAGTCAATCCTAAAGGAAATCAACCTTGATTATTCACTGGAAGGACTGATGCTGAAACTGCAATACTTTGGCCACCTGGTACAAAGAGCTGATTCATTGGAAAAGCCCCCCTGATGCTGGGAAAGATTGAGGGCAAAGGGAGAAGGGGGTGATAGAGGATGAGATAGTTAGATAGCATCACAGACTCAATAAGTATGTATTTGTGTGCAACACAGCTAGAGAGTGAGCTGCAAGGAAAGAGCCTGCATGACACAGCGAAGACCCGATGTGCTGCAAATATAATAAATTTGTAACATGGCAGGAGAAGGGGACGACCAAGGATGAGATGGCTGGATGGCATCACGGACTCGATGGACATGAGTCTGAGTGAACTCCGGGAGTTGGTGATGGACAGGAAGGCCTGGCGTGCTGCGATCCATGGGGCTGCAAAGAGTTGGACACGACTGAGCGACTGAACTGAACTGAACTGATGTGTACTCAGTCATGTCAGCCAGGGACTGTAGCCCCCTTGGCTCCTCTGTCCATGGAATTTTCCAGGCAGGAATACTGGAGTAGGTTGCCATTTCCTACTCCAGGGGATCTTTCTGACCCAGGGATTGAAACTATGTCCCCTGAATCAGCAGGCAGATTCTTTACCACTGCACCACCCAGGAAGTCCAATAAATAAATATTTTCTAAAAAGAAAAAAAAAAGAAGAAGAAGAACCAACATCTAAAGACTGTCAGACGCTCCACGGTGGCCTTAGCTGTCCACGGACTGTGGCTCTCGTCCTCTCCTTCTCTGTCGTTCCTGTGTTGGCGCTGAGCCCTTGGGAACCGCTCTCCTTGTCACCTCTGGATGCGGCGGAAGCAAGGGCGTCTGGTTAAGCCCTCAGCTGTCGGGTGGCTGAGCAGCTGCTGCCCAGGAGGCTGGCCAGGAAGCGCCAGGGCCCCGCAGGAATGCTGTGTATTTAAGTGGCTTCTCCTTGTCAGTCTTTCTCATTGCCTGTGGAAAAACACTGCACTGCTTGTTGCTGAGTCTCTTGGGGACCATTCTGGGGGGCTAGGGACATCTCAGTTACCCAGCCAGACGAGGGAGTGTGGGTATTCTGGTGGCCACATTCCTGGGCTGATGGAAGGAACACTCATCCCTCCTGTGGTCCCTCCCCAGCACGGCTGCCTCCCCTCACCTGCACAACTGTTCTGGTTGATGTTTGAGTCATATTTACTTCCCTTTCCCCAACCCCATCTCCTCAGTCTTTTGATCAAAGGAAACCACCGTAAGACCATCAAAATATTTCTAAAGGCCTCATAAGAGGACACTTTTGGTTTTTCCTCCGTGAGTCTGAGACAACTGAATCTTGAGTGGAATCAGTGTCATGTCTCTGTAGATAGGGAGAGAACACAGTCTGGGAGGAAAAGCATGGATTAGGAACTAAGCAGTTGCAGTAATTCTGGAAAACAATGGGGTTATTGTTAACATAATGAGCAGTTAAAATATAAATGTCAAGTTGCCTACTAATCCCTTTGCCTAGCCTGGTTGAATAAACAACATTGAAAAGTTGAAATTATTTCCCCTCCCTCCCCCGCTGAAATCAGAGCTGGAAAGGTGGCCAACAGAAAACTCTAGAATCCATGGAGAAATGTGTTGAGTATCTCGGTTTATGACCAAATCTGCTCTCCAAAACAGAGATTTGGGCCTCATCTACAGTAACTCCTGACACTGTTTTCTTTTCTGTGTAATATTAAAAACAAAAAGTTTTTCATGGCGACACTCTGGGGGCTCTGGTTTCCCAGGCTTCCACAGCGGGCAAGTGGTGGGGATCAATCGGAGAGAGTCCACTGCTGTATATTCAGGCAAACGAGATGGCAAGGGTGAACGTCGACATTCTAGGAATCAGCGAACTAAAATGGACTGGAATGGGTGAATTTAACTCAGATGACCATTATATCTACTACTGCGGGCAGGAATCCCTCAGAAGAAATGGAGTAGCCATCATGGTCAACAAAAGAGTCTGAAATGCAGTACTTGGATGCAATCTCAAAAATGACAGAATGATCTCTGTTCGTTTCCAAGGCAAACCATTCAATATCACAGTTATCCAAGTCTATGCCCCAACCAGTAATGCTGAAGAAGCTGAAGTTAAACGGTTTTATGAAGACCTGCAAGACCTTGTAGAACTAACACCCAAAAAAGATGTCCTTTTCATTATAGGGGACTGGAATGCTAAAGTAGGAAGTCAAGAAACACCTGGAGTAATAGGCAAATTTGGCCTTGGAATGCAGAATGAAGCAGGGCAAAGACTAATAGAGTTTTGCCAAGAAAATGCACTGGTCATAGCAAACACCCTCTTCCAGCAACACAAGAGAAGACTCTACACATGGACATCACCAGATGGTCAACACTGAAATCAGATTGATTATATTCTTTGCAGCCAAAGATGGAGAAGCTCTATACAGTCAACAAAAACAAGACCAGGAGCTGACTGTGGCTCAGATCATGAACTCCTTATTTCCTGCGGTTTAGGTAATGACAAGGACCTGGGCCTCTGGGTTCCTTACCGGCTCTTCAAGTGATTTTGACATACACAGAAGCTTAGCAACCACCCATCTAGCAGGGTGTGTTCTTTTTCCATATCAGATGTCTTTGGGGAAATGTTTTCTAACATTCATTCTAACATTTATAACATTCTGGCATTTCCTCTGAGGACCTACAAAAGACATCTAAAATATAACCATTAATCTAGGGTTCCAGGCTTCCCAGGTGGCTCAGTGGTAAAGAATCCTCCTGCCAATGCAGGAGACATGAGTTAAGTCCCTGGGTCAGGAAGTTCCCCTGGAGAAGAAAGTGGCAACCCACTCCAGTGTTCTGGCCTGGGAAATCCCACAGACAGAGGAGCCTGGTCGGCTATAGTCCATGGGGTTGCAAAAGAGTCAGACATGACTTATCAACTAAACAGCAATGTAGGGTGAACAGGGACAAACTGAGACGTGATCAGCGGTGCTCTGCTCTTGTTGGTGCCTCGTCACGCTCACCCAGGAACAACAAGCCCACTGCGTCTGCAGTCGCATCTGACTGATGGACTGCAGCGTCTCATTCACCTCAAAGGCCTATCGGGGCAGGAGCCCCTCCAGATCACACAGTCATCAAGTCCTTCAGGAATGGACTTCAAGGGCAGTGTTTTTCCTTTCAGGAATGGAACAGCTGCAAGGAAACTTTCTTCTCTGTCCTGCAAATTCTTGCAAATGATCAGCTCAAGCACTGAGCTCTAAAGGCCACCCCACGCTTCTTTAGTGAGTAGCTTGAGTTGTTTGAAACTTTTAGTTATGGAGTTTCCCACCCCCACAAGAGTTTTTTTTCATAGGCTTTTTGCAACCCCCTGGACTATTCCTCAGAACCTGCCAGGTTCCTCTGTCCGTGGAATTCTCCAGAAATCAGAATACAGAAGTGGGGTGCCTTTCCCTTCTCCAGGATGTACATTAAATGACTACTGTTTTAGGCCTCAAGAGAGTGTGGCTGCGTGGGGGCAGTCCCCATGGCGGTGTGGTTCTGGACTGTGCCTTGGACTCACTTGTTTAGTCTTTAAGTCGTGTCCAATTCTTCTGTGACCCCATGGATTGTAGCCCGCCAGGCTACAAGGATTTCCCAGGCAAGAATAATGGAGTGGGTTGCCATTTCCTTCCTTTCTGCCAAGATCCTCTTGTTAATCCTTAACCTTCTACCTTCCTTAAACCCTGTGCCTTTAAGCATTTTATCTGCCAAACTGCATTTTCCTTTGATCCCAACCCAGGGATTGAACCTGGGTCTCCTCCACTGGCAGATGGATTCTTTACCACTCAGCCATTAGGGAGCCCTAAGGAGCTTTTAAAATCCTGATGATTTTTCCAGTAGTCAAGCATGGATGTGAGAGTTGGACTATAAAGAAAGCTGAGTGCCAAAGAATTGATGTTTTTGAACTGTGGTGTTGGAGAAGACTCTTGAGAGTACCTTTGACTGCAAGGAGATCCAACCAGTCCATCCTAAAGGAGATTGATCCTGAGTATTCATTGGAAGAATTGATGCTGAAGCTGAAACTCCAATACTTTGGCCACTGCATGTGAACTGACTCATTTGAAAAGACCCTGATGCTGGGAAAGATTGAAGGTGGGAGGAGGAGGGATGACAGAGGATGAGATGGTTGGATGGCATCACCGACTCGATGGACATGAGTTTGAGTAAGCTCCAGGAGTTGGTGAAGGATAGGGAGGCCTGGTGTGTTGCAGTCCGTGGGGTCACAAATAGTTGGACACAACTGGGCAACTGAGCTGACAGCCTGATGCTGAAAATGCTGAACTTTTCTCAAAAAAGGTGATGAGGATGGGAGATGGAGGTAAATCCTCTAACACAGGGTGAGGACCCTTGGGGCTCAGCTGAGACCAGTCATCCTCAGGCTATACCTGGCCCAAGTAGGCTCTAGACATTAGAGACAGTCAGTTTAATGGTGCAAAGTGGCCCATAGAATTACTGCACCCCAGTGGAACAAAACAGACGTAAATGAATGTTTGTAGGTTTCTAAATGCAGGTGAGCTTACATTTTCCCAGCTTTGCTTGGCTCAGTCCCATAATTCCTGCCTTCTCTTTAGGATCCCATTCAAATTCCACTTCCTGTTTAGGATTTCCTGAAGGAACTTTCTGTACCAAGTGAGAGCCAAGAAATACTTTGTTAGTCTTTATTATTTTATGGAAAGATATACTGAATGAAGGAGTCACCTAAACATAACATATGAAGCAAACAATTCATGCAAAAGGAAGTAGATAATTTTTAATACAATCTCTTCCTTTCTGCAATCCCTGATAAAAATAAGCATCTACAAACACTGGTTGGCAGTATCAATATTTCACTTTCGATGGGCATGGGTTCCTCTGCCAGCAAGACAAAAGGTCTGTACTGCTCGCATGTTCCTGGACAGCTGCACTCCCCAGGAGGCGGGACAGAGCAGGACATAATCACACAGAGGGGCAGAAAATGGAAGGAGACGCACATCCCCCTGCTGCTGCTGCTGCTGCTGCTGCTGCTGCTGCTGCTGCTGCTGCTAAGTCGCTTCACTCGTGTCCGACTCTGCGCGACCCCATAGGCGGCAGCCCACCAGGCTCCCTCGTCTCTGGGATTCTCCAGGCAAGAACACTGGAGTGGGGTGCCATTGCCTTCTCCCACCCCCTTGCTGCTGCCAGTAAGTCTAACAATGCACTGGTTTCCCATTGTTAGATTGCATTCTGTCTGTGCAGTGTCAAATCGTGGTTCCCACCTTTCTGCCAAGACTCTCTTGTTAATCCTTAACCTTCTACCTCCCTTGAACTCTGTGCTTTAAAGCATTTTTATGCACCAAATTGCATTTTCTTTTTGGGGGGTGGGAGGGTGCGGAGGCAGCGAATGGGATAGTACTTCCCTGACCGGGGACTGAACCCACAACCGCTACACTGGGAACACGAAGTCTTAACCACTGAGCCCCCAGAGAAGTCCCAGACAGCATGTTCTAAGTAACAGGATTCAGTGTCTGGTTTTAGTCACTGAAAACACATATAATTCGATAATCTTGATGAGCAGGATGAAATGACCAATATTTCCATACAACACATAGAAAAAAATGTATAGCTTCCTCATATTATTCTATAGTTTCCCTTGGGCCTTATTCAAACTTTTTAAATTGCTCTTAGTTTGCCCAATAANAGATGTGTATAAGAGACAGGTCCCAGACAGCATGTTCTAAGTAACAGGATTCAGTGTCTGGTTTTAGTCACTGAAAACACATATAATTCGATAATCTTGATGAGCAGGATGAAATGACCAATATTTCCATACAACACATAGAAAAAAATGTATAGCTTCCTCATATTATTCTATAGTTTCCCTTGGGCCTTATTCAAACTTTTTAAATTGCTCTTAGTTTGCCCAATAATACTTCTATGAACGTCAGGTTAAGGGCCATTCAGAATGATAAAATTCTGAATGCTCTGTACTCCAATTTTCTTAGCTCTAAGTAGGAATTATGCCTCTGTATTATTCAACTAAATAGAACTGTAAATGAAGCCATCAGAATACCAATTACTGCTGGCACCACCTTTAATCAAAAAAGTCTTTCAGCTTTATTATAAAATCATTCTTCAAAGATTATGTCTATGCAAATGAATATAAAATAGTCTATCATACTCAGTAATGCATAATGAAAATATTCATGAGAATTTCAATCATTTGATGCTGTGCTCCAAATTAGATCAAGAAATCATTGGCATAAATCAGAACATTCATAAATTCTTTGAGGTTTTTTTCCAACAAAAATATTCTAATTAAATTTAACCTTAGAGCACCTAAGAGATTAGATTCTAGGCATATAAATGTAACTAAAAAATAATCCGTACCTTTGAGGGGTTCACAGTATCAAGAGATAACTGTCTGAACACCTGTGCCAATACACATTTGTTAGCATCAAAAAAGGCTTACAGAGGTTTAGATTTAGAAGGAAGCTAGAGACCATCTGACATAACACCTTGAAACTACAAGTGGAGAAACTAAGCCCCTGAACCTAACCGGATGGGCTTCTGCCCAGGCAGCAGGGTACTGCTCAGATGCTTTGATGGTTCCCACACGCGATTCTTCACAACTCTCTTTAAGCTTCCATTGACTTGTTGCATTTGTCAAGAACTGAATTATATCATAGGCCAGAAAGCTATTTACAATCCTAAAAGGCCTATTAGTAAAACAGAGCTCTCAGCTGTAGCCAGGCGAACCGTAAAATCTCAGTGACTTCATATAAGAGAATTTCATACCTGACTCATGTTAAATTCGGGGGCTTCCCAGGTGGTGCTAGTGGTAAAGAATGTGCCTGCCAATGCCAGCGATCCCTGGGTCAAGAAGATCCCCTGGAGGAGGGCATGGCAGCCCACTCCAGCATTCTTGCCTGGAGAATCCCATGGGCAGAGGAGCCTGGTGGGCTACAGCCCATGGGGTCACAAAGAGTCAGACAGGACTGAGCAACTTAGCGTGTACGCATGTTTAATCTACTGCCGTGTGTTCTTAGCTGGCAGGTGATTGTGGTCTTCTGGGGGACCCAGACACCTTTCCTCCATGCACGCTGACCTCTAGGACATCAGAATTTTCTCTTTTCAACTGGAAAAGGGAGAAAAGAAAGTGTAAAGATACGTGGAGTTGTTTTAAATGCCCGGCTGGGTGGCCAGTGTGTTCATTTATTCCATTGCCTAGAATGCAGCCGCATGGAAGTGCAGTCCAGCTGTTTGCCCAGGAAGCAGGGAGGCGCAGATTCGGATACGCATCTGTGTCGCAAAGGGCTGTGCACATGCGTGGGAATATTCTGGAAGTCAGGGAGGTCAGCAAGGACTTGGTCTTTCTATGGAAGTCCTCTTTTTCTTCAGCAATGTGTTAGAGTCCTCTGCACTTACCCTAGTAGTATCAGCCTCTCCAGACAGGGCTAGGGTGGTCTGTTTGGCCCACCTGTTCTAGTTACTTCTGGAGGTGGCACAGTATAGTGAAAAGAACACTGGAGTCATACATCCTTGGGTCCAGATCCCCAGTTTGCCACTTATTCATAGTGAAAGTCATTCAGCCGTGTCCAACTCTTTGCGACCCCAGACTATACAGTCCATGGGATTCTCCAGACCAGAAGACTGGAGTGGGGAGCCTTTCCCTTCTCCAGGGGATCTTCTCAACCCAGGTCACCTGCATTGCAGGTGGATCCTTTACCAGCTGAGCCACCAGGGAAGACCATTGCCACTTATTAACCCTGTGAATTTGAGCAAGCTGCTTAAGCTCTTGGAGTCTTGCTTTCCTTATTGTCAAATAGGGGCAGAAAGAATCTAGATAAACCAGCCAGCATTTACGGAGGTGGTGCTCTGTGACAGGTTCTGTGGTCCATAGCGAAACAGCAGAGGTCTAAAAAGTAAAAACAAAGGAAGGCACGCAGCGATATGCAGACAGCCATCGTCCCGGCTGGCACTCAGCACACACGTCCGGCCTCCCCTCACCACGCTCTACTGCACGCTCTACAGATTTGGTATGACTATTTATTTCCTTCTGTCCCTACGCATCTAAGCCAGGAAAACAGGTTTGTCCCTAGAAATTCCAGAATGAATAAGTCAGTGACTAACGATGCATCTGAGAGATGAAAAGGTCCCGTGGAGGATGTTTTCCTGTGGTTTGGAGCTGAACTGATGAGGTGATGACTCTAGGAGGCATGTTGAAGGTGCAAGGGCTTAAAACAGAATGATTTGAGCTACCAAGTCCTTGTTCAACTCCAACAGAGTCAACAAAACCAGGAAAGCAGCAAGCCCTCTTCAAGGCTAGTGGTCTTTGCTTCACAAGACATCCTTTACACACCAGAGAAGGGGCATCTTAGAGGTGGTGACTGGGTCCCTCCTACTTGCTAACAGATCAGGAAGAGCATCAGAGACCCCCAGGCGCCCAAGAGGGGGGAGTTGCAGCTCTTTCCTGAGACCCCCCCCACTCCGCACCCGGGGAACACTTGCTTCTGGTCCTCCTTGATCCCCTCTCTCTGGCTCTAGTTTTATCGCTCTCAGTGATTTCTGCAAAGGACCGGAGAGCTCTCTTTTGCTTGCTGGAAAGCCCGCCTCATTTTTTACTCCCTTGCTTCCTTCTTTTCATGAATCTGTTTTGTTTCTCTTTGTTTGCTTTTATGTTTTTCTTTTAAATGCAGAAGAGGCTCAACGGGAGGAAGGGGGCAGGTAAACAATGGAGACACTGTCTCCAGACCAGAAACTTCTCTACAGTTAACTCCAGTTAGCTCTGCACCAGGCATTCCTAATGCCCCAAACCACGTGGACGCTGCTGGCCCCATACAAGGCAGTGGGGGCGTTGAAGGCATCCCGGGGAACACTTGCTTCTGGTCCTCCTTGATCCCCTCTCTCTGGCTCTAGTTTTATCGCTCTCAGTGATTTCTGCAAAGGACCGGAGAGCTCTCTTTTGCTTGCTGGAAAGCCCGCCTCATTTTTTACTCCCTTGCTTCCTTCTTTTCATGAATCTGTTTTGTTT
Organism: Oreotragus oreotragus; assembly: GCA_006410675.1. Lineage (NCBI taxonomy): Eukaryota > Metazoa > Chordata > Mammalia > Artiodactyla > Bovidae > Oreotragus > Oreotragus oreotragus. Next base: position 81,297 of record SJYX01005591.1, on the reverse strand, counting down.
CTCTTTGTTTGCTTTTATGTTTTTCTTTTAAATGCAGAAGAGGCTCAACGGGAGGAAGGGGGCAGGTAAACAATGGAGACACTGTCTCCAGACCAGAAACTTCTCTACAGTTAACTCCAGTTAGCTCTGCACCAGGCATTCCTAATGCCCCAAACCACGTGGACGCTGCTGGCCCCATACAAGGCAGTGGGGACGTTGAAGGCATCCCTGGTTGTGGCCCTGGGGATTCAGTGTGGCTCTTCAGCTGTGACATTGGGTACCTGGCCTTCCCTTTCTTAATACTCAGTTTCCTCATCTGTGAAATGGGCACGACTATTATTTATCTCAATACCAAGGTAAAGGTTGAAAGAAACAGCATGAAAGGTTGAGAAGGTTGAGAGAAACAGTCTCAGCACCGAGACTGGCGCACCAGAAGCGCAAATGCTGAATGATAAGCATCACTGGGACGTCCCTGGTGGTCCAGGGGCTAAGACTCCCAGCTCCCAACGCAGGAGGCCCGAGCCCCAGCCCTGGCCAGGGGATTAGGCCCCACATGCCACAGCTAAGAGTTTGAATGCCACGATTAAAGAACTGGATGCACAATGAAGATCGGAGGCCCCATGAGCTGCAGCTGAGACCCAGTTCAGCCAAGTCAATAAACAGATACTATTAAAATAAACGCCATCAGCACCACCCTCCCCCTCGTATCTCCAGGCCGAATGCACCGCCCCGCCAGGAAAGCTGAAGGGGACAAATGCAGTGACCTGGTCACTTGCTCAAGCACATTTGCTGAATCCCATAACCAAATGCCATCCAGCTTTCCCCCACAGTGCATTTCACAGTCCAGGGAGTAAAGAGTCGTGGGTGTGACTCAGAAATGGGTCTTCCAGCCCTACTCTCCAGGCCTGGTCCTCGAGAGCTGCCCGTTTGCTTGACTTTTTTCGTATTTATTTGTCTGTCTTTCTCTCTTTCTTTGGCTGCACCAGGTGTTGGCTGTGGCGCATGGGGAGCTCTTCCCAGTGTCGTGTGGGATCTCNCCAGCCCTAATCTCCAGGCCTGGTCCTCGAGAGCTGCCCGTTTGCTTGACTTTTTTCGTATTTATTTGTCTGTCTTTCTCTCTTTCTTTGGCTGCACCAGGTGTTGGCTGTGGCGCATGGGGAGCTCTTCCCAGTGTCGTGTGGGATCTCCGTTCCTGGACCAGGGTTGGAACCAGGCCCGCTACGTTGGGAGCGCTGAGTCTTAGCTACCCATTCATTTTAAATATCCCTTCAGGATGTCTGTGAAAGAAGACATCGCTGAAAATCTATTACTAAAGCCTCTAGAACACTGTTGCCACTGACTGCCCCCACAACAGGCTTCCCAGGTAGCACTGCTGGTAAAGAGTCCGCCTGCCAGTGCAGGAGACGAAAGAGGCTCGGATTCAATCCCTGGGTCAGGAAGGTCCCCTGGAGGAGGGCATGGGAGCGCATCCAGTGTTCTGGCCTGGAGAATCCCATGGACAGAGGAGCCTAGCAGGCTGCAGTCCATGGGATTTAAAAGAGCTGGACACGACAAGCTTTTTAGCATGCATGTATGCATGCCTCCGCAACACACCCAACTCTATTGTTCCCTCTTCTCCAGACAAGGATTTCTTACCCAGTTCCTTCTCTTAAAAGAACTCTTAGGAGGTTGCTTCATCAGGATGAGGGCTCCCTGTCTTCACCCAGCTTCACCCTAGATGGTCTTGGTGCTGCCTGGGTCACGTGGGAAACTCCAGGCAGAACTTGGTGTCAGAAGTTAGCACACTCGTGGAAGGTCAGGCTCGGTTTTGCTTGTGACTGTCCAAATGACCTTGATCNCTGCCTGGGTCACGTGGGAGACTCCAGGCAGAACTTGGTGTCAGAAGTTAGCACACTTGTGGAAGGTCAGGCTCGGTTTTGCTTGTGACTGTCCAAATGACCTTGATCATGGGACTTCCCTGGTGGCCCAGTGGTTAGGACTCCATGCTTCCAATTCAGGGGCACAGGTTCAATCCTTGGTCATGGAACGAAGATCCCACATGCCCTTGTAGGGCAAAAAACAAAACAAAACAAAAAACTCTGATCCTGACCAACCTAGGCCACCTTCTCAGACTCCCATTTCCCTTTCTATATATGAGGTGTTCGAACTAGTGTGAGCCCAAAGGACCCTTTACCCACCGCTGTTCCTTGAATTTTACTATTCAGAGCCCATAGCTGAGAGCCAATTGAACTAATTTGCCTCTGAAATTTGGCATGGAATAGCGCTGCCCACCAACCTGCCATATGTGTCCCCTTGATGATGGTCAGAGGAACAAAGAATCCAGAGGGCAGAGTGGACTGACTGGGGGCCCCCGTCACAGAGGTTTGCCCAGGGAGAGGCACTGTTGCATGCTTTGCAGACAGAAGGGCAAAACTTTCCATTTCTGAGCCTCAAAAAGAGAAGAAATGACTCTGAGACTCCTTCCCACTGCTAATTATTTTACTCAGGCTGTGTCTGCTCTGCTGGTTTTAAATAAAAACCTACACAGCCTGCTATCCAAATATAGACCCACGGCGTCTAGAGAAGAGACAGCGAGGGACTTATGGTAGCAAAGGCCCCTCAAGTAACCAACAAATGGGCCTTAATCATATCAAACCCACAAGTCAGCATTAGAAATAAAGAGAAAGCAAATGAGTTTTGTTTGGGGCACAGGAAGGTTTTTAATAGGGTTTCTTCTCTTGATGAAAAGCAATTGTGATCAATACCAAGAACAAATAATTGCTTGTAATAAAAAGTACTCAGGGAATTCCCTGGCAGTCCAGTGGTTAGGACTTCACACCTGCTTTCACTGCCAGGGTCTTGCATTTGAACCCTGGTTGGAGAGCTAAGATCCCACAAGCTGTGTGGCACAGCCAAAAAAAAAAAAAAAAGTTTTAAAAAAATGAGTATTCATGGCTATATCCCAATGGAACCACATCACAGATTTGTTTATGACTTTAAAAGGTAAGCAGTGCTTTGTAAATTTCATCATCTCACCCATCTACTAAAAATAAGTGCCTGTGTTATTAAGGCCTCATGGCTAACGTTTCTCACCCATCTACTAAAAATAAGTGCCTGCGTTATTAAGGCCAATGGCTAACGATTGGAGCTGAATTTACACTTAATCCATGAGTCACTCAAAATACAGCTGTTTCTGCTCGTGCTGGCTCCATCGGTCATTCATACCTTAGTGCGGATGAATCCGGTCGGACCCTTCCCCCGGGAGTCACTCACACTGACAGGAGCAGATGGAAGGAGGTGTGGAGGAGGAACTCCAGGGCCCTGCTCAGGACAGAGGAAGAGCATGTTGAACCAGAGGCCATGAGACCCTCCTCACCTGACAGATTTGCGGGCAGGTTTCTCGATCTCGGCGCCAGTGACTCAAGGATATGGATGAGCCTTTGCTGTGGAGGGCTAACCTGGGCACTGTAAAATGCTCAGCAGCATCCGTGGCCTGTCTCCAAACATTACCCACCGTCTCCAGGAAGACAAACTCCCGGGTGCAGCCTGCCCGCCTAAGGGCAGCCCTGTAGGTGCTCACGGCAGCTTCAGGCCGTGTCTGTCTGTGAGTCAGTGTACGGATCCACTGAGTGCCTCTCACGTGGAGGCACCTGCAAAACCGGATGTTTCTGCCCCAGCATCTTCCTCACTGGGGCGGTTTCCTCCTCCCCACCTTTTCTCATCTTTCCAGGTGAGTGGACCCTAGAGCTGAGGCAGTCGCAGGCAAGGCAGCCCCAGGAGGTGAGCTGCCCCTCTGGCTTGGGGGAGCAAGTTTGGTCATTTCTGATGCCTTCCAGTTCACTTGCCATCTTGTCTCAAGTAAATCCACGAGAACTCGAGGGAGCACACCCTCTGGTCGGAGAGCATGCTGGCTCTGCCGTCGTGGTGACTCAGCTTCTGCGCAGAAGCCGCCAGCTGTGGACGTGTGCCCGACACACGGGGTGATGCCCAACAGCGCAACGGTTCTTCTTCTTTCGGTTACTATTCGGTCAGAAGAGACCTCGGGCCAGACTTTCAGAGAGCCAGAGATGTTCGTATCTCAGATGTTTATTATTCCATGGCCAAACTCAGACAAGTGTGTTCATTTGGACATCATGTCCTTTCTACATTTCTAAAGAAACACGCTCTTGAATTCCATTTTTTAAACATCTTTGTTGGAGCACAGTTGCTTTACAATGCTGGGTTAGTTTTGACTGTACAGCAGAGGGAATCGGCTGTATGAATATGTATAGCCCCTCTTTCTTTGGACTCCCTTCCCATTTAGGTCCCCACAGAGCATCAAGTGGAGGCCCCTTGCTTTGGCCGGTCCCCACTAGTTGTCTGTGTTATAGATAGTAGTGTACCTGTGGTTTACCTGTGTCCATCCCCATGAGGAGAGACTCGGCTTCCTGGAGCCAGGTTTCCTGAGCAAATAGATGAACCTCCCTCAAAGCACTGTTTCTGCTAAGAGATGGTCCACAGTCACTCCCTAGGATTTTTCCATTTGTCATCAGGCCAAACTTGGCCCATCAGAGGAAGATTCCAGGCACAGCAGTGCCCTTTAACTAGTTGTGTGACTGGGCAAAGGTTTTCTTCTCTGCGCTACCACTGGCTCACCTGCAGAAAGTAGCCTCGGTCGCAGGGGAGATGAGAGGAGCTCCCCATTTACCCTCTGGGACTTTCGACAGTATCTTCAGTTCTCAGGGCCAAAGTTTCCTCACCTACGAAATGAAGCGAATAACAGCATCTCATTCACGGCATCGTTCTAATGAGCAATGCAAAATGCTCTAATGAGCATCTAGCAAAACACTAGATGTACCAGGCCTGGCACACAAGAGACCTTTTATAAGGGTTACCACTCAATATCCTAAACTCCAAATCAGGCATCCTGTTGCCAGTTCTAAACTATTAGGCGCCTTGGAGATGGCGGCTAGGACAGAGGTCAGTGCCCCTTACCTTGACTGGTTGCTTTCGTCCTCCGCGTTTTCTGGCCCCCGGCACGAGCATAAACGTCTGCCCCTGAAAGCTCACGGCCGCCGGGGCGGGAGGCAGCAGCAGCCGCTGCACAGCTGTCTCGTGTTTGGTAGCTTTACGGGAAGACAAAGGTCTTAATTAGAGAAACTGCCAATTTTGAGGTATCGCCTGGAAATGTCAGAACCTGAAACAGTGTTTGACATCGAGCAACACGTCCTTGTTGTATACCACAATGTGAATGTTTTCAGTTTAGGTCACGGGATGAAAAATCAGAAGACCCCCCCCCGCCCAGCACTTGCCTTGTCTGGGTGACGCTGCGCAGGGTCGTGACCTCGCTGCACTTCAGCTTCTTTATTTCAAACCTACGATCCGGTGTTTCAGTCCACAGGATTCCGTTCTCCAGCCCGAGGTGGCCACCCAAGTCATTTGGTGGTGGTTTCCCGCAACAGGTGGGGTGTGGCGGGTCAGCTAGGCCTCTGTGGGTTCGCTTCCTGACTCCGCCACTTATTTACCATGACCTTGAGCTTGTTGCTAAAGCGCTCTGTGCTCCAGTTCCCTCATCTGAAAACTGAGGGTAATACTTCTGCCTCACAGAATTACTGTGAAGATTCAATTTTACGTTTAACCGCAAAGTGGGTGCTTGGCGTCTAGTAAGCCTGCAGTCCACGTTACCTATTGCTTTTATTATCTTGGCTGTCTCTCAAGAGGAAGTCCTACAAAAGATGAAATTATTATCTGAAATCTTTGGGTTTGGATTTTTCCACCGCATGAACCAAACTGACCAACTCACCATTTAGGAAACAGAGACATTAAAGGCCTGTCCCTTTACTTCCCCTGACCTTTGCCTGCTGTTCGGTTGAGAGTCATGTGCAACTCTTTGCCACCCCACGGACTGCAGCACGCCAGGCCCCTCTGTCCTCCACTCTCGCCCAGAGTTTGCTCAGATTCATGTCCATTGAGTTGGTCATGCTCTCTAACCATCTTATTCTCTGCTGCACCCTTCTCCTCCCACCCCTAACCCCTCCCAGCATCAGGGTCTTTTCCAGTGAGTCATGTCTTCGCATCAGGTGGCCAAAGTATTGGAGCTTCAGCTTCAGCATCAGGCCTTCCAATGAATATTCAGGGTTGATTTCCTTTAGGATGGACTGGTTGGATCTCCTTACAGTCCAAGGGACTCTCAAGCGTCTTCTCCAGCACCACAGTTCCAAAGCATCGATTCTTTGGCTCTCCGTCTTACACACACACACGCACACGCACACGCACACGCACACTCCCCTGGTAGCTGAGTGGTAGAGAATCTACCTGCCAGTGCAACAGATGGGGAAGACACAGATTCAATCCCTGGGTCAGGAAGATCCCCTGGAGAATGTAGTGACAACCCACTCCAGTATTCTTTCCTGGAAAATTCCATGGACAGAGGAGCCTGGTGGGCTACAGTCCACTGGGTTTCAAAGAGTCAGACACAGCTGAGCACATACACAGCAGTGTGTGGGTGTGTGTGTGCGTGTGCCTGTGTGTATTACTTGACCTGCAATTCATCAAATACTACTTTCCTCTCTGATTCCCAGATAGGAAAATCATCCCTCTGTGTAGTAAATATTAAATCCTACCTAGGTTTAAATGGGGTGACTACACGTCTAACCAGTCCTATCTGCTCTCCATGGAGACCATGCCCTCAAGCAGACTGCCTTAAACCTCAGTGTGCACATGAATCACACGTGGATCTTGTTAAAATGCAGATTCTGCTTCTTCAGTTCTGAGGCCAGCATCCCGTGTTTCTAACAAGCTCTGGGTGAGGCTGATACTATGAGTCCTCAGACCACATTAAGTAACAAGGGCTTAGATGTATGTTTACAAGCCATCTGTGGACAGAGGAGGCGGGGAACAGCCTGGCCCTGGAGAGGGGCACGCAGGTTGGAGACCGGCAGACCTACAGGGACGGATGGTCAGGCACCGCCCCGGCCCCAGCTTTACCAGCTCTGTTTCGGTTTTTGTTTGGCTCCNCGCCCAGCACTTGCCTTGTCTGGGTGACGCTGCGCAGGGTCGTGACCTCGCTGCACTTCAGCTTCTTTATTTCAAACCTACGATCCGGTGTTTCAGTCCACAGGATTCCGTTCTCCAGCCCGAGGTGGCCACCCAAGTCATTTGGTGGTGGTTTCCCGCAACAGGTGGGGTGTGGCGGGTCAGCTAGGCCTCTGCGGGTTCGCTTCCTGACTCCGCCACTTATTTACCATGACCTTGAGCTTGTTGCTAAAGCGCTCTGTGCTCCAGTTCCCTCATCTGAAAACTGAGGGTAATACTTCTGCCTCACAGAATTACTGTGAAGATTCAATTTTACTTTTAACCGCAAAGTGGGTGCTTGGCGTCTAGTAAGCCTGCAGTCCACGTTACCTATTGCTTTTATTATCTTGGCTGTCTCTCAAGAGGAAGTCCTACAAAAGATGAAATTATTATCTGAAATCTTTGGGTTTGGATTTTTCCACCGCATGAACCAAACTGACCAACTCACCATTTAGGAAACAGAGACATTAAAGGCCTGTCCCTTTACTTCCCCTGACCTTTGCCTGCTGTTCGGTTGAGAGTCATGTGCAACTCTTTGCCACCCCACGGACTGCAGCACGCCAGGCCCCTCTGTCCTCCACTCTCGCCCAGAGTTTGCTCAGATTCATGTCCATTGAGTTGGTCATGCTCTCTAACCATCTTATTCTCTGCTGCACCCTTCTCCTCCCACCCCTAACCCCTCCCAGCATCAGGGTCTTTTCCAGTGAGTCATGTCTTCGCATCAGGTGGCCAAAGTATTGGAGCTTCAGCTTCAGCATCAGGCCTTCCAATGAATATTCAGGGTTGATCTCCTTTAGGATGGACTGGTTGGATCTCCTTACAGTCCAAGGGACTCTCAAGCGTCTTCTCCAGCACCACAGTTCCAAAGCATCGATTCTTTGGCTCTCCGTCTTACACACACACACACACACACACACACACACACACACACGCACTCCCCTGGTAGCTGAGTGGTAGAGAATCTACCTGCCAATGCAACAGATGGGGAAGACACAGATTCAATCCCTGGGTCAGGAAGATCCCCTGGAGAATGTAGTGACAACCCACTCCAGTATTCTTGCCTGGAAAATTCCATGGACAGAGGAGCCTGGTGGGCTACAGTCCGCTGGGTTTCAAAGAGTCAGACACAGCTGAGCACATACACAGCAGTGCGTGGGCGTGTGTGTGCGTGTGCCTGTGTGTATTACTTGAACTGCAATTCATCAAATACTACTTTCCTCTCTGATTCCCAGATAGGAAAATCATCCCTCTGTGTAGTAAATATTAAATCCTACCTAGGTTTAAATGGGGTGACTACACGTCTAACCAGTCCTATCTGCTCTCCATGGAGACCATGCCCTCAAGCAGACTGCCTTAAACCTCAGTGTGCACATGAATCACACGTGGATCTTGTTAAAATGCAGATTCTGCTTCTTCAGTTCTGAGGCCAGCATCCCGTGTTTCTAACAAGCTCTGGGTGAGGCTGATACTATGAGTCCTCAGACCACATTAAGTAACAAGGGCTTAGATGTATGTTTACAAGCCATCTGTGGACAGAGGAGGCGGGGAACAGCCTGGCCCTGGAGAGGGGCACGCAGGTTGGAGACCGGCAGACCTACAGGGACGGATGGTCAGGCACCGCCCCGGCCCCAGCTTTACCAGCTCTGTTTCGGTTTTTGTTTGGCTCCGCGGCTCTTAGCTGCAGCACACTGTAACTTTACTCGTGGTAGGCACACTCTTAGTTCTAGTCTGTGGATTCTGTCCCCTATCAGGGTTGATTTCCTTTAGGATGGACTGGAGGTGATGGAATTCCAGTGGAGCTGTTTCAAATCCTGAAAAATGATGCTGTGAAAGTGCTGCACTCAATATGCCAGCAAATTTGGAAAACTCAGCAGTGGCCACAGGACTGGAAAAGGTCAGTTTTCATTCCAATCCCAAAGAAAGGCAATGCCAAAGAATGCTCAAACTACCACACAATTGCACTCACCTCACATGCTAGTAAAGTAATGCTCAAAATTCTCCAAGCTGGGATTCAGCAATACATGAACCATGAACTTCCTGATGTTCAAGCTGGTTTTAGAAAAGGCAGAGGAACCAGAGATCAAATTGCCAACA
>SJYX01005591.1:0-70790 GCA_006410675.1 Oreotragus oreotragus | reverse complement strand
CTGAGCACCGAAGAATTGATGCTTTTGAACTGTGGTGTTGGAGAAGACTCTTGAGAGTCCCTTGGACTGCAAGGAGATCCAACCAGTCCATTCTGAAGGAGATCAGCCCTGGGATTTCTTTGGAAGGAATGATGTTAAAGCTGAAACTCCGGTACTTTGGCCACCTCATGCGAAGAGTTGACTCATTGGAAAAGACTCTGATGCTGGGAGGGATTGGGGACAGGAGGAGAAGGGCACAACAGAGGATGAGATGGCTGGATAGCATCATGGACTCGATGGACGTGAGTCTGGGTGAACTCCGGGAGTTGGTGATGGACAGGGAGACCTGGCGTGCTTCGATTCATGGGGTCGCAAAGAGTCGGACACGACTGAGCGACTGAACTGAGCTGAGCTGATCAGGGCTCTCGCCCGGGCCCCCTGCATAGGCAGCGTAGAGTCTTAGCCAGTGGACCACCAGGGGGGCCCCTCACCAGCTCTGTTTTGAGTAATTGAAAAGTTTAAGGGAAACGCCAAAAGGTATGAAAAAGACAGTAGAAATCACACTGCCTCTTGATTTTCCTGAACTCTTGAAACACTGTAGAGCAGGCGAAACCAGATTATCACCCAGAAGACAGGCAGGTCGAAAACAATTTAATTCTCCCTCAATGTCTGCCGTTGGACCAGAGCTGTGAGCACTAAGCCAGATTCTCCAGAGGAAACATTAGAGGCCACACAAGGCAATGTGGTTTTGATGTGGTTAGTGGTGTTCCGAGGGCCTGGAAACACCCCCAAGTGCCGCCTTCTCCCCTTCCCTGAGGAAGTTTGCCTGACGTCATAACCGAGGGTAAGAAAGATGTGGGGGACTTCCCAGCCCACTAGTCCTGAATGAAAGGGAAAACCCAGCTTCTCCAGACTGAAACGTCTCCTCCGTCAATGAAGGGACTATCCACACTGATCTTGATCCTCCTTACTTATGTGCACAAAGCAATATCTGGAAAATGGTTGTGAGATTCTATGAAAACGCAGAGGAAGGGGCCTCTGTCGGCCTGCATGACTGTGTTTCATCCATACCAAGGTATATTCTTGTCCAGTCTGTCCATCTCTGAGTCTAATTCGTTAATAGAATGTATATGTTTTGCCACCGTGTAACGGCTCCTGTGAAGTGTGATGTATAAAGCTGTTCGGATTTACCCGAGTCATATTTTGTCTTTTTACTAGGTAAATCTCAAAATTTGTTCTTTACCCACAAATTATGCCCCCGTCCTAATTTCCAAAGTTAGAAAAGATACGCACACATTTCCTCCTTTTGAAAGACGTATTTCAAGTTTGGGAACCAAAAAACGAGGCCAGAGTTACAGATGACCTAATGTTTTTTTTCAAAACTGTGGGTTCAGACTGGCAACAAGAATAAACGTTATGATCTGAACTTTCACACAGGAGAAGCTTAATCCTGACAACAAACACCTGTTCCCTTTTCTGTGCTTTTGGGGCTAAAATAATTACCTCAGCGGTGGAGTCATCTGACCTGAGGATTCTCTGATGAAATCCAGTATGAATTATGGAAAGCCAGTGACCCTTCCCAGGGAGAGATTCCACCGTGTTCTCTGGAAAGCCCTTTTCCAGCCTTTGCGGCCTGTGGTCTGTGCTCCAGCAATCGGCTTGCCCCCGAGTGGGTCACTCTTAGATGCAGCTCGCGATCCTGCTCCCTGCCTCGTTTCCATGCTGCGACTCTCCTAGTGGAGTTTCCCCCAGACTCTTTGAACACACGTTATTTTGTTGTTTGGCCTTTAACTTTGTCTCGGGCTAAACTTTAAAAGACATGAATGTGCATTTCGTTTAAATGTTCTAAATACACGCTTGCAAAAAAACGTTACCAGGAGGTGAGCACTGGAGCGCCGTTTCAGGATAATTATTGCGATTTCCACAGCTACGCCGATTGCTTTCCATGGAGATAGTGACTTCCTGATGGCAAAACTGGAGAAGTGAGACCAGCCAGATAAGGAAAAGGTTTCTCCCTTAGCAGTTTCCAGATCTCGCTCCCCTAATGGACTGAGAAAAACCTGAGATAGCAAACCTAAATTCACCTGCATGTGCGGGCAGAGAGGCTGGGCTCCACAGGAGGGAAAATTAATAGGCAGGTGCTCGGGAAAAGAAGGCCAAAACCACACAGTGATGGAAGGCAGCCTATCTGAACACGGAGGCTGATTTTGCAAGACTTTGCCCACAGGACGACATTTCTGAGGACGCGTTTCAAATAACTGGAGGATGGCAGAGCAGGGTCCTTTGGTGATCTTGTTTATAAAGTTTCCAGGAGTAAGCCCTAATGGGAAGGTTTGAGCACAATTTCCCCCATCTCAATATTTCATTCATTCATTCATTCTGTATGTATATCAATTCAATCTAATAAAAGGTTTTCTCTCTAAATTTTCAAATAAAATGTTGCTATTTGTTCCTCACACTGTGAGAGGCAGATGCTAGGGCCCTCCCAGTGCCCAGTTTCTTTGGAGACCTCTGCTCAGATCTGGAAATAACCATAGATACATGTTGCTGTTCGGTTGCTCAGCCATGCCCAACTCTTTGTGACCCCATGGATGGCAGCACACCAGGCCTCCCTGTCCATCACCAACTCCCTGGGCTTGCTCAGACTCGTATCCATTGAGTTGGTGATGCCATCCAACCATCTCATCCTCTGCCATCCCCCTCTCCTGTCTTCACTCTTTCCCAGCATCAGGGTCTTTTCCAATGAGTCACTTCTTCACATTAGGTGGCCAAAAGATTGGAGTTTCAGCTCCTCCTCCAGGGGAGCTTCCCCACCCAGGGATCGAACCCAGGTCTCTTGAATTGCAGGCAGATTGTTTGCCATCCGAGCCACCACGGAAGCCCAAGAGCAGGTTGTAGCCCATTCTAAACAGAAACACAAGAGTCAACCCCCCCACCCCTATTTCCACATCGGTTTAAATGACAGAAGCAACACCTACTTCTTGATTATTATTGTATGATGTGAATAAGATAATGTGTGGGAAACACTTAGGATGCTGCCTGGCGCACAGTAGGTGCTCAGTTAATCATAATTTATATTTGTGGTGCCCAGTCTGGCGTAGAGTAAGTGCTCAGTATATTTTTACAGTGTTACTGAACTTAGGTCTGGCTGCTCACAGCTCAAAGACCAACATTTGAGAGGCAAGTGTTGGTAGAATCGAAAAACATTGCTTTTAATCAGAAAGCCAGAAATCTGGGGAGAAGGTGGATTCATGTCCCAAAACCAACTCCAAAGACTCTTCTTGGCTGTGAAAGTGTTTTTAAAGAGAAAAGGGGACGTAATCTCAGTCACTGAGACGAGGAGTCAGGCTGGTCGCCATCCCCAGCTGTGTGCAGGCTGGCAGAGCCGCCTAGACAGAAGCCTCCCCTCCCCGGGCACCAGCAGACAAGCCTGCACCCCCATCCCAGCTGCTACCAGGCTGGGGCCAGGGGGCTGTGCCAGGCCAGGGGGCCCGAGAGGATGGCCCAGAGATGCCCCAGCCACACGATGGCACCTTCATGGAGCTCTGCCATTCACATCATCTGGGTGGCAAGCTGGGCCGCACAGGTGTGGCTTGGGCAGGAAAAAGGGAGCTCACCCAGCCGGGGTCTGGGAGGAACAGTCACCCCGCTGCCCTTTCTGTCTTCTCTGAGCACAGAGCTCCCCTCAACCTGCACCCTACATCTCTCCCTAGTGGGGTTACCCTTGCTGCTGCTGCTAAGCCGGCTAGCCAGCTTGTCTCACACAGAACACACTATTGCTCTGTAGGTCGAAAGTCCTGGATAGACGAGAGTCTATGTTCTATTCAGCTTCAGGGGTAATTTGACCTGTCTAGATTACATTCAATTACTTCCAAATAATACTTATTGAGGTCCTGTCATGTTAAGACTGTGCTTAGAGCTGTGGGATGTGAGAGATGGATAAGTTATCAGAGGCCAGTAAAGAAGGAAAACCTGCGAATACCACTGACTCACAAGGAGGCCGTGCTAAGTTCTTGCCTTACAGAAGAGACGGAGCAAGTAAGACAGATATTCCAGGGACAAATCCAATCTTCCCAAAGTCACGCGGCTGATAAGTGGAAGAGGTCGGATTTGAACTTTTTTTCATGTTTCTTTTTATTCGTTTTTGGCTGTGCTGGGTCCTCACTGCTACCTGGGGTTTCTCTAGTTGCGGTGAGCAGGGGCTTCTCGCTAGCGGCCGTCTGCGGGCTTCTCACCACACTGGCTTCTCTTGNGGACAAATCCAATCTTCCCAAAGTCACGCGGCTGATAAGTGGAAGAGGTCGGATTTGAACTTTTTTTCATGTTTCTTTTTATTCGTTTTTGGCTGTGCTGGGTCCTCACTGCTACCTGGGGTTTCTCTAGTTGCGGTGAGCAGGGGCTTCTCGCTAGCGGCCGTCTGCGGGCTTCTCACCACACTGGCTTCTCTTGTTGCTGAGCACAGGCTCCAGGGAGCCCAGGCTTCGGCAGCGGCGGTCTCTGGGCTCTAGGGTGCAGGCTCAGTAGCTGTGGCACTCAGGCTTCGTTGCTCCATGGGGTGTGGGATCTTCCCAGACCAGGGATTGAACCAGTGTCCCCTGCATTGGCAAGCAAATTCTTAACTGCTGAGCCCCCCAGGGAAGCCCCAGAATTTGAACCTTGACTAGCTGAGCCCATAGTCTTATCCACTAACCTCTCCCTGACTCTAAGAAGCAGAACAGTTTTCATTTTCACCAGCAGTTTGGGGAAGATAATACTATTGGTGGTAGAAAATCTGCATTGAATTGCTTTTAATAGAAATGAATCCACCTTGTGACTAACCAGTGGCTTCTGGATAAGAAAATAGGCAGAGTCTGTGCTTATGAAGCAGTTTTCTCTTTGCAATTATCAGATTATTGGAGAACAGGGATACTAATTCTTATAATTGAATTGTGCTAGGCAAGGTAAATGTAGCCCCCCAAAAAGAAAATTATACATGTAAATAAATGATTATATCATGAGGTAAACAGTAGCATGCAGGGCAAGGGAGGCACATTTTGGAACTATGGAAGTTTGAGGGTGGATGGATTGGTTCAAGAAAGTTTAAACAGTAAGCTAGGTCTTGAAAGTTGAATAGGGGTCAAAGCTGTGTCTTCACCATTGTGTTGTTTGACTGACCAAGCAAGCTAAGCAAGCCGGGTATGGTGACAGGCCAGCCTTCACAGGAATGCCTGTTTCATCAAAATGTCTCTCCATCGGCCTTGCACAACCATCAGGAATCCAACTTTAGACATTCATTCCCGGGCTGTGGACTTACACGCCTCAACCATCCTCTTTAAATCACAACTTCAGCTGAGAGGGGTGACTCATCCCAGATTCTAAGCCGTTAACAGAGTGGTGTGAAGTCCTCTGGGCTTCCCAGGTGGCGCGAGTGGTAAAGAACCCACCTGCCCACGCAGGAGACATAAGAGATGCGGGTTCAATCCCTGGGTCAGGAAGATCCCCTGGAGGAGGGCATGACAGCCCACTCCAGTATTCTGGCCTGGAGAATCCCATGGCAGAATCCCTGGCAGGCTACAGTCCATAGGGTAGCAAAGAGTTAGACACAACTGAAGCAGCTACGCATGCCTGTGAAGTCATTTGTCAAACTTATTTTTCCTGGAGATGTTTTTGAAAATCTTGTTTAGAGTAGACTTGCGCTGGAGGATGGGGCAAGGAAAAAAGATCGTTGAGCGCCTGAATGAAGAGCTAACACTTACTGAGTGTTTACAGTAAACACTGGTCCAAGACCTTTTTATGTACGAACTTATTTAACCATCACAGCGTTAGAATGTTCCCACCTTACGGACTCCTATTTCCACATCGGTTTAAATGACAGAAGCAACACCTACTTCTTGATTATTATTGTATGATGTGAATGAGATAATGTGTGGGAAACACTTAGGATGCTGCCTGGTGCACAGTAGGTGCTCAGTTAATCATAATTTATATTCGTGGTGCCCAGTCTGGCATAGAGTAAGTGCTCAGTATATTTTTACAGTGTTACTGAACTTAGGTCTGGCTGCTCACAGCTCAAAGGCCAACATTTGAGAGGCAAGTGTTGGTAGAATCGAAAAACATTGCTTTTAATCAGAAAGCCAGAAATCTGGGGAGAAACTGGATTCATGTCCCAAAACCAACTCCAAAGACTCTTCTTGGCTGTGAAAGTGTTTTCAAAGAGAAAAGGGGAAGTAATCTCAGTCACTGAGACGAGGAGTCAGGCTGGTCGCCATCCCCAGCTGTGTGCAGGCTGGCAGAGCCACCTAGACAGAAGCCTCCCCTCCCCGGGCACCAGCAGACAAGCCTGCACCCTCATCCCAGCTGCTACCAGGCTGGGGCCAGGGGGCTGTGCCAGGCCAGGGAGCCCGAGAGGATGGCCCAGAGATGCCCCAGCCACACGATGGCACCTTCACGGAGCTCTGCCATTCACATCATCTGGGCGNCCACCTAGACAGAAGCCTCCCCTCCCCGGGCACCAGCAGACAAGCCTGCACCCTCATCCCAGCTGCTACCAGGCTGGGGCCAGGGGGCTGTGCCAGGCCAGGGAGCCCGAGAGGATGGCCCAGAGATGCCCCAGCCACACGATGGCACCTTCACGGAGCTCTGCCATTCACATCATCTGGGCGACAAACTGGGCCGCACAGCTGTGGCTTGGGCAGGAAAAAGGGAGCTCACCCAGCCGGGGTCTGGGAGGAACAGTCACCCCGCTGCCCTTTCTGTCTTCTCTGAGCACAGAGCTCCCCTCAACCTGCACCCTACATCTCTCCCTAGTGGGGTTACCCTTGCTGCTGCTGCTAAGCCGGCTAGCCAGCTTGTCTCACACAGAACACACTATTGCTCTGTAGGTCGAAAGTCCTGGATAGACGAGAGTCTATGTTCTATTCAGCTTCAGGGGTAATTTGACCTGTCTAGATTACATTCAATTACTTCCAAATAATACTTATTGAGGTCCTGTCATGTTAAGACTGTGCTTAGAGCTGTGGGATGTGAGAGATGGATAAGTTATCAGAGGCCAGTAAAGAAGGAAAACCTGCGAATACCACTGACTCACAAGGAGGCCGTGCTAAGTTCTTGCCTTACAGAAGAGACGGAGCAAGTAAGACAGATATTCCAGGGACAAATCCAATCTTCCCAAAGTCACGCGGCTGATAAGTGGAAGAGGTCGGATTTGAACTTTTTTTCATGTTTCTTTTTATTCATTTTTGGCTGTGCTGGGTCCTCACTGCTACCTGGGGTTTCTCTAGTTGCGGTGAGCAGGGGCTTCTCGCTAGCGGCCGTCTGCGGGCTTCTCACCACACTGGCTTCTCTTGTTGCTGAGCACAGGCTCCAGGGAGCCCAGGCTTCGGCAGCGGCGGTCTCTGGGCTCTAGGGTGCAGGCTCAGTAGCTGTGGCACTCAGGCTTCGTTGCTCCATGGGCTGTGGGATCTTCCCAGACCAGGGATTGAACCAGTGTCCCCTGCATTGGCAAGCAAATTCTTAACTGCTGAGCCCCCCAGGGAAGCCCCAGAATTTGAACCTTGACTAGCTGAGCCCATAGTCTTATCCACTAACCTCTCCCTGACTCTAAGAAGCAGAACAGTTTTCATTTTCACCAGCAGTTTGGGGAAGATAATACTATTGGTGGTAGAAAATCTGCATTGAATTGCTTTTAATAGAAATGAATCCACCTTGTGACTAACCAGTGGCTTCTGGATAAAAAAATAGGCAGAGTCTGTGCTTAGGAAGCAGTTTTCTCTTTGCAATTATCAGATTATTGGAGAACAGGGATACTAATTCTTATAATTGAATTGTGCTAGGCAAGGTAAATGTAGCCCCCCAAAAAGAAAATTATACATGTAAATAAATGATTATATCATGAGGTAAACAGTAGCATGCAGGGCAAGGGAGGCACATTTTGGAACTATGGAAGTTTGAGGGTGGATGGATTGGTTCAAGAAAGTTTAAACAGTAAGCTAGGTCTTGAAAGTTGAATAGGGGTCAAAGCTGTGTCTTCACCATTGTGTTGTTTGACTGACCAAGCAAGCTAAGCAAGCCGGGTATGGTGACAGGCCAGCCTTCACAGGAATGCCTGTTTCATCAAAATGTCTCTCCCATCCGCCTTGCACAACCATCAGGAATCCAACTTTAGACATTCATTCCCGGGCTGTGGACTTACACGCCTCAACCATCCTCTTTAAATCACAACTTCAGCTGAGAGGGGTGACTCATCCCAGATTCTAAGCCGTTAACAGAGTGGTGTGAAGTCCTTTGGGCTTCCCAGGTGGCGCGAGTGGTAAAGAACCCACCTGCCCACGCAGGAGACATAAGAGATGCGGGTTCAATCCCTGGGTCAGGAAGATCCCCTGGAGGAGGGCATGACAGCCCACTCCAGTATTCTGGCCTGGAGAATCCCATGGCAGAATCCCTGGCAGGCTACAGTCCATAGGGTAGCAAAGAGTTAGACACAACTGAAGCAGCTACGCATGCCTGTGAAGTCATTTGTCAAACTTATTTTTCCTGGAGATGTTTTTGAAAATCTTGTTTAGAGTAGACTTGCGCTGGAGGATGGGGCAAGGAAAAAAGATCGTTGAGCGCCTGAATGAAGAGCTAACACTTACTGAGTGTTTACAGTAAACACTGGTCCAAGACCTTTTTATGTACGAACTTATTTAACCATCACAGCGTTAGAATGTTCCCACCTTACGGACGAGGAAACTGAAGTGCAGAGCAGAGCCGTGACTTGCCCAAGGTCACTAAGAGCTCTGTGAGTAGGTGACCTGCCCGCAGTGGGGAGCAAGGACCCAGAGGACGCAGGAGGAGGGAGAGAGATGGAGAAAAGGAAGCCAGAAGTAGGGGCCATCAAAAGCAGCCTCACCTGCACACACGTTTTGTTGAGGATGAGGTGGTGGCGGCAGGTATGTCGATGGCGGTCGTGGCATTGAGGGTAAAGGTGAGATACCTGTGTCCGCTGAACATAGTACAAGTAACCTGAAAAGTGAAAGTGAAAGTGTTAGTCACTCAGTCATGTCAGACTCTTTGCAACCCCATGGACTGTAGTCCGCCAGGCCCCTCTCTGTCCATGGGATTCTCCAGGCAAGAATACTGGAGTCGGTTGCCATTTCCTATTCCAGGGGATCTTCCCGACCCAAGGATTGAACCAGGGTCTCCTGCACTGCAGGCAGATTCTTTACTGTCTGAGCCACTGGATGCTCAAAAGAAACATATTATTTTATTAATAGTATTGTTCCCTTTGGAGAGAAGGCGGTACATATGGTCAGGTACAAGACATACATTAGGTGGCTACACGTTGTGTTCACCTGAAGAGCACTTAATTACTAAATACATCCACATACATTATTTCATCTGAGTCTTAGAAAAATCCCATGAGCAACATTATGTTGCCCTTTTGCAAACGGCAAAACTGACACTTGGAGTCAGGAAGCAATCTTCCCACGAGTAAGACCCTTCAGGCCCTCTCGGAAGACTTGGGACTCCAGTGAGACCCTTCAGGCCCTCTCGGAAGACTTGGGACTCGAGTAAGACCCTTCAGGCCCTCTCGGAAGACTTGGGACTCCAGTGAGACCCTTCAGGCCCTCTCGGAAGACTTGGGACTCGAGTAAGACCCTTCAGGCCCTCTCGGAAGACTTGGGACTCCAGTGAGACCCTTCAGGCCCTCTCGGAAGACTTGGGACTCCAGTGAGACCCTTCAGGCCCTCTCGGAAGACTTGGGACTCCAGTGAGACCCTTCAGGCCCTCTCGGAAGACTTGGGACTCCAGTGAGACCCTTCAGGCCCTCTCGGAAGACTTGGGACTCCAGTGAGACCCTTCAGGCCCTCTCGGAAGACTTGGGACTCCAGTGAGACCCTTCAGGCCCTCTCGGAAGACTTGGGACTCCAGTGAGACCCTTCAGGCCCTCTCGGAAGACTTGGGACTCCAGTGAGACCCTTCAGGCCCTCTCGGAAGACTTGGGACTCCAGTGAGACCCTTCAGGCCCTCTCGGAAGACTTGGGACTCCAGTGAGACCCTTCAGGCCCTCTCGGAAGACTTGGGACTCCAGTGAGACCCTTCAGGCCCTCTCGGAAGACTTGGGACTCCAGTGAGACCCTTCAGGCCCTCTCGGAAGACTTGGGACTCCAGTGAGACCCTTCAGGCCCTCTCGGAAGACTTGGGACTCCAGTGAGACCCTTCAGGCCCTCTCGGAAGACTTGGGACTCCAGTGAGACCCTTCAGGCCCTCTCGGAAGACTTGGGACTCCAGTGAGACCCTTCAGGCCCTCTCGGAAGACTTGGGACTCCAGTGAGACCCTTCAGGCCCTCTCGGAAGACTTGGGACTCCAGTGAGACCCTTCAGGCCCTCTCGGAAGACTTGGGACTCCAGTGAGACCCTTCAGGCCCTCTCGGAAGACTTGGGACTCCAGTGAGACCCTTCAGGCCCTCTCGGAAGACTTGGGACTCCAGTGAGACCCTTCAGGCCCTCTCGGAAGACTTGGGACTCCAGTGAGACCCTTCAGGCCCTCTCGGAAGACTTGGGACTCCAGTGAGACCCTTCAGGCCCTCTCGGAAGACTTGGGACTCCAGTGAGACCCTTCAGGCCCTCTCGGAAGACTTGGGACTCCAGTGAGACCCTTCAGGCCCTCTCGGAAGACTTGGGACTCCAGTGAGACCCTTCAGGCCCTCTCGGAAGACTTGGGACTCCAGTGAGACCCTTCAGGCCCTCTCGGAAGACTTGGGACTCCAGTGAGACCCTTCAGGCCCTCTCGGAAGACTTGGGACTCCAGTGAGACCCTTCAGGCCCTCTCGGAAGACTTGGGACTCCAGTGAGACCCTTCAGGCCCTCTCGGAAGACTTGGGACTCCAGTGAGACCCTTCAGGCCCTCTCGGAAGACTTGGGACTCCAGTGAGACCCTTCAGGCCCTCTCGGAAGACTTGGGACTCCAGTGAGACCCTTCAGGCCCTCTCGGAAGACTTGGGACTCCAGTGAGACCCTTCAGGCCCTCTCGGAAGACTTGGGACTCCAGTGAGACCCTTCAGGCCCTCTCGGAAGACTTGGGACTCCAGTGAGACCCTTCAGGCCCTCTCGGAAGACTTGGGACTCCAGTGAGACCCTTCAGGCCCTCTCGGAAGACTTGGGACTCCAGTGAGACCCTTCAGGCCCTCTCGGAAGACTTGGGACTCCAGTGAGACCCTTCAGGCCCTCTCGGAAGACTTGGGACTCCAGTGAGACCCTTCAGGCCCTCTCGGAAGACTTGGGACTCCAGTGAGACCCTTCAGGCCCTCTCGGAAGACTTGGGACTCCAGTGAGACCCTTCAGGCCCTCTCGGAAGACTTGGGACTCCAGTGAGACCCTTCAGGCCCTCTCGGAAGACTTGGGACTCCAGTGAGACCCTTCAGGCCCTCTCGGAAGACTTGGGACTCCAGTCTTCCAACCTCATCCTGTCTCCCTCCACCAAGGTGGACACAAGTCCAGCCCATTTCGTTTCTCATTTCAGTTATCTTCTTGGAGAAATGCAATTCAATAGGTTCTTCAAAGGGGGAAATCTAACCTTCCTATAAAAGGGAGAGGGAGGTGGATCCTGGTGGTTTTCTTGGGAAAACAGGAGGTGGTTGTATAAGGACTGGGAAAGGGCACTCTGGCCATAGGAAAGTCTCTGCAAAGATTCTGTGTTGGGAATGAGCTTCCCAGGTTTGATGTCCACGTGTCCAGAGGACAGAGAGCTGGAGGCGGAGGCACAGGATCGAGGCTCAGCGGACAGGCTGATAAACGCCACAGAGCCTGCGAGCTGCAGCAAGACCTGAGCGTGTCATTCCAGTATTGATGGGAAGTCACCGGAAGATTCTCAGCAGCAGGGAAATCTACTCTGATGTACATTTTTCAAAGGTCACTCTAGCTGCTGTGTGGACTGTGGACTGTAGATGGCAGAGAGTGAAAGGTGGGAGACGAATTGTGAACATCAACAAGTGACTGGGAAAATTGAACAAGACAATAAACAGTGTGTAAAGAACTTTCAAAGTCATCATCAAATGCTGGTTATTAATAGGTCAATGGTGATTCATCAAACTAAGGCAACCAATGAGACCGTTTCAGTTAACAGTACAGAAGATATGAAGCAGCAGATGAAGTGCTTCTCTGGATTTTAGTTTCCCCATCAATCAGGTGGCAAAACGGTTTTGTGCTTCTGGGATGTTCATGAAGGTAAATCAAAGTGGCTAGTTCTATACCTGGTCCGTAGTCAATGCTCAGCCAAACATGAGTCTCCTATTCTACGTGACTCCACAAATAAAAGTCAGTGGATGTGAACATAGTCTGAGAATTCCATAAGGCTAAAACTTAGGGTTGGAATAAAAAATGTGAGCAGAAATCAGAGACCTCAGTGGCCTCATGCTTTACACTGATAATTCTACACACTCGCTGGGTGTGCAAAGCATATTATATATACATCCCCTGAATACAGAATGTGGTTGGGGGTCTCAGTGCCTTGTGTTGATGGCCTTTTAATGCAAACTCAACACTCATAACTGGTGCCATGAAACCCCAGCCTGCCCAGCAGACCCTTTCTGAGCACACTGGCATAATTCTGTCTCCCTTGCCTCAGCACTGTTGTGTGTCAGCTTGCTTTTGTGTCCTGAAATACTTGCATATTTTCATGTAATTCTTTTTTTGGATGGACACATTTATTTTCTATTATCTTTAATGAAATTTCCAGAGATAGGATGTAGGTAGTTCTGTGGGATTTATGTTTTTTTCTTTTTGGGAAAGAACCCTTTAAGGTCAGTTCTAGGTCACTTGAGCCCTTAGAATTACGGTCATCTAACACAAATGCAATCATTCACATCTAAATGCCCTGAGACACATAGGTCAATGTGTGTCTAGTTATTTTTGTAGCAGTTCACATGCCCCCTCTAGTTTTTTTTTTCCTTTGATTCTACTTATTTATCAATTTTCCTCATAACTGCCCTATTAAATTAATTATCTTGATGCCTAGAGTATGAAATATTAAAAGCCAGATGTTAACTGAGATCCATTTTGGAGCTCATACTTCAGGAACTCATTGGAAAAGACTCTGATGCTGGGAGGGATTGGGGGCAGGAGGAGAAGGGGACGACCGAGGATGAGATGGCTGGATGGCATCACGGACTCGATGGACTCGAGTCTGAGTGAACTCTGAGAGATGGTGATGAACAGGGAGGCCTGGCGTGATGCGATTCATGGCGTCGCAAAGAGTCGGACACGACTGAGCGACTGAACTGAACTGAACTGAACTTCAGGAACTGTAAGATATTATCATTGCCAGAGTCTCCCTTTTAAAAAATGTCTTTCCACTACTGTGCACACCTGTATCCCAGGTAATCCTCAGAAGGACAGGCTTTTGATTGAATGTGTATTTACATCCATTCCTGCAATCTACAAGACAACAGCCAGTTAACATCTGACTTTTAATGCTTCGAGCAGTAGATCCCAAAACAATTGATGAGTATTTTAATACAAGTTTAGTCCAAGGCGTGTAAAACATTCGAGTCTGAGAAGGAAACTGCACCTTTATCTGAAATCTGCCAATAATTTGTTTTCTTACCTTAGATTTTCTTAACCCTGTGGATCTCAAACTCTGCTGGGTATCAGAACCTTTTGCAGAACTTGGTAAATATCCAAGTTCCCAGGCCCCATCCTATCTCAGTAAGCCGGGTCTCTGGTTTGAGTTTAGGGGGAGCCAAAGGATATGAGTTGGCACAGAAATAACAGGACCCTCATTGCTAAGCAAACATGGAGTGACACAGGGCACAGTGCCCACAGTCAGCTGAAGTGAAGGGGCCTGGAATGCTGTCTCATCCCCCCTTGGGAATGGAATGGGAATTATATTTGCCCTCTTCATCTTGGGAGCTAAAATCCCACATGCTGCCTGGCACAGCAGAAAAATTCTGGGCTTCCCAGATGGCACAGTGGTAAAGAACCCGCCTGCCAGTGCAGGAGGTATGAGAGACACGGGTTAGATTCCTGGGTCAGGAAGATTTCCTGCAGGAAAGAATGGCAACCCACTCCAGTATTCTTGCTTGGAGAATCCCAAGGACAGAGGAGCCTGGCGGACTATAGTCCATGGGGTCGCAAAAAGTCAGACATGACTGAGTGGCTAACACTTTATGTTCATCTTGGGAAGGTAACCGAGATCCCTCCTTAAATAAATACTTCTTGAGCTTTTCTGTGACCCAGCCAGGACTTCTCGTCCCAGCAGTACCCCAGCCAAAAAACCTGCCAACTGAGCAACGGAATATCACTATCATGAGTGTAATTGCAGACCGTAATTACGAGCTTGGACATGGCTCCAGTGAATGGAACACTTTTCCCAGACCACCTCGGCTTCTTTTCATAGGAAAATGGAAGGCAATCTTATTCCTTGTCTCAGCCTCCAAATAACATCTCTTGCTTGTAAGAAATCCCCACTCTTGCTGGCCCAGGGGATGTGCTGAGCAAGCTTTAATGGGCCGTGCTACAAAGAAGAACGTCCCCTTGGTGAGATCTCTTCCAGCGTCTCTCATCCACGCGTGTTGACTAGCTCCCTTCACTGGAGAGCACTCTCTACCCATTAGGCTGTATTTCTTAATTTCTGTGTGGTCAAGGGATTAATACCACATTTTAAGAATTTCTGCAGAAAAATCAAATGTTGGAGGCTCTATAAAAACACTGTGATAACTTTAACATTACTTACAAAGGAACATTGCACAATGTAATTTACTGAGGATTTAGAGTCCGTGATGATTGAGTAGACATCCTAGAAACACACATGGGTGAGACCGTGTCTCACATCAGTCGAAACAACGAAACTCCTTTTGCAGAGTTAATCCTCGCATTCAGTGACTTTATATTCAGCTCATGAAAACATCACACCCTCATGGATACTAGGTCCTTGAAAGAATTCTGCAGAGCTATGTTTCATCTTAAATGCCATACAATCTCCCAAGATCCTAATCTTTTGTTTTCTTTTCATGGGAAGTGAGAATAAGTGCCCATAACTGCACCAGCAGCTGGCAGGGCGGGGTCCTGACCTTTAGGATTCACCATGCATTGAATAATGCCACCTAAATGAAGGAGAAAGACCCCCGGGCTATTTCACACCCCTCACACAATGCCAAGCACAGATCTGTGCACAGAGTGGATTTTCAGGGCTCTTCTCTGAGTAAGATCAAACGTTGCATCCCAAGCATTGTATGATTTTTTTCTTAAGGGGATCATTTCTTACTGGCCAAGTGAGGGTATTTCAAGCTGCAGGAGTTCCACTTACTGTGACAGAGGAATTGAGTGTTGCCTATTACTGCCTGGCTGTGATTTTGTTGGCAGTCTTCTCCTATACTAGAAATGAAGTGGACAGGAGTCAGGACTTCCACGAGGTAGTCCCAAGATCAGGAATGGTAAACGCAGCTTCCAAACGGGGCTGGGAGCAGATGACACCTTTAGACAAACCACCCTAACCAACATCTCTGAAGACATCTAGCAGCTTGACAGAGGGGACTGGTGAAAACCGAAAGCAGGTTTAAAATTTATCTTAAATGTCTGAAAAGCAGCTTTCAATCCCCCGTACTGCCCATAGATCAGGGCGGGCCTTGTCCGATATGGTATCTACAGTCCTTGGGTCATTTCAGCATAAAAGAAAATTCACTTATCAGTTAATCTTTCCATCACTGTCTCTAATCACTTAAAAGTAGAGCTCTATTTCTGTTTTCCCTACTTTGACGGAAAGAATTTCTGGAAGTGCGGGCGACCAGATGGATTATGCTTTTTAATGTGAATGCATCTACAAATCATCCATATTCGCTTACTCTTTTTACCCTCTTCCTTGCATCTGTGTTCAGAAAGGACATTCAAGGAGGTAAAATTTGCCCCCAGGGAAAGCTGGTGTGAGGATGTTTTCATTGTCTTATCCAGTTGTTTCCCATTCTCTAGAGGGCAGACCTTTAAGCCCCTTGAAACTGAGTAGAGAAAAGCGCATCGCACACAGAAAGCGTTAACTGCCTGCATCTCACCGCGCGAGACCCGGGCTTTTCTGCCGTCCTAAGAGCTCGTAAGCTAGTAATTTGCCCCGCAACTAAAGCACAGTGTGCTGACCTCCTCTCCTTTCACCTTGCCTGTTCGGGAGGGCACGGAAACCACTGACACCGTGTCCCTTGGGAGACCCAGCCCCTTATGCCAGCCTGTCGGGAGTGGAAGGTGCCAAGGAGCCCGAGTTGTCACTCTCGTGTAGCCACGTGGCACATCCCTCCCAGGGAAGAGGGTGCCCCTCAGGTCAGCCGGTGACAACACCCAAGTCAAACAAGGCCGCATCCTGGACGCTGCATGTCCCGGGGATCTGAAAAGTGTCCACGGCCAGCCCTGACCCTCGAGACCTCACATGGTCATCTAAGCAGTGTCATACATTGGTGCCCACTGGCTCCCGAGCCATTGCCATCGGGAGCGGGGCTGGCGAGAGGGCGGCCCTCCCGTGGAGGAGCCGATGGCTTTCTAGGCGCTAAAAATCGGGGGACACGCGTGGACTCCTCCGCAGGCAGCCCAGCGCCCGGGGCTCCGAGCCCGAGGCCGCCGCCACCGTGGGGTGGAAGGGTCCGGGGACGCGGCCAGCGCCCTCGAGCCCGGGACGCGCTTGCCTTCCGGACCTCTTCCTCTCGGCCCCGTCTTGACAGTGCCAGCAGCCCCGTCATGCCGTGTTTTTCAACCCTCCAGAAAATGGCCTTCCAGCCTGGGACAAGCCGAAGCCTTGTCCAGACGGCGAGCCGGAGTGGAAGCTGGTGGGCATGTCTGAAGCCTGCCTGCAGCGGAAGAGCCCCCCGGAGCGGCGCGGGCCCCTGAAACACGAGCAGTCGCCCCGCATCCCGGCCTCCTGGACCAGCTCCATATTCCACCTGGACCACGACGACGTGAGCGACCAGAGCGCGCCCAGCGCCCAGACCTTCCAGACGGAGGAGAGGAAGTGCAAAGGTAAGCAGCTGTGGGAGCCGGGCCGCAAGGACGAGGGCGCCCCGCGGGGCGGCGGGCCGCCGGGCCCAGGCGAGTGTCTGCCCGGCCCCCGGGCAGCTCGCTCCCGAAGTGCCTTTGCCCCAGAGCTTCTGTGGAGCTAAAAGCAGTGGGTTTCTCAGGAGAGCGGTTGATCCCAGCTTCCTGCTGGGGCCGCTTGGGGGAGAAGACATTTTTCTTTCTCTAATGAGCAGGAGGGCTGTTAGTTTTGGCTTCAGTTCTGTTTTTGAAGCTGAGTAGAAACAGACACTGCATTACATAACTACTTGCTTTGAAGTGTGTGTGTGCTTGTGCGTGCGTGTGTGTGTGTGCATGCGTGTGTGCACGACTTTTCCCAGTTGTGCCAGTAGCTAATAGAATCTCCAAATCTACCTTTAACCTAAATAGACAATTCATGTTCAAAAGAGAGGTTTGAAGTTGTTTTCTTTGACTCATTAAGTCCTGTGTCATCAACCTGAAAGGCGAGATTATGGTGTTAGGGGGTTGTCACCTCATAAAAAATGTTAAACTGGCCTAAGTTTCTGATTGCATTAGATTTAACTGGTCTTTACCTCGGGTCGCCTCCGCCCTGACAGATGTCTTTGAGTTGATCGCTTTATGGTCTTAGGGCTTCCCAAAATCTTTGCTTCTTAAATCAGTTCGTGTCTTTAAATGTCCAAGTTCATCTTGACCCTCCACCCTTTCTCAATTTAGCATTGAAAAATAGTAAAGTCCTTTTCCGTTTTCTTTGAGGACTTTGATTCATGATCAAGTTTCTCTGTGAATGTATGTTGATTTACAATATTGTGTTAGCGTGATAAAATTTCAAATGATGTGTTTGAAAATCTGCCTACCATATATCAAAATATATTAATGAAAGTTTGTAAATAGACCTATGAAGTGAAGTGAAGTGAAGTCGCTCAGTCGTGTCCGACTCTTTGCGACCCCATGGACTGTAGCCTACTAGGCTCTTCTGTCCATGGGATTTTCCAGGCAATAGTCCTGGAGTGGATTGCCATTTCCTTCTCCAGGGGATCTTCCCAACCCAGGGATCGAACCCGGGTCTCCTGCATTGTAGACAGACGCTTTACCGTCTGAGCCACCAGGGAAGTCCCTAAATAGACCTATAGATGAGCCATATAGGACCTTTGCAAACTGTTCTAAATTGAGCATAAACACGTGATTCTGTCATCCTTCTCAAAAAACTGCTGGTCCTTTAACTTTTTTGAAAACTTGAAAAGCTGCTTGGAAGCACCAGTTGACCTGGGAAGCTGGGTGTGCAGATTGTCTCAAATGAAAACTGGATTATCTAAACAAATAATAAAATAGTGGTATAAGTTCTCATTTGAATGTAGTCAAAACCATCCATGTTCTCTGTGTTTGAACTGTCTAGGAGAAATTGAAAGGGATATTTAGAAAAAGAGCAAAGTAAGTTTTTCCAAAGGAGTCGGATATAGAACAAGTGTGTGTGTGTGTGTGTGTGTGTGTGTGTGTGTGTGCACATTTGTTTGAAATACAATCGAGAGTTAATCTTAAAATCCGTAACCACATCGTAGCTTCAAATTTTAGGAGCTAGCATCAAAAACCGGTCAGGCCTTGGTTTACAGGGCACTGCAGTGTCCTCATGACCTAAGGACCCACAAAGTTTGATTTATTCCTGATTGGTACCTGTATTCGTTCACTCATTCATGGATCCGTCTCTGTCATTTGTGAGAAAACTTAGCCTTGCATATCTAGAGTTTTTGACAACTGTACACTTTCCGGTTTATTGGTAAACCTTGAAAGCAAAAGGAAAGAGTTTCTGTTTGGTTTCCAAGACCCTACTGCTCGTAAATACAGAGATTAAGGTCGAGGATTTTTGAGTCTACCATATTTGGGCTAGAATCTCACCCTTTCCACTGTCCATCCTTGAGTAAAGCTATGTGCTTGCTGACAGAATTGAATTAGATAATGTATTGCTATTGAAGCTCTCAGCACAGCACCCTCATCGTGGCCTCTGAACGCCAGCGTCATCCTAGCTGTGATCACTCTTACTGGCTCAGCATCATTAAATCACGCAGATCCCCTGGGCCGGCTCTGGTGAGGGAAGGAGGAGACCAGGACATTTGGGTGTGGTGTGGGGTGGGAAGTTTCGGGAAGGTTAGACTTGGACTTGACTATCCGTTTTGGATTCATTCGTCTCTCCTTTGCTGCAAGGCAGAGAATTATTTCCTAGGAAAATGTAATTAAACTCTTGAATGAAAGCCCTTCCTCCAGATTCTAGTTGTAAAAGGAACACAACAAAGGTAACTGCTCCTGCAGTTTCCAGAGCAACCGCCAGGACTCTCGGCTGCTGAACAGGAGGCAGTGCCTTGGTTCAGCGTGGAGAGTCTGGGGGCGCCCACGCGGTCATGGCCGAAACCTTGGAACTTCACTCCTTCCCAGGGGACACCCGTGTTTGATGAGGCGGCGGAGAGGCCTGGGAAACATCTGGATTAGATGCTTTTCTTTTCAGAGTTGGGTGCTCTCCGTGTACTCAGCTTGCCAGCTGC
The DNA here is from genome assembly GCA_006410675.1 of Oreotragus oreotragus. Classification (NCBI taxonomy): domain Eukaryota; kingdom Metazoa; phylum Chordata; class Mammalia; order Artiodactyla; family Bovidae; genus Oreotragus; species Oreotragus oreotragus. The sequence continues at coordinate 51,312 of SJYX01005591.1, read as the reverse complement.
CTCTTCACAGGCACTGTGAGAAGAGCTCTCTTACCCAGGCTGGGCACTGATCTCCTGGCTCTCTCTGTATAGCCCGCAGGCGTGCTTGATATCTCTTTCCTGGGCTGCCATTCCATGCATCCCATCTGTGTCTATTAAGTGGCTACTAAGTGTAGGACATTGTCCTTCATAGCCTTGAAAAAAATAGCAGCAGACCCAAAAATACATCCAAGTTCCCCCATTTCCAGGACCCCAAGTGGAACTGAGGAGAACCAAGTAACCCTTTGGCCACCTGATGTGAAGAGCCGACTCACTATAAAAGACCCTGATGCTGGGAAGGATTGAGGGAGGAAGAGAAGGGGACAACAGAGGACGAGATGGTTGGATGGCATCACGGACTCGATGGACATGAGTTTGACCAAACTCTGGGAGATGGTGTAGAGCAGGGAAGCCTGGTGTGCTGCAGTCCTTGGGACTGCAAAGAGTCAGACTCCACTGAGCAACTGAACAACAACTAACCCTTAAAGGATACGAAATGTCAAGGGTCTGCTGTGGAGAAGCCAAAGAACACACAGACAGCTTGAAGGTGTACTAAAACTCATCTCCCAAATCAGCGATCTAGCCAGTCTAGACCGAGGCGCCTCTGAGTGTGGTTCATGCTTGGATTGTTGTTTAGCTGCTAAATCGTGTCCACCTCTTCTTGACCCCAGGGACTGCAGCCCACAAGGCTCTTCTGTCCATGGGATTTCCCACCAAAAATACTGGAGTGGGTTGCCATTTCTTTCTCCAGGGGATCTTTCAACCCAGGGGTGGAACTCATGTTTCCTACAGGCTAATGCTTGACCTCTGAGCCGCCGAGGGAGCCCTTGTGGTTGGGGGCCCTGCTGCAAACTCTTACTTCCTGCCTGTCTCTGCTGATGCAGGTACAGAGACTGAGAGGAAGCTTTACAAACTGTCGCTGTCAAAAAGCACTGCCGCTGGCATTCAAAGGCGTGCTCAGTGGATCCGTCTCACCGGACGGTGTAGACTCTAGTTGGATGTTCTCAAACTCACCAGTCAATCACGCAGTCCAGAGCCCATATATAACTCTGCTGCAGCAGAACCAAGAATTGGGCCGCCCCGGGCTGGCTCTTTTGCAAATTGTTTGAGATTTACTGATTTATGCTTTGTAGCGTTCTTAATGTTTTTCTTTAGGCTTATTTTTGGTAAGTACCAAATGTCTTTTTTCTCGGGTTGATCTCAATACTGTTTTTATTTCAGTCTAGGCGTCTGTGTGCTCCTATGTGTTACAGTTATTCTAAGGAAACTAACTGGTAACATATTTCAATAAAAAGAGCGCCCTGGAGCCCTGACATTCTGCTACAGATCCCACAGTTGAAATCTGCTCTAGTGCCAGAGGCTCTTTCCAACCCGAAGCAAGCGACCCCGTTCCCTCGCCCCAGGCACGCTCCACCTTCGCGGGGTTTTTTGCCACCTCCTCGTGCCCACCTCCTCCCCTCCCAGAGTCTGAGATGTGTAGCACCTGGACCTTCTTAGAAATGCAGAATCTCAGGCCCCAGAGAACTGAACTGGAAGTTCTGGAAAGGGGCCCAGGAATCTGTATTTCACTCACTCATAAGAGATCCTTAAGGCGTGAGCATCAGGGGGTGCCTGAGATTACGCACAAGCTCTTAGCACCAGTAGAGGAAAGGGTCTGCCACCTAGTGGACACCGGGGAATGTGCCTCCATAGTCATGTACGGATGTGAGAGCTGGGCCGTGAAGAAGGCTGAGAGCTGGATGAAGAATTGATGCTTTTGAACTGTGCTGCTGGAGAAGACTCTTGAGAGTCCCTTGGACTGCAAGGAGATCCAACCAGTCCATCCTGAAGGAAATCAGTCCTGAATATTCATTGGAAGGACTGATGCTGAAGCTGAAGCTCCAATACTTTGGCTACCTGATATCAGCGAAGAGCAGACTGGTTGGAAGAGACCCTGATGTTAGGAAAGACTGAAAGCAGAAGGAGGAGAGGGCAGCAGAGGGTGAGGTGGTTAGATAGCACCACTGACTAGCAGACATGGCTCTGGGCAAAGTCTCGGAGATGGCGAAGGACAGGGGCGCCTGATGTGCTGCAGTCCACGGGGCCGCAAAGAGCTGGACACGACTTGGCGACTGAACGACGATTCCCTTGCTTGAGTGCAGCGGGGAGCCCCCGAGTCTCCTTCTTGGTTTGCCCTTCCCTGAGGTGTGGTTTATCTTAATTGCCAGCTGAGTGTGCTACTTACTCACTCCAGCCAGTAACATCCTTCTGGGACTTGAGCCCTTCTTGAGAATCCCACTCTGTCTGACTGGAGTCCAGCTCCTCTTTCAAGTTTTTGCAAGGCTTCTCCTTTCAATCCTCTGTGCCCCCCCACCAGAGCTTCTCTCTGGGGACCACAGTCCCACTAGCCCCACAGGGATGGGTCCTGGACAGGTGCATGCACCCGTGGGGCTGGATCTTGCCAGCCCTGTGGAAGCCAGACAGCTAGCCCTCCATCCCTGGATGTTTGGCCTTGGTGTCCGTCAGGGAGCTTCCTGAAACTCTCGAACCTGGTGGGAAAAACCAGGCAGAGAATGACCCATATTTTTTCCTGGAATTAGGGAAAAAGCAGCAATCTGGGGAGCTCACTGAATTTTCTCTGTAGGTCTGCTCTGTGCTTGACAGCAAGAAAAGCGAATCTCAGAGACCCGGGAAGACAAGAAGAGACAGTCAAAATAATCTTCCCGACAAGGTGCTTTCCAAAAGCCTCCCATGTACAAGGAGTGAAGATTTCCCGAAAGTTCCGCAGAAATGAGTTTTTAAAAATCATTTGTAATTCCATCCTCAAAGGAGATGAAGATCTTGATTATATTTCAGTCTTTCTCCTGTGTGTATCTATTTTTTTTTACAAACTTGGAATCACTTTTAACCAACTGTCAGGCTTAACTATCATACACATGTTCCTTTGTCATTAATATCCTTCTGAATCCTGACTTTTATTGGCTATAGATTATCCTTGCTTCTAGGTATCATTTGTTAAACCAGGTCCCAAGATTTAGACGAGTTAAAGTAATTTTTCAAACTATTTCTTATGTTCACAAAGGACAGACTGACTATTAACTCATGCTCTTCAGAAGGAGGCGGGAGGGGAAAATGACTCAAACCAGTGGTGACCATTTTAAATGATGTATAAGTCTCATCTCCCAAAATCACAAAGTGGTCTAAAACTAAAGAGACGTGAAGTCAAGTCATTGCACTTTAGAATCCTTCAAGTCAGACATTCAGCGTCTCAGCACATGACCGCTATTTTTGTCCTTAAGTGAAATACAAGGACATCTTCAGGTTGGCGAGTGTTTGAGAAGATGGGGGATTAAAAAAGGCTTGAGCCCTTCCACCAGGAGACCATCTGCTCACGCATCTCCGCTCTCCTCTCTGCCCCGGCTCCCAATCCATCAGGAGGCGCGGCTCCACGAGAGCACAGGGACTCATGTGCCTCAAGGGCACCGGGGAGGCTCGGCCACCGGCAGCAGAGTGAGCGCTGTCCACCAGCTTCTGGCGCACGGAGAGCTCTGAGATCTGGTGCTTCAACGGCAAGGCAGCACACCCATCAGTGGCCCAGGGCAGGCAGAATAGGAGGGCTAGCGAAGAAAGAAAAGCCCTCAGCTCGAGTGGAGGGGAGGGAAACGGAGAAGAGCAGTGGCAATGTCAACAGCAAGCAAACCTCAGATATTCAAAGCTCTGATCCACCTGGCCGCAGTTTTCACTGAGATGCGGCATCGGGCAGTGGGGGGACCGTGGGCTTTCTGAGGCCAGTGAAGCAGCATCTGCTGGGCTTCCCTGGTGGTTCAGATGGTAAAGAATCCGCCTGCAATGCAGAACGACCTGGGTTCAATCCCTGGGTCGGGGAGATCCTGTGAAGGAGGGCATGGCAACCCGATCCAGTATTCTTGCCCGGAGAATCCCCATAGACAGAGGAGCCTGACGGGCTACAGCCCATGGGGTTGCAAAGAGCTGGACACAGCTGAGTGACTAAGCCCAGCACAGCAGCGTCTGTTACAACGTAAGATGCTGGCATGCTTCGACCCTGCTGTCCCTCTTAATATGGAAATACAGAACCCAAGGGCACAAAGGTCAGCGTTCAAAAGTTTTCTTTGCACCTTTGTTTTTATAACTGAGAAACTGGAAACAATCCACATGTCGACCCAGAGGGGAATGATCAAGCAAATTGTGGTATATGTAAAGCATCCACAGGAAAACAGGGTTTTTTAAATAGCGGTATTAGGAAAACTTAGTGGAGAAGCAGCCATTCATGATCATGTAATCCCACGTCAAGTTTTAAAAGTCTGTAATTGTGTGAGCACAAACGCGCAGAGAAAAATGTTCCCAGAGACACATCGCCCTGTGACAGCAGACAGCTGGAAAAGGAAAGCTCGGAATAGAGGGTATTATTAGCTCAGTATACAACAGCCGTTCACACTCCTCACAATTCCATTAATGGAGAACTGGTATAGTTCTGTTTTTAATGCTGAGATCCCATGCCTCACAGTCAGACAGACTTAAGCTGACTGCTGACTCTTTCGCTGAACCTCTCTGAGCTGAGTCCACTTAATTTTGAATGAGGTAATAATACCCAACGGCTTCCCCAGGGGCTCGGCAGTAAAGAACCGGCCTGCCAAGGCAAGAGACATGGGCAGGAAATGCAAGTTTGACCCGTGGGTCAGGAAGATCCCCTGTAGAAAGGAAATGGCAACCTAGTCCAGTGTTCTTGCCTGGAAAATTCCAATCCATGGGGTCACAAAAGAGTGGGCGCCTAGACAACAACAATAACAATAATACCAAGTTTTCAGATTTGTTGTAAAAATGAAAGTTAATGTGTGTAGAGCACTGTGCCTGCCACTTAGGAGAGATGAGTGATGACTTATTCTGATAACTGTTCTGAAAATATCAATAATTTCTTGGCTTGGTGCCTCCCTCCTCCTGCGGTTTTTATTACCCTTTTGGACCTTGAAATATGTTGATGAGCTTGTTGTTCAGTCGCTCAGTTGTATCCAACTCTTTGCGACCCCATGGACTGCAGTATGCCAGTCTTCCCTGTCCTTCACCAACTCCCAGAGCTTACTCAAACTCATGTCCATTGAGTTGGTGATGCCATCCAAACATCTCATCCTCTGTCGTCCCCTTCTCCTCCCACCTTCAATCTTTCCCAGCATCGGGGTCTTTTCTAACGAGTTGGCTCTTCTCATCAGATGGCCAGAGTATTGGAGTTTTGGCTTCAGCATCAATCCTTCCAATGAGTATTCCGGATTGATTTCCTTTAGGATTGACTGGTTTGATCTTGCAGTCCAATTGATGAGCTAGATACACCTAAATGAGGAGAAGCAGAATGAACATATACATATACAGCTAGAAGACAGGCTTAAACGACCAAGAAAAGAATCCATAGCAACAACCACGGTATTTTTTCAAACGCTTTAAATAGTTTAAAAAATTAAGTACAAAACCAAGAAAAGTATGAAAGAGCTGAAATGAAATTTGCACCAGGCAGTCTGCTTCAGTATCAAAGCTCTTTACCACTACACTCTTGTAGCCGTTCATTCTCCTCTCCAGGGGATCTTCCTGACCCAGGGATCAAACCCACGTCGACTGCATTGCAGGCAGATTCTTTACCATCTGGGCCACCAGGGGAACCCTAAAAGTTAGTTGCTCCGTCATGTCAGACTATTTGCAACCCCATGGACTGTAGCCCACCAGGCTCCTCTGTGGAATTCTCCAGGCAAGAATACTGGAGTTGGGTAGCCATTCCCTTCTGCAGGGGATCTTCCTGACCCAGGGATCAAACCCAGGTCTCCTGTATTACAAACGGGTGAGAGGATCCAGGTACCCTGAGGAAGAACCTAGAACTGTGGAGAAGATGCTGGCCTGCCCAGAGGGGAAACTGCAGGGCAATGAGGCCTGCCAGGACGAAGAGGGGCTTAGCAGGTGCCTAGCTTTACAGTCTGAGGTCACATTCCGGCGCTGCCGCTTATCAGCTGCTGAACCCTGAGCTAGTCGCTTAGCCTGCCTGAGCCTGTTTCCTCATCTATCAAATGGGGACCCCCGTCCCCTCATCCAACTGTGGAAAGAAAGAAGCCCTTAGATGATTTCACAGGACTGCTATGAGTGCTCGATAAATAGAAGTTACTTTCTCATCATGAAGCTGGGAAACTATGAGAAGCAGACAGGATATTAGGGCTGTAGAATGCCCATTTGAGAACAACCGCTAAGTAGACACTAACAGGACTGAAAGCTCTAAAGCCAGGGGTGCAATGGAAACTGGAGGAACAGACACAGCAGCCAAGACCTGCGATGCTCCCCACAGGTGGTTTCAGACAGAACCGGGGACAACATGGATGATGAGCTTATTGACCTTGTATTGAAGCTGAAAAGGTACTGGGAGAGTCACTCATACAAAGACACCACAGGTGACCATTGGAATTCAGAGCCCTTCACTTCCCCCATGCGTTGCCCTGAATGCCTGTAATTCCATCCTGGCCCTTTCTCTGTCTTCAAAATGCAGACCTCCTGCTTGGATATCTTATCAAGTCACTAGCATCTCCAAGTGGAGAACTGGATCAGATTTCTTTCCTCCTTGACAGGATCCAATAAAAGCAGTGGAAGGAGGCCACAGAAAATGTGAGGATCCTAGGGAAATGGGTGCGAGAGAGGAAGTAAGGAGCAGGCCCCCGGCAGCGCTGCCAGCCTGTCGGGTTGCGTACTGCACAATAGGAGTGCATTCACCGCAGACTTGGCATCCTGAAAACAAACGCCACCTGTTGAGGTCCTTTAATGGACCGGAACCTGGTGGTCCGGAGTCAACCAAGAAGAAAGTAAAGGAGAGAGAAAGAGGCTGGTAGTCCTCTTTTTACGCAGAAAGCCAATAAAGCTCCTGCATGGGGCTTGCTCTGTTCACGAAGGCCTCAGGCGCCCTCTCGGTGGGCTGAAGGCGCAGAGCACCTTCCCAAGAGGGTCTTAGAAGCTTGGGCAGGAAAGTGAACTCAGAGAGCCTCTGCACTCCAAGCGATCAGCCTGAAAAAGAGAGGAAGAGAGAGAGAAAGCAAGCAAGACAAGGGAACCAGAGCTCTGATGGAGCAAAGATCTGGGCATATATACTGTAGTTATTCTCAACAAAGATGAAGATTAAAATTCCAGACTTACAAAACATAGGCGATCCATATTAAAGAGAGAGAGAGAGTTGTAAACAATCACTTTTACCCTATGGTTCACAAGAAGGAAGAGGGTACTTGTTACCGTATTGAAAAACTAACGAAGGAAATGCCTGGATTCCTCAGCCCCTGGGAGAGGCTTGCCTCTCCTCTTAATTCCTGAAGGAATTAATAAGGAACAGAGAATTCTTGACAGATCCAAACAGCACACAGGAAGCCTCCTGTTAAATGCTTCCTGACAGGCACCCACCTTACCACTGGCCAGGAGCTGACCCTGACACAGGATGAAAATACAGACATTCCAGTCACATTTAGACAGATGTGTGAATGGCATATTGATCCTTGGCTATCAGTGTATTCCGAGACTAATAACACTCTTTTGTATAATTTAAATTCACTAAGGGAATTTCCTGGTAGCCCAATGGTTAGGACTACCGCTGGCCAGGAGCTGACCCTGACACAGGATGAAAATACAGACATTCCAGTCACATTTAGACAGATGTGTGAATGGCATATTGATCCTTGGCTATCAGTGTATTCCGAGACTAATAACACTCTTTTGTATAATTTAAATTCACTAAGGGAATTTCCTGGTAGCCCAATGGTTAGGACTCTGCACTTACACTGCTGAGGGCCCAGCTTCAATCCCTGGCAGGGCAACTAAGATCTTGCAAGCCTCACAGTGTGACCAAAATTTAAATAAAAAAAAATTACTAAGAGAATAAAACTTAAATGTCCATGCACACACACATAATTAACTAGATGGGAGGAATCCGTTCACAATGTATTAATATATCAAATGATCACATATGTTTTAAATATCTTGCAACTTTGTCAATTATACCTAAATAAAGTTGGAAAAAAGACAGTCTGAGAACCCTCACGTTACACAGCAGGCCTGCAGGATCAAGTTTGGGGGTGTTGCCCACCTGTAGTAGGCACGGAGGGAATGTTTAGACAGAAGACCATGACTTGGTTCTTGGCTGTCATACTTTCCAGCTGTTTAACCTTGGACAAATCACTAATTTTCTCCAACAAACACCATAATCAGCGACCCCATGGACAGTAGCCTGCACCAAGCTCCTCCTTCCATGGAATTTTCAAGGCAAGAGTACTGGAGTGGGTTGCCATTTCCTTCCCCAGGGAATCTTCCCAACCCAGGGATCGAACCCAGGTCTCTCACATTGTAGACAGACGCTTTACCGTCTGAGCCACCAGGGAAGTCCAATCAAAGGTTAGTCAACCACACAGAACCAAGGACATGAACCTACCCTCCAACCTAAATGTCCATTGGCAGAGGAGTGGATAAAGCTGTGGTCTATATAAACAATGGCATACTGTTCAGCCATGACAAGGAATGAGATAACGCCATTTGCGGCAACATGGATGGACCTGGCGATGATCACACCAAGTGAAGCCAGACAGAGAAAGACACGTATCAAGATGACACTTACTTGTGAAATCTAATTTTTGAAAAAATAAATGAGGTTATTTACAAAGCAGAAATAGACTCACAGATTTTGATAACAGACTTACTGTTACAAAGGGGAAAGATGAGGGGAGGGCGGGATGAACTAGGAGCTTGAGATTAATATACACGCACTATTATATACAAAACAGATAAGCCACAGGACCTACTGTGGCGCACAGGGATCTACTCAGTCTTCTATGATAACCTGTATGGGAAGGAATCTGAAAGAGAATGAATAGATGGGTACATATACCTGACTCACTTTGTGCTACTCCTGAAACTAGCATGGCATTGTAAATCAACTACACTCCAGTAAAAATGTTTGAATTAAAAATAAATTGGGAGGTGGGAGGGGGGTTCATGTTTGGGAGTTCGTGTAAAAAAATAAATAAATACAAATAAATAAATAAATAAATAAATAAATAAAAGTAAATTAAAATTTTAGAGAGTTTCCAGTGGTCTAGTGGTTAGGATCCCAGGCTTTCACTTCGTGGCCCAGGTTCAATCCCTGGTCGAAGTTCTGCCATGCAGGGCAGCCAAAAAAAAAAGAAACAAATATAAAATAATGACAAAAATAAAATACAGTAAAGCAAAGTAGCCCTCCAATATAACAACCATATTCCCACTTGTGGAGAAGATGGAGCAAAATACATTAAATCAGTGAAAGTGAAACAAAGTGAACGTGTTCATTGCTCAGTCGTGTCTGACTCTGCAAACCTGTGGACGGCAGCCCACCAGGCTCCTCAGCCCATGGGGTTCTCTAGGCAGGAATACTGGAGTGGGGTGCCATTTCTTCCTTCAGGGGGACCTTCTGGAGGAATGGATGAAGAAGACCTTGTATGTATGCACAAGATAATACTACTCAGAGTCAAACCTGGGTCTCCTGCATGGCAGGCGGATTCTTTACCGTCTGAGCCACCAGGGAAGCCCAGTAATGGCCCCCCAAAACCTAAGCTGTTCGCATCATAAAAGCATAGCCCCACCCCCAGGACAGATTGGGAAGGGTCGGTCACCTTCTACTGCCTCGGTCAGCTTTCTTACTGAACTCTGGGCTGGCTTTCTCCAGGAACAGAGGAACCTCAAGCTCAGTTCTTGAGTAGGTCTGGGCCTCCTCCCCTTTCTGTTTCTGAAAACCTACTCCTGCCTATAATAAACTTCTCCCTGAGAAGGTGTTGGGAACTGGTACTGCCCTCTCTCCTTCCCTCTGCTGGGCAGAGCCTCTGGGTTTTGAGAGCCCCAGAAAAGCATAAACTCCATGCCAAGAGCATTACCTGGTTGCGGCGTCATAGACAAAGCGGGCAGGTCTCCTGGGGACCATTCCGCCTGCACTTGTTACCTGCATTGACGCAAGAGTGGTTAGTCCTGTCTGTGAGTAATTCCTTTAGAAATTAGCCTTGGTTCTGGACCAGTTCAGCCTCTTTGATTCGAACTGTCTCTTTGCAAAGATACCAGAAATCCAGAACCAGCCAGGGTTTTGGAAAGTGTCAGAAATCCTCCACGGACCAAAGGCCTGCTCCACGGCATCGGCTGAAACAGAAATGTGGCCTCTGGTGAATGGCTGTGCTCATGACATTTGTCGATTTGGCTTAAACAAGAGACTTTACTTCATTCACATTTACTGCCTCTTAAAATATACAACTGTATTGCCAACATGACTATTTAACTCAATTAGCCGTGCTGTGAAGTCACGCAGCCTGAGCTAGAATGCTTTCTGGGGACGGATGGTTTATCAGCGAGTGGCAGGTTTTACTCCGACTCCCTGCTCATACTTGCCCCATAACGTGCAGCTGCAAAGGCCATACTACTGTAAGCCGAGCCTCAGAACTAATGAAAAATGCTTATATGGCGCTTTGTTTGCCTGGCTCTGGAAAGAATGTCTTATAATAAGCCTAAGATATAAAGCTAAAGGTCAAAACTATGTAAGTAAAAGAAGCTTCTGCCCTTTACAGGGGAAAAAAATACATGTTAATTTTTACAGGAGTCTCAGATGACTGTTTCCAAGGGAACAAGTATCTGAAATGGGTTCATCTCATTTAATATTCATGATTGGACATGGGGATAGTCCTTTCCTGTTATCCCTTTCTGGTTACACATGATATGCTTATTCTTAACTTGCTTTTGAAGTGATCATTCTATGTTTGAATCTCATCTCTTCCACAAACAAAGGAAATAAATGTTCATTCTTATGTTTTAAAATATTTTGTAAAATTAGGAATATAAGCCTTTAAGAATGAAGAATATTATAAATAGTGGTGATCACTACAAAAGTAAGAAGATAACAGTAATCAATCTGACATTCTTTACTCAGATGAGTCAAAGGCTATTGAACTTGGCTTCTTATTTTATTGCAAATTGGCTTACTTTTCAATTTTTTCTTCCACTTCTGCTGCTGCTAAGTCACTTCAGTCATGTCTGATTCTGTGCAACCCCATAGACGGCAGCCCACCAGGCTCCCCCATCCCCAGGATTCTCCAGGCAGGAACACTGGAGTGGGTTGCCATTTCCTTCTCCAATGCATGAAAGTGAAAAGTGAAAGTGAAGTCGCTCAGTCATGCCCGACCCTTAGCGACCCCATAGACTGCAGCCTACCAGGCTCCTCCATCCTTGAGATTTTCCAAGCAAGAGTACTGGAGTAGGGTGCCATTGCCTTCTCCACTTACACTTCTATTGAGTTGTAATTGACATACAGCACTGTATAAGTTTAATGTGTACAGCATGATTTGACTCACATAATGAAAGGATGACCACAAGCTTAATAAACATCCCTCATCCCATACAGGGACAAAATTAAAGAAATAAAAACAAATATTTTTCCTTGTGAGGAGTATTCTTTGGATTTACTCTCTTAACAACTTTCACCTATAACATACAATCATGTCAATTATGGGGCCCTAGTGGCTCAGACGGTAAAGAAACTGCCTGCAATGCAGGAGACCTGAGTTTGATCCCTGGGTTGGGAAGATCCCCTGGAGAAGGGAATGGCTATATTTGCCCTGCTGTACATAACATCCCTGATATTTATTTATCTTATTGCTGGAAATTTATACCTGTGGTCACCTTGATCCAACTCCTCCATCCCCCCACCTGGTCCCACTGTCTATGGTAATGGCATATCTGATCTCTTTTTCTGTGAGATTTTTGTTTGTTTTTTAATTGACCCAAAACACTGTGTCAGCTCCTGGTGCACAGCTTAGTGATTCAGTACTTCTGTGCCTTTCAGATTGATCACCACCAAATCTGCTTACTCTTGAGGTTGGTTTCTGTTTTTAAACGTTGAATTGGAAAAAGAAAATTGGTGCCAGGAGACCACCATGTCTGAAGTTTGAATGAGTTGTGTGTTTTCTTAGAAAATCTGCTAAGGCAAAATCTATAAATTTCTCTCCATTTGATTTTAAAGTGAGCTCTGCTGCTGCTACTGCTGCTAAGTTGCTTCAGTCGTGTCTGACTCTGTGTGACCTCATAGACGGCAGCCCACCAGGCTTCCCCGTCCCTGGGATTCTCCAGCCAAGAGCACTGGAGTGCCATTTCCTTCTCCAATGCATGAAAGTGAAAAGTGAAAGTAAAGTCACTCAGTCGTGCCCGACCCTTAGCGAACCCATGGACTGCAGCCCACCAGGCTTCTCCGTCCATGGGATTTTCCAGGCAAGAGAACTGGAGTGGGGTGCCATTGCCAAAGTGGAAATGAATGATGCAGAGAATGCCCACACACCTTTCACTTGGATTCACCGACTATGAACATGTTGCCACATCTGCTGTATCATTCTGTGTGTGTGAACTCTATGTGTTTGTGTAGATACATATTATTAGTTTTTAGAACCATTTGAGAGTAAGTTGCAGATAGCATGTCCCTTTAAATATTTCAGTGTGTCTTCTAAAAGCAAAGAAATTCTCTTAGAAAACCATGGGACAATGATCAAGATGAGGAAATGTAATATTGATGTATACTATTATCTAACCTACAGACATCATTCAAATTTCACGAATCGTCTCTCCCCATTCCACCCTCGTAGCTCCGTTGGTAAAGAATCCGCCTGCAATGCAGGAGACCCCAGTTCAGTTCCTGGGTCGGGAGGATGCCCTGGAGAAGGGAGAGGCTACCCACGCCAGTCTTCTTGGCTGCCCTTGTGGCTCAGCTGGTAAAGAATCCGCCCTCAATGCGGGCGACCTGGGTTCGATCCCTGGTTTGGGAAGATCCCCTGTAGAAGAGAAATGCTGCTCACTCCAGTATTCTGGCCTGGAGAATTCTGAGGACTGTAGAGTCCACGGGGTCGCAAAAAGTGGGACACGACTGGGCGACTTTCACTTCACCCCTCCCTCCCCCCGGAGGAGAGGTCACGGCTGAGACCAGGAAGAGAGAGGACGGGTCTCCTGACTCCATCCCCCTCAGTCCTGCGCCCGCCCCTGCCGCTCCTTAAACCAGCCTTGTTTTCCGGCCGGGCCGGGCCCAGAGTGCGCCTTTTCTTGTGTCTGCGTGTCTACTGGCTGCTTTACTCTGTCCACAACCTTCCACGGTCTGCACGGCGCTTGTCGTTTGTGGAGAATGCAGGCTGATTCTTTCGGAGAATGTCCCTCCATTTGTGTTTGACTGATGTTTCTTCATGATTAGGATCAGACTGTGCATTTTGGGCCAAATTCTTTTAAAAATTGTATCACCTGATATTTGTTCCTATAAACATTTGAATTTAAGTATGTGATTTGGGAAGTTTCCTGTCTTCCAAACCACCTGCATCTTTCTGTCTCTTTTCGGCTGCTCTGGGTCTTCATTGCTGCGTGAGGGCTTTCTCTAGTTGCGGGGCGCGGGGGTCCTGTTTGCAGAGCAGGGCCTCTGGAGCACGGTCTCGGGGGGTGCGGTGCGTGGGCTTAGGAGCCTCGCGGCGCGTAGGATCTTCCCGGACCGAGGATGGAACCCACGTCCCCTGCGCTGGCGGGAGGGTCCTCAACCACTGGGCCACCAGGGAAGCCTGGCTCCTCTTTTTTCTTTTTCTTTTCCATTAGGGTTTATCCCAGGATACTGAATAGCGTTCCCTATGCCACACAGTAAGCTTGCTGTTTCTCCACTCTCTAAAGGGTAGTTTACATACACTAACCCCAGCCCCCGCCCCACCCTGCTCCCACTCTCCCCACCTCCCTTGGCAAGCACCGTCTGTTCTGAGTCCTCTTGTGAAGCATCCATCCCGTGTTCTGGGGGCAAATGTCTCAGGAATGGACGTAACTGGTTGTTCTGCCACCTGTGACCTTTTTAAGGTCGGAATGAAAGAAGGATGCTTGCCTGGGAGCGTCTCTGTAGCAGGCCAGAAAGCAGATTCTCTGCCATCCTGAGGATAGCAAAGACAGATGCCCTCTTTGGTCTCTTAGTCTGTTTAACTGGACATTCTTTTTTTCCCCCACAACTCAAACCTTTAGTAAATTACAAAAACAACCAAGATCGGGATATATTTTAGGTTAATCTTGATACTTGCGGTATATCTTTCACAGCTATTTTGACACTTGTAGTAGAATGAAGAATTTTGATTCACCAGCTCTAGATCTGGTTTTCAGTGCACCAGCATGACGTAGGTTTAATTTTTGAACATATTTACAAATCCTACTTTAGTCCCCTCATCCTTCAAGGCTCAGGTTAAACATCACTTCCTCTGGGATTTTCCACTGCCCGTCAGGGGGCATTGCGTCTTCCTCATGCTGTCATGAAACGTCATTAAGGTGTTTGGTGCTTCCTGGGCTCTGCCTAACCGTATCATGGCTTCGAGTGTGCCTGTTTGGCTCCTCAGTGACTGTGACTTTACCTCAGTGTACATCAGCCATGTTTTCGTGTGTTCTCTATGCCCAGCACTAAACTGTGTGCTGACGGTAAGCAGTTGCATGAACCACCCTGCTTCCTACATGAGATTTCCAAAGAGAAATGTTGGGAGAGCTTTGAGCTCAGGCTTGGAGTACACAGCAGGCCTGCTGATGGCCGAGCAGTGGTGGAAATGCTGTTGGCTGGCCTTTATCTTAGAGAAGACTAAAGAAGAGACTAACCTATGTTGTTTCAGAAATGATAATTCCATCTTCCTCCACGTTTACCATCTGCCTATTGATGGACTGTTATTTGGGTTGCAAATTTCAAACCAAAATCATGTCTTCCTCTTAGGGCGTACCTACATTAGATCAAGGAACTTTATGTAGTATTGATATATAAATGATATGAGCTTATTAACTTTCTTCTTGTTGACAATAAGTTTTAATTACCTCAAGCTGTTCATAACCTCACATCTCTTTTGGTAAAGCTTTGTTGAGATATAGTTTACCTATTGTAAAATTCCTCCAAGAGTACCATTCCATAACTGTTAGTCTGTTTACAGAGTTGTGTTAATACAGCCGTGACCACAGTCTTATTTTAGAATGTTTCCATCTCCCCTAGGGAAACTTTGAGCTGATTTGCAGTTATTTTTCATTCCTGGACCCAGCCCCTGGCGACAACTCGCCTACTTTCTGCCCACACTGATTCGCTTTTACTGAACACTGCACAAAAGTGAAATCCTGCGATGAGACTGACCTACTGTTTTTGAGGTTCATCCATGTTGTTACATGTATCAGTACTTTGTCTGAACTTTTTACCTTTAATCATTCTTCATAATACTTTCAAGTGTAAGTGAAGAACTGGAGCCTTTAATGAACAAAGAATAAACCTTTTGAAATCGGCATCGATTGTGACACCACGTAGACTTTGTATGAGTTGTTCTTAAAGGTGAAAAAGCAAAGTAAATGCAAATGACTCAATCACTCATTCATTATTCCTATTATTAGGGAAATTTGTTATAAAATTAATCTCTGATATGTTATTCTAGAATAAAGCATACTATAGCTGTTAAATGTCAAAGTCATTCCACTCAAACAAGCACTCAGCTTTTCAAACTGAGTCCATCAGTGTGAATTACAATGAAATAATCATCTTAACAGTAAATTAAGGGAAAATGGATCTACATGCTGCGGGTGATTAAATTAAAGCATATGTAAAGTGAGCCGCTATGTGATATTCATGCAAAACATAAATGATATTCATAAAAAAACATAAAATGTTAATGAGAATTTTTTTCTTCTAAGGAAACATATTGATTAAAATAAATATTTGAAGTAGCATTAAATTAGGCACATCTTTGGGAAAACAGATAAATCATCACAGTGATCTTAGAATTTGTATTGAAACACATACTTAATTGCCCAAAACTTTCAAAACCTTAAAATAATTCTCTACTTAGAAAAGAAGTTGGGGGGAGTAAGACAGGCAGATTCTACAATAGCAATTCAAGAGCTGAAATTTCAATACTAACATCTTCCCTTAGTAACTACATCAGGGTGAAAAAACCATCCACTCAGTTTCCACTCTGTCAAATGAATGGAAACACCTCCTGCCACCCTGGTGGCTCAGACAGATAAGAATCTGCCTGCAATGCAGGAGATCGGGGTTTGATCCCTGGGTCAAAGATCTCCTGGAGACAGTCATGGCTACCCACTCCAGTATTCTTGCCTGGAGAATTCCAGTGGCAGAGGAGCCTGGTGGGGGTCGAAAAGAGTCAGACACAACTGAGCAAACAGCACACACCCCAGTCTTGTTGTTTAGTGATGAAAATAACACTCATCAGCATTATATAGCCAGGACTCTAATTAAACTGAAAGTTTACGGTTTATTTTCTAGACTATGGTGCCCAAGCTTCATCAGACCAGAGTCAGGAAAGACTTGCTTTTGAGTCCAGTGTTCATTCATGAAAAAGAACTAGAGAGGAATTCAGTGCTGATAATAGTGGTCTAAGTAAGTTTTTAAAGTCTTACTTTTTTTTATCTCCAGCCTTCAGGGTGCTATTCGGTATTCACTTTTGTGTACATGCGTTTCTCGTTTGGTTTGGACGCTGATCTCTTTCTGGATATTATCTTATGCCTTCAAAGCACAAGGAAGCTTCATGATTTGTCTTTGGTCTTAGAAATCACAGTGAGAATCAATCACTAGATCTTCATCCTGTGAACTCTTAGATGCCAGCCATTGTGCTAGAATGTCCATCATTCATCAGCACACTCTCATTCACGGGAAATGCTTTGGGAGAGAGGCTTTGACACTGCACAGATATCTCTGGGAATTTTGAGCGCTTATACCCATCACTTGAAATGGGGGTAGTTTCTGCTTGAATAGATCTGGGTTTGAATCTTGACTCTTCAAATGTCCAGCTGTGCCTCTCAGAAAAATTGGGGTTTTATCTATTTAAAAAAAAGATGTGGGTAGCCACGGCTGTCCTGAAGTACCATGATAAGGATTCAATAAGGCGACGTTAATGAACACCAAGCCCAAACTCTTAGAGAAGTTCAACCTTGGTGCACGGAGTACCATGGAGGCATCATGGAGAGGAGCTGGGTAGGTGGCTGAAAGTGCAGATCTCGGGCCACCGTGAAGCTCCACCAGTGGACAGGACGATGGTCAGAGATGCGGACCCTGCCAGGTCACCTAGTGAGAACACACCCAGTTAGAAGGCTTGGGATAGACCAAAGGGAAAGCCAGTTTTAAAGGCAGACAGAGGAGTGATCTCTTGAAGAAGGCTGGGAAGAATGAGCCAGAGGGGGAGGAGGTAGATGAGAAAGGTATCGTGTCATAGAAGTTTCTGGAACACTATCAGCAAGCGTGGCTGTGGGGGCGGATGAAAGCAGGTACAACAGTAGTGTGTCCAGAAACCCAGAGATACTGGAAGTCATGCTGCTTAGGAGAGTCCCAAGGGGCAATGCTAAAGTACTGTTATGCTAGCAGTGACTGGCCACCCAACCCCAAAGTGGAGGCTGGGAAAGTGGAGTGTGGCTGGCTGCACGGAGCACAGCATTTCTCCTGGGTTGATTAGACCTGGAAAGGTTTCAGATTAAGGACAGCGCCAAGACGCCAGCCAGGGCGTCAGGACGCAGAGATAAAGAAAAGGCGCTGTGAAAGCCAGGGCTGCAGGAGACAGCCGGTGAGCCTGGAAGTCGGTGGGGACCGAGCTGACGGGCCGCTTGAGCCTTTCCGGAGGGCAGTGGCTCTCAGCCTTCAGCCGAGATCAGAGCCTCCGGGAGGGCTTGTCTACACCCCCACTGCCGGCCTCGACCCGAGTTTCTCTTGATGCTTCTGGGGTGGTCTGGCAAATTCGCTTTCTGAGAGGTTCCAGGAGATGGCAATGCAGCTGGTTCAGGATCCATATTTTAAGAACCACTGACTTAAGCATTTTGGAGTCTATTTTTTCATCTTTGTGGAGCTTCAAAGGACTGTTTTCTTTGACTTGTTCATCCTATAAATTGACCTATTTCATCTAGTTAAAAAAAACTGCTATAACTGAGTTGGTGGTATCTTTGGCATGAATGTCCTGGGCAACCATTCCATCTTCATGAAATAAAACTTGCAGCCTTCAAACCATAGATCTGGAAAGACTGGCCAAATAAGGAGGCCACCAGGAATGTCTTAATGAGAGCCTCCTCCTTGGAAATCCTACAGTTCAAGTATTAGGCTGCCTCCATCAGCTTGGATCCCGAGTCCCGGGTTCCTACTGTGGTGTTCTCAGCAGAGCCGTCTCTTTTCCATTGCACCAGGTCAGAATCCATTCCGTTTGTGCTAGGAAGCCACATTGCCAGTTTTTCAAGCACATTTTTGTAAAACCAAATTCTGCTTGGTGATGGATTGTGCCCCAAAGCCCCCGCTTCCCTCAAGTATCCTTCAGTGGAGCCATCATGGGCTAGAAGTATCGAAAAGTTTTCATTAATCATTAAAGGAGAAAAATTAGAAAGGAATTCAGAATACAAGAAGTTTTAAAGAGAAGGACTTGGAGTTTCTCATTCCTCAAAATATCAAAACAGACTCAATCCCAGAGCCCAAGGCTTGTGTGGCCCCTGGGGATCTGCACTTCCTGGGTCCAGCCTGCTCTGTCTGGCCAGGAGTTTTCTTCTTTGGTAAGAGTAAGAGAAAAGGACACTCACCTTTGGAGCTTCCAGGCTCCTCCTCTCTGTCTTTGGTCTGTAATCTGAGGGAAAAAAAAAAAATCCATTCTTCCCAGTGATAAATCCTGCAAACAGCCTTACCACTTGCATATCTTCAACAGAACAGACTTCTGTATACCTCAACGTATATTTCAGGGAACACTTGGAGCCAATGCTACGAGACATATACTGGGGACTTCCCTCGCAGCCCAGTGGTCACGAGTCTGCCTTCCAATGCAAGAGATGCAGGTTCAATCCCTGGTCGCAGAACTAAGATCCCACATGCCCGGGGACAACTAAGCCCACACCTGAAGAGAATTCCACACATCTCAATGAAAGATCCTGTATGCTGCAGCTGAGACCTACCTGATGCAGCCACATAAATAAACGAAAACAAGATGTACTGGGTTTTATGACCAGATGTGTTCAGAAAATGCTGAGTTACACAAAGTTCAACAATTAACTTGGGTGAATCTTCAAGAGAAGGATATACAGTTTCCCAAACTCACCTTGACCATAGAGCCTGTTTTTATTGCTTTTTCTTCAAAACATCTCTTGGGATTGATTTTTGAACCACTTTGGGAACACCAGCTGAGTGCTGCTCCAGCAGCCATGGTGTTCATTTAATAAGGATCCCAGACATACAGTAGCCAGTGAACACATCTAGGACTGAGGAAGTAAGCATTTCCAGCATGGTTAGCTTGACATGGTCCTACAAGGTTTCAGATCATTTAGTAGAAGTAGGAAGGAGAGAGAGTCCATCCCAGGCTTGGGATGAATCTCCCTAATTCCTTCCTTCCCTTTCAGTTCAGTCCAGTTCAGTTCAGTCGCTCAGTTGTGTCCGACTCTTTGTGACCCCATGAATTGCAGGACTCCAGGCCTCCCTGTCCATCACCAACTCCTGGAGTTTACTCAGACTTACATCCATCGAGTCGGTGATGCCATCCAGCCATCTCATCCTCTGTCGTCCCCTTCTCCTCCTGCCCCCAATCCCTCCCAGCATCAGAGTCTTTTCCAATGAGTCAACTCTTTGCATGAGGTGGCCAAAGTACTGGAGTTTCAGCTTTCAAATCATTCCTTCCAAAGAACACCCAGGACTGATCTCCTTTAGAATGGACTGGTTGGATCTCCTTGCAGTCCATGGGACTCTCAAGAGTCTTCTCCAACACCACCGTTCAAAAGCATCAATTCTTCGGCGCTCAGCCTTCTTCACAGTCCAACTCTCACATCCATACATGACTACTGGAAAAACCATACCCTTGACTAGACGGACCTTTGTTGGCAAAGTAATGTCTCTGCTTTTGAATATGCTATCTAGGTTGGTCATTACTTTTCTTCCAAGGAGTAAGTGTCTTTTAATTTCATGGCTGCAGTCACCATCTGCAATGATTTTGGAGCCCAAAAAAATAAAGTCTGACACTGTTTCCACTGTTTCCCCATCTGTTTCCCATGAAGTGATGGGACCAGATGCCTTTCCTTTAGGGCAGGTTTTTTTGTTTGTTTGTTTTGAGCCTAAAGCACTACTGGAGAAGGGAATGGCAGCCCACTCCAGTATTCTTGCCTGGAGAACCCCACGGACAGCCAGGCTACAGTCCTTGCTATCACAAAGAGTCAAACACAACTAAGCAACTAACACACACAAAACACTATAGTCAGTTGGGGAAATAAAGGTGCCCCTGGCATAGGAGGCCTAACGTGCATAGAGCAGGGGTGGGTTCTGGTCCCCAGGACTACCACCTGCTATGTGACAGCAGTCAGTTGATCCTCTGGAACTGTTCTCTCAAGAGTGAAATGAAACACACATGGAATGCAAAGCTCAGAATTTCTAGTTGTCATTTCCTTGGATCCTGGGGAAGCCTCCATCGTTTCCCAGCTGTCTGCAGGAGGGAAAGCACTTGATGATAGAGTGATCCTGGCCTTCCCTGGTGGCTCAGTGGTAGAGAATCCACCTGCCAACGCAGGAGACAGGTTCGATCCCTGATCCAGGAAGATCCCATGTGCCATAGAGCAACGAGGCCCATGCACCTCAAGTATTGAGTCTGTGTTCTAGAGCCTAGGAACTGCAACCCCTGAGCCCACGTGATGCAGCTACCAAATCCCAAGCACCCTGGAGCCTGTGCTCTGCAAGAGAAGCCCGTGTGCCACAGCCAAGAGTAGCCTCCACTCACCGCAACTGAAGAAAGCCCAAGCAGCAATGAAGCCCCAGCGCAGCCAAAATCAAAATAAAGGAAAATTACTAAAAAAAAAAAAAGTGTCCCAACGTGCCCAGAGCTTGCCTTGCTCTCGTCTCTGGAGTTGAACTAATTTGGAATCTTCTTCAAAGAGGAATTCCTTGGCAGTGCAGTAGTTAGGATGCAGTGCTTCCACTGCCTGCAGCCCAGGGTTCAATCCCTCCTCTGGGAACCAAAATCCCACAAGCCACATGGTACGCCCCAAAACAAACAAAGTAAAACAATTAGTAAAAATTGGAAAAAATAATAAAAATAATAAAATGGTATCTCATTTGTTTGAAAAAAGAAAGGAACAAGTCAGAATATCCCACACATCAAAAGATGAATGAAGCATGCTCAAAAAAATTGTTTGCATCCCTTTTATTTCCCCCTAAATACGTCCCCTAACTTTTCACTACACTCAGCACTTGGACAGTGAGATCTGAATGCCCACTCCCTTATATCTACAAAGGGATCTTTCCTCAATTTGGGTGGCTCCTTCAGAGGGCAAGCGATGTCCCTACCCTTTTTACAGCCTCTCTTGGAGCAGAGATGTTTGGGAGTGGTGACACCCATTTACAATTCCGAACCTCCAAAGAGGTAGTTTTCACATATAGGTCTACCCTTAGCATCAAAATAGAGTAGACTGACAACTTGAGATGGACGGATGTCTCACTGGAACTTCCAAGCCCAGGAGAGCCCATTTATGACACCAGGTAAACTTCCGCCTTGCTTTTGAAAATGCAGAGTTTTGGGTGCACTGAGTCTCCTCCAGCTTTCTTCTTGGAGATTGGACAACCGTGGTCACATAGGCAATGAGCGTCAAGAGCCTTCAGCCTGTGATGGAGTCAGGAGGTCCCTGAAATGTAGAGAAAGTGACGTGGAAGCAAAGTTCCAAGGCTGAGAAGGGCCCCACCCTGGGGAGAGACAGAGGAAGGGGGGCTTTTCAGACAGAGAGGAGCACCCCAGTGCCCCTGAGTCATGCAGGCGCAGGACAGCATCTGGGTTGGAGTCGATGCAGGAGAGGCTGAGATGGAGCCCGGGTGGGGAGGGGTTGACAGGAGGCGGGACATCTTCTGGTGAAGAGTTTTAATTTTATTCTGAATGCAATGAAAAGCCGCTGAAGACTTTAAGTGGGGAAGCGACGTGGTCAGGGGTGCCGTTTTTCAGACGTGACGCGTTGCCATAGCAAGAAAGAGTTGCTGCCACGGGGCAAGGCCAGTGAGGAGGCCTCCCGGAGAATCCGGTGACAAGGCGGGGACAGAGAAGTGTCTGGATGAAAACGATGTTTTGGGGGAAGAACCGATGAGCTTGCTGCTGGACTGGCTGCAGGTAATGAGGGAAAGTGAGCATCCCGGAGGGCTGCAGGGCTCTGGCTGAAGCTCCCTGGTGGCGGTGGAGTGGAGATGTGAGGACTGCAGGAGGCAAGGGTGTTAGAAAGGACAGAGCTGGAGATGCCCACTTTTGCACAGCGGAGCATCAGTGGACAGCAGGACATAGATCCTAGACTAGACATCCGGGCTACCGTTACACGCTGGAATCTTCCGCCTTTAATTGTTATTCAAAACTATGAGAAAATAGACTCACAGAGAAAACAAGGCTTTGGTTACCAAATGGGGAGAGGGGTAAATTAGGAGTTTCGGATAAACAGACACACGACTGATGTATATAAAATACATAATCAACGAGGGATCTACTGTATAATGCAGGGAACTATATTCAATATCTCATCATAACCTATAATGGAAAAGAATCTGAAAAAGGATACTTGCATATGTGTAGCTGAATCACGTTGCTGTACACTTGAAACTAATAGAACATTGTCAATCAACTATATGTCAATAAAAATTTTTAAATAAGTAAATTTTAAAAAATAAAGTTATGAGACAGGATGAGATCACCTAACGCAGAGATGGCAGACTTCTAGAGTGCCACATACTAAATATTTTCAGCAAGCCACATGGCCTCTGTCACAACGACTCCACTCTGCCATTGTAGCACAGAGTAGATTTAGAACCAGACAATACGTAAACAAATGAGCAAGGCTGGGTTCCAATAAACCTTTATTACAAAACAGATACGGGGCCATACTTGGTGTGCAGACCAAAGCTCACTGACTCTTGACCTAGTGAAAATGTAGGCTGAGAAGAGAAAATATTCCAAGATAGAGATAAGGCATTTCAATAATTACTATGGAGAAGGGCATGGCAACCCACTCCAGTATTCTTGCCTGAAGAATCCCATGGAAAGAGGAGCCTGAGGCAGGCTACAGTCCATGGGGTCACCAAGAGTCAGACACAGCTGAAGTGACTTAGCACAGCACACAGTAAGTGAATTTATATTCACTTACTACACCTGTCACTCTTTGAAGTGCTTTACATATATTTAACTCACTTAATCTTTACAATAAATAGTGAGGTGAGTACTGTTATTTCTGTTTTAGAAATGAAAAAACTATACCCTAAATAAAAAGTTGATTTCTCCTTCCCAAGGGGAAAAAAAAAAGACAAAACAGAGGTTGGCAGTCTGGGCTAGTATGACAATCTTCAGCAACCTAAACTACTTCCAGTTCATTCCTTCGCCAGCCCCAGAGTATGACTCTCATCCTCATGGACCAAAATGGTGGCTAGGGTTCCAGACATCACATATACATTGCAGGCAGCAGGAAGAAGGAGCAAAGGTAAAAAAAAAAGACAAAACAGAGGTTGGCAGTCTGGGCTAGTATGACAATCTTCAGCAACCTAAACTACTTCCAGTTCATTCCTTCACCAGCTCCAGAGTATGACTCTCATCCTCATGGACCAAAATGGTGGCTAGGGTTCCAGACATCACATATACATTGCAGGCAGCAGGAAGAAGGAGCAAAGGAGAAGAAGGAAAATGCATGCACCCGTTGTTATTTTAAGTTGTCTTTTATGTTCCCTAGAATCTGCCTTACAGTATTTATTCTGTTACATCTCATTGGCCAGAAGTTAATCACACAGATGCCTGCACATGCAAGAGAGACCAAGAAACAAAGACTATGTGCCCAGATAAAATTTAGAGGCTCTGTTACTAAAGCAGAAGCAGAGCAACCGCTAGAGTAGAGGCTCGAAGTCTCTCATACCTCTGCCTCCATTGTTGGAGTTCCACGTGCCTCCCAAACGCCAGCTCGTGTGTCATCTCTACTGCAAGCCATCCACAGCTCCCGAGCAGATACTTCCTGTGTTCCCTGTCACCACACTGCCTTAGATTTACTTTGTCCTGGTGTATCTCCTTGACCCATTTCCTCGACTTGACCAAATGACTCAAGAGCAGTGAGGCCAGCTTGAGATAGGGAAGGTAAACTTTGAAAAACAAAAGGAAATACACAGTGAAGCTGCCAATGAAGAAAAAGAATGAGTCTTCAGGATACCCTGGTCCCTGTGAGGAGCTGGGCTCAGACACCCAGTAGAACAGACAGCTCTCCAAGTTCACTGTGTGCATGCCCAGTCACTTCAGCCATTTTCAACTCTTTGCAACCCTGCAGACTGTAGCCCACCAGGATCCTTTGTCCATGGGATTCTCCAGGCAAGAGTACTGGAGTGGGTTTTCATGCCCTCCTCCAGGGTATTTTCCCAGTCTGGGAATTGAACTCGTGTCTGCCTGCGTCTCCTGCATTGCAGGCAGATTCTTTACCCACTGAGCTACCTGGGAAGCCTGACTTCACTGCCTGTGAATTAATCTGGGAAAACTTGAAAAAGTCATCACAATCAGGTTCTACCCCATATTGATTAAATCACAATTTCTGAGGATGACACTTGAGCACTGGTGTTTTTAACATTTGTGGGTGATTCCAATGTGCAGCCTTATTTGAGAGTCAACACAGCTGACTGCAGAAGAAAAGAAAGACCCAAAGAGAGAAACAAGGCTCCTCTTTCAGTCCTTGAGGGTTTGCTGTTTACCTACCAGTTCCCCCAGCAAGATCATTAGTCTTGTCCTTTTAGGTTATTTCCTAAAGGACAAAGGTGCACTTAGATAATAAATTATTATTGATTGAAACACTTCTAATAAGAATTATGAAAGCCCTCCTGAGTTTATTTCAGGCCGTCTGATGCTCGGTGAGTCAAATAACTCGTAAGCTTCTCTCTCAGTAACTAAATTAGACTCGTCAGCCCGGGAAAAAAGAGCAGACTCACTAAAGCTCGCCTCGTTCGTGACACATAATATGTTTAAATTGCTTTGTTGACTTCACAAAAAGACAGGCTGGATCAATCACGAGTGGCAGCNGGTCATCTCTACTGCAAGCCATCCACAGCTCCCGAGCAGATACTTCCTGTGTTCCCTGTCACCACACTGCCTTAGATTTACTTTGTCCTGGTGTATCTCCTTGACCCATTTCCTCGACTTGACCAAATGACTCAAGAGCAGTGAGGCCAGCTTGAGATAGGGAAGGTAAACTTTGAAAAACAAAAGGAAATACACAGTGAAGCTGCCAATGAAGAAAAAGAATGAGTCTTCAGGATACCCTGGTCCCTGTGAGGAGCTGGGCTCAGACACCCAGTAGAACAGACAGCTCTCCAAGTTCACTGTGTGCATGCCCAGTCACTTCAGCCATTTTCAACTCTTTGCAACCCTGCAGACTGTAGCCCACCAGGATCCTTTGTCCATGGGATTCTCCAGGCAAGAGTACTGGAGTGGGTTTTCATGCCCTCCTCCAGGGTATTTTCCCAGTCTGGGAATTGAACTCGTGTCTGCCTGCGTCTCCTGCATTGCAGGCAGATTCTTTACCCACTGAGCTACCTGGGAAGC
Organism: Oreotragus oreotragus; assembly: GCA_006410675.1. Taxonomy (NCBI): domain Eukaryota; kingdom Metazoa; phylum Chordata; class Mammalia; order Artiodactyla; family Bovidae; genus Oreotragus; species Oreotragus oreotragus. Next base: position 25,723 of record SJYX01005591.1, on the reverse strand, counting down.
CTGACTTCACTGCCTGTGAATTAATCTGGGAAAACTTGAAAAAGTCATCACAATCAGGTTCTACCCCATATTGATTAAATCACAATTTCTGAGGATGACACTTGAGCACTGGTGTTTTTAACATTTGTGGGTGATTCCAATGTGCAGCCTTATTTGAGAGTCAACACAGCTGACTGCAGAAGAAAAGAAAGACCCAAAGAGAGAAACAAGGCTCCTCTTTCAGTCCTTGAGGGTTTGCTGTTTACCTACCAGTTCCCCCAGCAAGATCATTAGTCTTGTCCTTTTAGGTTATTTCCTAAAGGACAAAGGTGCACTTAGATAATAAATTATTATTGATTGAAACACTTCTAATAAGAATTATGAAAGCCCTCCTGAGTTTATTTCAGGCCATCTGATGCTCGGTGAGTCAAATAACTCGTAAGCTTCTCTCTCAGTAACTAAATTAGACTCGTCAGCCCGGGAAAAAAGAGCAGACTCACTAAAGCTCGCCTCGTTCGTGACACATAATATGTTTAAATTGCTTTGTTGACTTCACAAAAAGACAGGCTGGATCGATCACGAGTGGCAGCGCCAAGATTGCCTCTGTCAGGGATGAGGGACCGTATTTCAACTTGAATCCATTTCCAGCTCCCAGTCATCAGTTTCACACATTTATTCGAAGAGTACAAGAAGAAAGCATCATTTCAGAAAAGTTTGGTTCTATATTTCCCAAAAGATAGGAGTAAGTGAAGAACCCGTTTAAACATGTCTTGAAACTTTTTTTCTGTTCAAAGATTTCTGGGAGAATTCAGGATTGTTTTAACTCCATCAAAATGCTGTTGAGAATTTAGAGGGGGGGTGCAAAGTTGTTCAGGAATTGTTCTGTCTTTCTTTGCTGCAGTATGTAGATCCGTTCTGAGGCAGAAGAAAACTCTGATTTTTCAAGCACATTTAGAGATCTTGGAAAAATGTTTAGAAGTGTTCCTTTGTAATGAAATTTGAGATTCTGGCTTTAGTTGGTCCTGTTACTGGCGAAAAGCAAGAAATGGCTTGGACTTGTGCCTCCAGTGAACTAGAAGGGGAGCCAGGAAATGCACTGGGCAAAACTGCAAAACTGGATGGTTTTGACATGCAGCTTCTAACCAGAAAAGGAGGCCTTGGAACATATCTGTTTGCCAGGAAAGAAAACTGCTTTATTGAAAGGTTAATTTTCAGATTAGTTTTGGGAAATTTGAGATAAATACATGAGATCAGACAAAGAAACATAAGGCCTGGATCCTTTTTCCTGGGGTTTTCAGAAAATAGTCATTGCTTCCAGTGAAATGTTTTGACATTTTCAGTAGGGAGAAAATGTTAATTATAATGTTGTGTGTATGTGTTCTTAAAAACACTTGCGAATAAATCTTTTATTTGTTTGAAGAGCAATCAGAGAGTAAAAACACTGTGAAGATGTTAGCTGCATTCCTTATTCCTTATGGTAACTTCTGTGCTCTCTAGGATGCTGGAATTCCTTGTCTGGGTTCAAATGTAACAATTTGAAGAACATTCCTTTCCTTGTTCAGTTGCAATTTTTTGAGGAGTCTTATTACTAAACATCCACCCAGGAGTCTGTCTGCCTGGGTTTCTTCCCTCATCTTGTCTCACTGTTGCTTGTTTTCTAATTCTTAATTTTCTTCCCTGAATCCTTGTCACCTTCACTTCATGCATAAAATCATCAGCTCTTAGAGACTCTTGACAGAGGTCTGCTTGACTCTGTGTTGAAAACACCTGCTATTAAGCTACTTGGTGACGGGGCCCATGACTGACTTAGCGAATCAACACCTCTTCTCCCACCCGCTCCTTGCTTTGTACGGAACAGATAACCTATAGATGTTTGTTGAATGACTGTAGTATCCTCCTTTCCCTGGTCCTATGTCCCTGCCCAAAATTCCACATTGCGTTACGTCCAAAGCAGAAGCGTTACAATGGAACATTGCAACATCACATTGCCTGTGTTCCCTTGGGAGGAAAATACCAAGAGGTCACCCATTCAGGGACTAACAGGATCCCAAGTGTACACATTACCTCCTGGGGCCAGCCCTCCCAATTAAGTCTTCCCAAGAAAAAGAACCCCCAACTGCAAAGATAGCAGCTTGCACCCTTCCTGAATCGTGATCTAGAATACAGGTGCTCACTGCCATCCACATGGAGAAAATACCATCGGTCATCATCATAGCAGGCTTTTATCTCTAACTTGGTATTTGTTTGTGTGTTAAATGGCGGTTCTCCTAGAAAATGCCTCTCCCTTTTGGATCACTATCTTTAAATGTCAAGCGCATGACTACTACTTAAATCACAGTTAAGCTCAAAGATCATCTCAAAAGCAGAACTGAATGAGAATGAAATGATAGTTGTACAGTCTGAAAAAGAATAGATATGTGTATCTGTGCAACTGAATCACTTCGCCGAACTCCTGAAACTAACACTGCAGTATAAATCAACAACACTCCAATATGAAATAAAAATTGAATTAAAAAAAAGAAAAACTGGTAGCATACTATAAAAAGCATTCCCCCAGGATCAGAAGGGGGACACTGCTCTCCCAGAGGGGTGCTCTGCACACTGGGTGTGACACACACTTACCCCTTGTGCGCTTACCAACACAACCCAGGCAAAATGAGCAAAGCCAAGTTCAGCTCCAGGCCGCATGTCGATTAGGCTAATGATGTAGAAAATCACCAGGGGCAAGGAGCAGAACAGAGCTCACAAACGCCAGCAGTGTTCTCAGATGTGCCTTGCATGGCGTCTTTTAAAGACCCGTGGGCCCCATGTGTCCTTCTTCCTGCCTTAGAAGCCCATGGGTGACGTTCAACAACAGATGTAACCTCTAAGGTTTGTGTGACTAGATTAATGTTCCAGAGTCATCAGGCTCGTTACGGCTGGATTTTCTCTGGTCCCTGCTAATAAACTAGATTATTGATTTTCGGATTTTCTGTGTATCCAAGGATAGACTCTAAGATGTCTTTATAATGTTTCATGCTTAAGTTGTCAACCAAAATGACATAACAATGAGTAATCATTTTCTAATCATGTGGAAAGGAGTTAAAAACAGCATATAAAATGGATCTTCCCAGCGTCAGAGCCACAGACGCATCTTGGCTGTCGGTCCTCCAGCCAGGCAGAGGTCATGCCTACCTGCCTGCCATCTTTTCCAGGAATTAGGTGTGTTCAGAGCTTAAGACCTTTGATAGTCAGAAATCTGCTTTCCAACATGTTTGAATGGCAGCAGAGCTCCAAAGACACCTCCACCTAAATAGGATTTTAGCACATCAGGTGCCGTGGCAAAGTACAGCAGGCTGGGTTGCCGTGTGGCTGGTGTTTATTCATCTCTGCTTCTCCCTTCATGTGTATGTATGTACGCTTCTCGCCGTATATGCCCGGCACGCGGGGCGTATGGGCTGGGGACTGCATCCATAGAGTGTGTGTATATGTAAAGTAGGAACAGAGCCTGGGCACCAAAATGAACTTCTGTGTGCAAGAACTCTACGAAGTACACCCAGCTGCCGGCAGCAACTGCTGCATGCAGGCCACTGATTATTACGCGTATTTCGAAGATAGTCCAGGTTACAGTGGTTGCAACGCTCAGGCTGTGCCCAGTAACAACATATATATGGAACAGGCCTGGGCAGTGAATCAGCCTTATACCTGTAGTTACCCTGGAAACATGCTGAAAAGCAGGGACTCGGACTTGGACATGGCCCTGAATCAATACAGCCAACCTGAATATTTCACTGAAGAAAAGCCTACTTTTTCTCAAGTGCAGTCGCCATCGTACTCTCAGAAAAAAGGTAGGGACCATTTTCCTTCCGTTTGATCCAAGTTTCCGTGTTTGTCTCTGGGGTGTTTTAAAGGGACCCTTTGCATCTGCTTTGTCAAATCTTTGAACGCTGAACGTTTGAAATTAAAAATAGCAGGAAAGAGAGGTTGCTAAGTGATTGAAAGGGGTCCTTGAACGACAAAGATTTCCAAGCACTTTTTCTTCCAGTATGCAAGCTGGATGGAGTTGGTTTGTTAGGCTGTGATTTTATTATCTATATAGCGTGTATGCACGCGTGTGGATACACTCTGCCCACAGGGAATACTGTCAGCTTCTTTGCTAAAGAAAATACGTTAAGGCTTCCCCCTTGGTGGACTGGCACTGTTGCATTTGAAACGAGATCATTTTCCTCGGCTCTGGTTCACATTAAAAGCTCATTTGACTTTTTCTTGGCACTTTATATTTAAAGTTTATTTTAGGTAAGTAGTAAAATATTTTCACGATTTTTTTGACCATATTATAATTTTGAGATGTTGGGATTTGTAAATGTTCTTTTTAATATATTTACTTATCCACGTAAACTGTAAAGAATCTACTTGTAATCATAACTAACTGTAAGAATATAAAACTCATTAAGAAAATGATACACTTTACCTTGCCATCATGTGCCTAAAGGTGGATGTGTTTGCCATCATGTCAAACTCTGCACGAAAGAGAATGAAATACCCTTCAAAATATCCAATATTCAAACAAGTGCAATATCCATTTAACAGACGCTGCAGCTTTCCGATACTGCTTAATCTTCTATCGGTAGAACCTATCTCATATTACCAAAAGCTAAAATAAAAGAGGCAAACTGGTAGTACTCAAGAAATTTAAAAGCAGTTGCCAGATAGAAATGCTTTTGAAAATAGCTTAAATTCTAATGCAAATATGCCAGAAAGTCTTTTTTTTTCCTGTGTACAATCCACAAGATATTTCAGTGGAAACCAAATTTATAGGTCTTCATAATTTGCAAGAATATAATGCCCTTTGATCTTCAAAGATGAATTTCTCCATGAAGTTATCTTAAAACATAAGATAATTTGATTGTGCATCCTATAAAAATTTTATTTGCTTTCCTTAATATGTGTCCACAATTAAAAGTAGCCCGTTTAAACAAAATTTTAAAAAACAAAACCCCATTTAGTCTTTACCATATGCTGTGTTATCCTGTAATTTCCAGATACGAAGGAAATTGAAGCATAAAACATTTTCAGAGTCATTCATCTGCAATTTCATTTAGTTTCACATTTCTCTTGAAAGGCATCAGAAATTCTCACTTATTACAAGGGACATTGAATGTAAGTCCCCTAATGGGAACTTTGAGATAGACTGCGTGATATTTCACTTAATATCATATTTATAAGTAATTTATCTTTGAAAAGCAGTTAACATTGCTTCATTAGGCATGCCTGGAGATATGCTTTCTCATGCTGTAGGATCTCAAGAAAATACTGGTTTGTCTCTATATTTGGGCATTCCACTATTATAAACTCTTGCAAAACTTTGCAGACTTTTACTCTTTTTTATCTTTTCATGTATTTTCTTCCACCAGTGCCGGAGAATATTTGCTTATAAAATGCTAAACCAATGATTCTTTACTAATTAACTTGACGCATGAACTAGAGGCTAAGACATCATATGCATATATTGATGTAATTTCTCAAAGCCATATGCCATTGAAAGGCCACTGCCACCTGCCAAACTCACTAAATCAAAGCAGGCAAATATTCTTAAATGCACCATTATTTACTGTTACAAGTCTTTAAGTAAATCCCAGTAAAACTAAACCCAGCTGTTAACTGTCTCTTAGGACAAAAGGTCAGACCCAACATGTTTATCCATATTGATCCATTATTGATTTTTGTTGTTGTTGGAGAACATCAGTCGTATCTCCTTAAGGCAAAATTAAGACTATAAACAGGTGTTCAGTGGGGCAGGCCTCATTATTCCAATTGGATTTTTATCTATTTTCATGAAATTCATAATTGCTTCATCTGTGCTTGTTGCTGTCACAACAGCTTTATAAACTCTTCAATAATGCAGTTGTCTTAACTTTTTCACGATTTGTTTTAAGGATGACTTATTCTCTAGCCTTTAATTGGAGTTTTCTAGTATGTAGAAAATGATCATAGTCTTGCAAAAAAAAAAAGTATGTTATAAGTATACATAGATGAAATTAAGAAAGGCTGAAGAACCCAGTGACAAGACTGATTATTTCAATAATAGACTTTAGAATGACTTAATTCCTTTTGCATTGCTTTTCTCTGTCTTTACGTGTATAAAATAGCCAAGGGGGGGAAATGTTATCAAGCTCCTGAAGCACTGAGAAAGTGAATTAATGAAGTTAGAATACAGTTCACTGAATGAAATTTAAAATAAAACTTTATGAAGGGGAGTAAGTAATTTTCACACTGTGAAGGACTGAGATCCACAGTATGCATTTACTTTTACCTAGATGAATCTACTTTTCATATAGTAGATGAAAACATGTTTTCAATTTTTGAAAGTCAGGGACAAATCAAAAGAAATCTAGCAATCACTAAGAAGATACAGCTCCCTACTTCTTATCTTTCGAGGAGCCTCGCCATGGTTTGTTATGTCAACATCAGCCAACAGTGCCGGTTCTGCCCCACACTTTCTTCCTAGTCCCAACTCAGAAGAAATAGGAGGAGCACATTTAGAAACCAGACAAAGGGAAGGGAAATTGGCAGGCAGGGTGCTGTGTCTTCTCCTTGGTGGCCGAGGTTTCAGCAGAGCTAAAAGTCAATTTTTTTTTTGGCAAGGGGTGCTGGCTGTTTCCACCAGAAATTCCAGTTACATTCCAGAGTCCCCAAAGAGCTTGAGTCTGGCCGCTCTGCGGGCAGCGTGGCCAGGCCGCCTCTGGGTCTGCTTCAACAGACTCCTTCCCTGCACTGTGTGTGTCCTGGGCAACTCACCTCCCCTGGGCTCCCTGCTTGACATCCTCCGTACCATCTTTGTAAGATTTGCACGTCCAAAACGCAGCTAATGTGTGTGCATCCAAGTTGGTTATCATGTCCAAGAGAGTAAGAATTTCCTGGTTTGGACCCAGGATCAAGGAGATGTGTGTGTTTGTCCTATTTCGTTTGGGGGTTGGATTGCACGTGTACTTGTTCAACAGCCGCCTTCTCACTATCACAGAAAGAAGGCTTCATACCTGAAGCAACACCTTCCCATAGAGCCATTGTTTCTGAATGTTTCCATTGCCACTCTGCCTCCAGTCAGGAATCTAACTTTTTTTCCCATGTTCCGTAGCTCTGTTGACTGTGTGTGAGTAATTGTGTAGATATTAGAAATAGAAATGAAATGGTACGTGGAGGATGTTTGAAATGGTCCACATCAAAGAACATTGGATTAAAAACAAAAGTTAAGCCCTAAAGAAATCCTAATTTGAATTTCCTTGTTGTTGTTTAGTTGCTAAGTCGACTAAACATGGACTGTAGCCTGCCAGGCTCCTCTGTCCGTGGGATTTTCCCAGGCAAGAATACTGGAGTGGGGTGCCATTTCCTCCTCCAGGGGGTCTTTCTGACCCAGGGATGCGACTCACATCTTATGAGTTGGCAGCAAATTCTTAACCACTGAGCCCCCTGGTAAGCCACAATTAGAATTTCCTTAGCGTCTGTTAAGGTTGAAGAAGGATTGCTATACAGTAGAGTTGAGGATATTTAGGCTCCAGAGTCTGCCCTGAATAAAAAAAAAAAAATGTTACATGAGAAACAAGTACCCTTAAACCCCAGAATCGCACCCAGTCCAGGGAGAGGCAGGCACAAAAGGAAACAGAGAAAGGGACGATTTATGGTCAGTCCACCCAATGAACCAAGTGCTGCAGGCATCACGTCTTTACAGTGGAACCCTTAAGGGGTCAGTGCAACTGCAGATCTTTCTGCAGTGCTTACAGAATTGTAAGGATGCTGGTACCAGTGGGGATTTCCACTTGGGCACCGCCACCCACGTGCTGCGACGAGTCGACACCACTCCAGAAAACAATAGGAATTTTTTCTTCTTTTTTAATACAATACATCTTTGCTGTTCAACAGGTTAAATCAAAGTGCCCCTCAGCACCCAGAAATGCAAGCGAGGGAAGGAACAATAGTCGTGTCCAAAGCAAGCCCAAGGGCCGAGGAAAGCTCGAGCCTGCCCGTCTGCCTTCTCTTTCCTGAGCATCAGGGGTCTGTCTCGTCAGAGGCATGTCCTTCAGGGATTTCACTGGGTGCCCTCAGGCATCCCCTGCCCCTGCTCGAGGTGGCAGTCATACCAGGAGTCCAGGGTCCTAGGAGACACTGAAGTCGGGGCTGGCGGGCTGGGGAAGGAGTGCCGGAGCTGCGTACTTGCTGCGCGCGGGCTTCGCGTCCACCGCCTCTCGTCCCTTCGAGGAATCCTTCCGGTGGACTGTTTTTTCTCAGCTCCCGGCATTGCGGGGCATTCCGCCTGAGGCCCAGGGGCCTCCCACGCTGCCGTCTGCTCTTTAGGGCCCGTGTCCTCCTACTGAAGCACCCGGGACCTGCCTTCCCGCGTGTCCACGCCCTGGTGGCCGCGGCCCGCCCTTGGTCCCAGGCTCCTCTCAGGTCCGAGGATTTCCCGGGGCGGTCCTTCCGCCCAGCCGCGCTGACGCTTCCTGCCGCTGCGCCCTCGCCGCGTGTCCCCGCTTCTCCCCCAAAGCCTCTCTTCCGGTCCCGCCGCCCCTCCAGCCTCCACAGGCCCCTCCGCAAGCTGTCAGCCCCTCTCCGTGACCTGCCGGACCAGACACCGCAACTCCCCCGGCCCTGAGGAGCTCCCTCGGGCTTCTGGCCTCTGCCTCCCCCCACACGCGCTGTTCCAGAAAGCTCGGCCCGTTTCCTCGCTCCCCTCACCCCTGAACCGATGGTACTTTCTCTCAGCAGCCCACTGCCAGCCACACCCCCGGCCTCACCCTGTGCTCCTCCGCCACCTCCCCTCAGGTCAGGACCCACCTCACAGGCGGCAGCCTTTGCGGCTTAACCAGCCCCGCGTTCTCTCCCAAAGGCCCGCTCCCCACCGGCCCTGACTTCCCAGACAGGCATCCCTTGCTTAGCACAATAGTGCTGAATCATTTGCATAAGTCACCTTTTTGGGGAAGAAAATAAGTGATACATAAGGAGTATCATCTTTCTAAATTCCACATATATGCATTAGTACACTGTATTGGTGTTTTTCTTTCTGGCTTACCTCACTCTGTATAATAGGCTCCAGTTTTATCCACCTCATTAAAACTGATTCAAATGTATTCTTTTTAATGGCTGCGTAATACTCCATTGTGTATATGGACCACAGCTTTCTTATCCATTCATCTGCTGATGGACATCGAGGTTGCTTCCAGGTCCTGGCTATTATAAACAGTGCTGCGATGAACATTGGGGTACACATGTCTCTTTCCATTCTGGTTTCCTCGATAACCCTGTATGCGAGAGAGCAAAAGAGAGACAGATGTATAGAACTGTCTTTTGGACTCTGTGGGAAACAGAGAGGGTGGGATGANNGCAAGGGGTGCTGGCTGTTTCCACCAGAAATTCCAGTTACATTCCAGAGTCCCCAAAGAGCTTGAGTCTGGCCGCTCTGCGGGCAGCGTGGCCAGGCCGCCTCTGGGTCTGCTTCAACAGACTCCTTCCCTGCACTGTGTGTGTCCTGGGCAACTCACCTCCCCTGGGCTCCCTGCTTGACATCCTCCGTACCATCTTTGTAAGATTTGCACGTCCAAAACGCAGCTAATGTGTGTGCATCCAAGTTGGTTATCATGTCCAAGAGAGTAAGAATTTCCTGGTTTGGACCCAGGATCAAGGAGATGTGTGTGTTTGTCCTATTTCATTTGGGGGTTGGATTGCACGTGTACTTGTTCAACAGCCGCCTTCTCACTATCACAGAAAGAAGGCTTCATACCTGAAGCAACACCTTCCCATAGAGCCATTGTTTCTGAATGTTTCCATTGCCACTCTGCCTCCAGTCAGGAATCTAAATTTTTTTCCCATGTTCCGTAGCTCTGTTGACTGTGTGTGAGTAATTGTGTAGATATTAGAAATAGAAATGAAATGGTACGTGGAGGATGTTTGAAATGGTCCACATCAAAGAACATTGGATTAAAAACAAAAGTTAAGCCCTAAAGAAATCCTAATTTGAATTTCCTTGTTGTTGTTTAGTTGCTAAGTCGACTAAACATGGACTGTAGCCTGCCAGGCTCCTCTGTCCGTGGGATTTTCCCAGGCAAGAATACTGGAGTGGGGTGCCATTTCCTCCTCCAGGGGGTCTTTCTGACCCAGGGATGCGACTCACATCTTATGAGTTGGCAGCAAATTCTTAACCACTGAGCCCCCTGGTAAGCCACAATTAGAATTTCCTTAGCGTCTGTTAAGGTTGAAGAAGGATTGCTATACAGTAGAGTTGAGGATATTTAGGCTCCAGAGTCTGCCCTGAATAAAAAAAAAAAAATGTTACATGAGAAACAAGTACCCTTAAACCCCAGAATCGCACCCAGTCCAGGGAGAGGCAGGCACAAAAGGAAACAGAGAAAGGGACGATTTATGGTCAGTCCACCCAATGAACCAAGTGCTGCAGGCATCACGTCTTTACAGCGGAACCCTTAAGGGGTCAGTGCAACTGCAGATCTTTCTGCAGTGCTTACAGAATTGTAAGGATGCTGGTACCAGTGGGGATTTCCACTTGGGCACCGCCACCCACGTGCTGCGACGAGTCGACACCACTCCAGAAAACAATAGGAATTTTTTCTTCTTTTTTAATACAATACATCTTTGCTGTTCAACAGGTTAAATCAAAGTGCCCCTCAGCACCCAGAAATGCAAGCGAGGGAAGGAACAATAGTCGTGTCCAAAGCAAGCCCAAGGGCCGAGGAAAGCTCGAGCCTGCCCGTCTGCCTTCTCTTTCCTGAGCATCAGGGGTCTGTCTCGTCAGAGGCATGTCCTTCAGGGATTTCACTGGGTGCCCTCAGGCATCCCCTGCCCCTGCTCGAGGTGGCAGTCATACCAGGAGTCCAGGGTCCTAGGAGACACTGAAGTCGGGGCTGGCGGGCTGGGGAAGGAGTGCTGGAGCTGCGTACTTGCTGCGCGCGGGCTTCGCGTCCACCGCCTCTCGTCCCTTCGAGAAATCCTTCCGGTGGACTGTTTTTTCTCAGCTCCCGGCATTGCGGGGCATTCCGCCTGAGGCCCAGGGGCCTCCCACGCTGCCGTCTGCTCTTTAGGGCCCGTGTCCTCCTACTGAAGCACCCGGGACCTGCCTTCCCGCGTGTCCACGCCCTGGTGGCCGCGGCCCGCCCTTGGTCCCAGGCTCCTCTCAGGTCCGAGGATTTCCCGGGGCGGTCCTTCCGCCCAGCCCCGCTGACGCTTCCTGCCGCTGCGCCCTCGCCGCGTGTCCCCGCTTCTCCCCCAAAGCCTCTCTTCCGGTCCCGCCGCCCCTCCAGCCTCCACAGGCCCCTCCGCAAGCTGTCAGCCCCTCTCCGTGACCTGCCGGACCAGACACCGCAACTCCCCCGGCCCTGAGGAGCTCCCTCGGGCTTCTGGCCTCTGCCTCCCCCCACACGCGCTGTTCCAGAAAGCTCGGCCCGTTTCCTCGCTCCCCTCACCCCTGAACCGATGGTACTTTCTCTCAGCAGCCCACTGCCAGCCACACCCCCGGCCTCACCCTGTGCTCCTCCGCCACCTCCCCTCAGGTCAGGACCCACCTCACAGGCGGCAGCCTTTGCGGCTTAACCAGCCCCGCGTTCTCTCCCAAAGGCCCGCTCCCCACCGGCCCTGACTTCCCAGACAGGCATCCCTTGCTTAGCACAATAGTGCTGAATCATTTGCATAAGTCACCTTTTTGGGGAAGAAAATAAGTGATACATAAGGAGTATCATCTTTCTAAATTCCACATATATGCATTAGTACACTGTATTGGTGTTTTTCTTTCTGGCTTACCTCACTCTGTATAATAGGCTCCAGTTTTATCCACCTCATTAAAACTGATTCAAATGTATTCTTTTTAATGGCTGCGTAATACTCCATTGTGTATATGGACCACAGCTTTCTTATCCATTCATCTGCTGATGGACATCGAGGTTGCTTCCAGGTCCTGGCTATTATAAACAGTGCTGCGATGAACATTGGGGTACACATGTCTCTTTCCATTCTGGTTTCCTCGATAACCCTGTATGCGAGAGAGCAAAAGAGAGACAGATGTATAGAACTGTCTTTTGGACTCTGTGGGAAACAGAGAGGGTGGGATGATTTGGGAAAATGGCATTGAAACAGGTATAATATCATATATGAAATGAATCGCCAGTCCAGGTTTGATGCATGATACAGGATGCTTGGGGCTGATGCACTGGGATGACCCAGAGGGATGGTATGGGGAGGGAAATGGGAGGGGGGGTTCAGGATTGGGAACACATGTACACCCGTGGCGGATTCATGTTGATGTATAGCAAAACCAATACAATATTGTAAAGTAAGTAGCCACCAATTAAAATAAGTACATTTATATATATATAAAACATAGTGAGTATCAGACCAGAGTTTCCCATCTTGGCATGCATGGATGACTTCTGAGGCCTGTTCCTCTCTGTCGGGCGGCTGTCCTGCACCCTGTGGAACGGTTAGCAGCGTCCCTGGCCTCCAGGCACCAGATGCCAATAGCCCAGTCGCGACAACAGCAGTGTCTCCTGATATTGCCAGGTGTCCCCTTGGGGGTGAAACCGCCCCAGTTGAGAACCACTGCCTTGAAAGAACTGAATATTTAGAAAACATCTGAAAGAAAGGATATATTGTAAAGGTGCTTTTTTGTCATGTGAAATAGGAAAAGCCTCCTCAGCTTTCAAATGGAAAAGTTTAGATTTTTGTGTATTGAATTGATTCAAAATGGAGTACACTTGAACATCCATATACATGTATACCTGCAACATGCTGCTTACACTTGTGTGTGTTATCGACAGTCCACGTAGTCTGGACCGTGTTCCTTCCATCAGGTAGGCTTGTTTAGGTCAGCTCTGTGTTGACATAAGCACCGCCTCTCCTTTCCACTCCATGACTACAGGGGTGACCTCAGGGAGACCAGTGCAGCTTAGAACAAGGATGCCATCCTGATGCCAAACCCAGCTGCCCCTTCCTTCATGAGACATCAGACTAAAGAGCTGCTAGCCCGCATTCTTAGATCTAGACCTTGACTCTCATTCTGAAGGGCATTCAGATAAAGAAAAGGCACCCATTTTCCTCAGACCTGCAGGGCATGAAATAACTGTGGTTGCTTCTGTGGAAGCCTGATACCGTAAACTGACTCTCAGAGCAAAACCAGAGATCAGAGGCACCCACTATGCCCGTTTCTGATGACCTTTTCTGCTGCCTCCTTTCCCTGTTCTCCTAAAACACTTTACCTTCCCGCTTTCTAACCAATTGCCTCTTTAAAAAGAGGAAATGATTGGGGATTCCCTGGCGGACCAGTGGTGAGGACGCAGCGCTTTCACTGCTGTGACCCAGGTTCAATCCCTGCTCGGGGCTAGGGTCAGGATTAGGGTTAAGCTCTCATAAGCCATGAGGCACAGCCAAAAATAAAATATTCAAAAATCTAAAATAAAATAGGAAGTGATCTCATTAGTACCAGAGTTCTGAAATGCCAATGCCGGTAAGAACCAAAGAGCCGACGTCAGTAACTGAGAGATGCAGTTGTTCCGTAAGGGCAATCCAGTTAAAAGTTTTCAACCATCACACACATTGTTTACATGTCGCTGGATCAGAATTTTCACTTCCCTAAAGAAATGCATCGTTTCACTTTTCTTGAATTACTTGTGTCCTCCCACTTTGGGCAAAGATAAAAATCCTGTGAAATATTTCCTTACCCATCAAAAGATGATGCGAGACTAGACCTAAGTGGCTGCTGACACTGGCCTCCCTTGGGGAGGGGCACTGACTGCAGAGAGCCAGGGGTCTCTCTGTTAGGAGGGGGGCTGCCTGATTGGTGCTCTGGGAGGATTTGGGCTCAGTACGCCAGATCTTCCCATTTTTCACACGAAGCTACATTTTTATGTGAAATCCTGGTTTTGAAAATTGTCTGAGATTTTGAAACACTCTGAAAGCCAAACCGTGCAGACTGCTAGTGTGTGTATCCTTTTGATTAACATTTTGACTGACTCATTATACCAGTCTTTTCCCTTTCTTTGTGATTTGCATCTTCAAGTAGTTTAGCTCTAATTGTAGACTGAAAGTTTATGTCGGCTCCTGAGGGTTGGAGTCCATGGGGACTGAGAGAAGAAAGGTTAGTTAGGGACTTGTGTGTAAAACTGTGTTATGCACCTTGCATGAGTCCTGTCTGGCTCTTTTGCGACCCTGTGGACAACAGCCCTCCAGGCTTCTCTGTCCGTGGGGTTTCTCAGGCAAGGATACTGAAGTGGGTTGCCATGCCCTTCTCCAGGGGATCTTCCCAACTCAGGAATTGAACCTGCATCTCCTGGATTGCAAGCAGATTCTTTTACCTCAGAGCCATCTGGGAGATCTGTATCATGCCCTAGCCTCATCCTAAAAATGATTTATTTTGGTTTCAAGAACTCTTGAGTCAGAAGAAACCATCTAAACCTTGTTTTGGCCCTTTTTCTGCCTTAAGATTCCAGATAAAGGAAATTCAGCGACCCTTATGCTCATGTCCTCTCCCCTTCCTGGACTGACACCTCTGACCTGGCCTCCTTTCTGCTTCCCTCCCGTCTTCTGCCCCCTCCCTCCTGAGCTCTAGAGTTTGAAGACTTGCACCTCTTGTATTTTCACCCCAGCCAGTCGGAGGGCAGGGTGTAAAGAAAAGACATGCTGTTCTAAGGAAAGATTGCCTGAATGGGAGCATCTGGGCAGCTCTGTTGGGAAATTGTAGACCTTGAAAGTTAACACTGCTTCAAGTTTGAACCCCATTGCTTACACACTGGAGCATACATGTTTGTTAAGTAAATGGATGGATGGATGAATGAATATAGTGTTTATCAAAGGGTTAAATACTAACATGATGCAAAACTTGGTATCTAATACCAAGAATTAAATGTAACATAAATCAGGATTATTATGTTGGGAAAAAGCTAAGCAATGGAGTGTTCAAGATTTTTTTTTAATATATAAAGAAATAACATGACATTGAAGGTCCTGTGGGGGGGGGGGCTTCAATCAGAAGGACCTAACTGTGGGATAATTTAAGGAAGTTCCAGGTAAAATTGGAAGAGTGACTGAACATGCTAACAGTTTAGCTTCCTTGGGATTATAAAAATATATATTCTCATCCAATAGCCTCACCCTAACTGCTCAGGGTCTATAGCCTTAACCTCACCATGAACCAGCACCTTTCTGAATGACCCATGGGGTTTCCCACCGCCAGTGATAACCGCTGCTCCTTTCGGATGCCAGGACGGCTGTGCCAGGCAAGCGATCTTACCCAGAAGGGAAGATGAGCAGATGGGAAATGGCCTCTGCTGGGCTCCCCTCTCCTTCTGCTGGGTCAACCCTCTGAGGCAGCTTCTTCTCCTTTCCACCTACCAGCAAGGTCTGCCTTACGTTCTGTTCCTAAGGACTGTGTGTCCACCGAGGTAGTGAGGGGTTCCCTTCTACTAGGGCCTGAGATGCTGTTATAATTCACCCAAAAAAGTTAGACTAGCCAGCCCTCTGATCTTACCTGCTCTTTAATTAGAAACCAAGTGAATCCCACTGAATGCAAACCAAGAAGCCAGGCTTGCTGCCGGTTGCATGATTTCTGACACAAATGTACACAGCTTTCCCTTTCATATACTAAGTCCCTCTGAGAACCAAATTTTTAAAAATTAAAATCAAACTTTTAAAAACAACAGAGATAAATTTTGAAAATACTGTGCTCAGTGAAAACCAGTCATCAAAGAATACATGTGGTACGATTCCATTTATACAGTATGTCGAGAATAGGCAAATAGGTAGAAACAGAAAATAGATTAGTGGTTGCTTGGAGCAGAGCAGATGGGGAGTTGAGAGGGATAGGAAGTGATTTCTAAAGGTACAGACTTTCTTAGGATGAGGATGAAAATGCTCTAAAACTGATGACAGTGTGATTTTACAACTCCATGAATATATTAAAAGCCATTGAATTGTATGGTATGTGAATTAGATCTTAAAGTTCCTAGCCAAAAAAGTAAAAAAAAAAAAATGCTAGTAATATTTTAACATGTCGACCTATTTTAGTGAGACTAATGCTTGGCAATTAGTGAGACTAATGCTTGGCAAGTGTTCACTAAAAAAAAACTCTCCCAGTCCTTTGTTGAACAAACAGACGGAGTTTGCTTTCATAATAATACCCTTGATAAAGCGGCAGCACAGTTGACTAGTCTAAGATGCGGAGGTCTGAGGATATAGAAGCTAGGCAAGATGCGTCACCCTTGGACTGTCACATGTAGTCACGGGTCTTATTTAACCACGCTTCTTTAGCAGTCAGTCCCTTGGGACAATTCTCAGAAGCAGTTCTCAGGTGAACAGCGAGGCCTCCAGGCTGTGTTTCTCATATTTGTTTCCAGGCAGAACTCAGGACTGACACCCAGTGAGCGTGTGCTCCTGGCAGCATGCATTTCCTCAGCTGAGCGTGTTTACCAGCCAGCATATAACTGTTTGGCGTGCGTGAGGAAGGAAAAGGATGGAGACCCGCGAGGGGAGAGGAGGCAGTGGCTCCGTCCTCTCGGAGAACCGGTTACTGTGTGATGTATCAAGTATATTCAGAAACCTAAAGAGACTCCCCACCCACCTATCCACTTGTGCAGGATCTCACTCCCGGTGACAGTTATTTAATGATGAATGATAGGCCTAGGCATAATGACTGATGTATTGTTGCCTGTGGTGACTGTTTTGGGTAAATAAGATGGTTCTGAGTTAATATTTTGGAGAAAAGAAAGACACAGATGGGGTGCACTCATGTGCAACTGCTGCCACTTAAGTAGATGTTTCTGTAGATGTTTTGATGTTTTAACTACAGACATAATCACCTCCTCACCCACCCTCCAAGAAGATAATCTGGGAGAAATACAAGAGCAAAGCAAACCACTCTTCAGACTCACAGTCAGAACATAGAAGGCATCCATTCCACCCGCATATTGAATTATCACAAGACTCCAGGGTTCCCAAGAACTTTAAAGGCCAGACAGTTCAACCTTCCACATAAACTGTTGAGCTATAGACAGGAAGAAATCTTCAGTGCCCTACTGCCAACGGCAAAGAGTAAAGCAGAAAGGTAGTGATGAGGTGGGAGGAGAGGGTCACACATCTTTCTAGTTCTGACGGGTGGTCTCCAGCCCTCCCAAGGCATGTCCCTCAAGCCACACAGTGTCCAGTTGCACTACGATTGGTTCCCAAAGATGAGGAGGAAAAGACCTGTAGCTCTCTCTCCTTTATCTCTGCCATCTGCACTTGATACTAAGTATCTGACAAAATGCACATCACCTCTGGGTGTAAGAAGTCAAGATGTAGCTTCCCTATGCAGATGGAGAACAAGTATGTGAAAAGATGCTCCACATGACTAATCACCAGGGAAATGCAAATCAAAATCACAATATCACCTCACACCTGTCAGAATGACTGTCATCAAAAAGAACACAAACAACAAATGTTGGCGAGGATGTAGAGAAAAAGGGATCAATCCCTTACACTGTTGAAGGGAATGTAAATTAGTGCAGCCACTATGGAGAATAGTATGGAGTTTTCTCCAAAAAACACTAAAAATAGAACTACTATGTGTATCAGTCGCTCAGTTGTGTCCAGCTCTTTGCGACCCCATGGACTGTGGCCCAGCAGGCTCCTCTCTCCATGGGATTCACCAGGCGAGAGAGCTGGAGTGGGTTGCCAGCCCCTTCTCCAGGAAATCTTCCTGAGCCAGGAATTGAACCTGGGTCTCCTGCACTGCAGGCAGATTCTTTACCACCTGAGCCACCAGGGAAGCGCTAGTATTTAGTAGTAGAACTACTGTATGACCTAGAAACTCCACTCCCAGATAAATACCAGAAAAAAGGCCAAATAAAAAAAAAAAATGCTAGTAATATTTTAACATGTCGACCTATTTTAGTGAGACTAATGCTTGGCAATTAGTGAGACTAATGCTTGGCAAGTGTTCACTAAAAAAAAACTCTCCCAGTCCTTTGTTGAACAAACAGACGGAGTTTGCTTTCATAATAATACCCTTGATAAAGCGGCAGCACAGTTGACTAGTCTAAGATGCGGAGGTCTGAGGATATAGAAGCTAGGCAAGATGCGTCACCCTTGGACTGTCACATGTAGTCACGGGTCTTATTTAACCACGCTTCTTTAGCAGTCAGTCCCTTGGGACAATTCTCAGAAGCAGTTCTCAGGTGAACAGCGAGGCCTCCAGGCTGTGTTTCTCATATTTGTTTCCAGGCAGAACTCAGGACTGACACCCAGTGAGCGTGTGCTCCTGGCAGCATGCATTTCCTCAGCTGAGCGTGTTTACCAGCCAGCATATAACTGTTTGGCGTGCGTGAGGAAGGAAAAGGATGGAGACCCGCGAGGGGAGAGGAGGCAGTGGCTCCGTCCTCTCGGAGAACCAGTTACTGTGTGATGTATCAAGTATATTCAGAAACCTAAAGAGACTCCCCACCCACCTATCCACTTGTGCAGGATCTCACTCCCGGTGACAGTTATTTAATGATGAATGATAGGCCTAGGCATAATGACTGATGTATTGTTGCCTGTGGTGACTGTTTTGGGTAAATAAGATGGTTCTGAGTTAATATTTTGGAGAAAAGAAAGACACAGATGGGGTGCACTCATGTGCAACTGCTGCCACTTAAGTAGATGTTTCTGTAGATGTTTTGATGTTTTAACTACAGACATAATCACCTCCTCACCCACCCTCCAAGAAGATAATCTGGGAGAAATACAAGAGCAAAGCAAACCACTCTTCAGACTCACAGTCAGAACATAGAAGGCATCCATTCCACCCGCATATTGAATTATCACAAGACTCCAGGGTTCCCAAGAACTTTAAAGGCCAGACAGTTCAACCTTCCACATAAACTGTTGAGCTATAGACAGGAAGAAATCTTCAGTGCCCTACTGCCAACGGCAAAGAGTAAAGCAGAAAGGTAGTGATGAGGTGGGAGGAGAGGGTCACACATCTTTCTAGTTCTGACGAGTGGTCTCCAGCCCTCCCAAGGCATGTCCCTCAAGCCACACAGTGTCCAGTTGCACTACGATTGGTTCCCAAAGATGAGGAGGAAAAGACCTGTAGCTCTCTCTCCTTTATCTCTGCCATCTGCACTTGATACTAAGTATCTGACAAAATGCACATCACCTCTGGGTGTAAGAAGTCAAGATGTAGCTTCCCTATGCAGATGGAGAACAAGTATGTGAAAAGATGCTCCACATGACTAATCACCAGGGAAATGCAAATCAAAATCACAATATCACCTCACACCTGTCAGAATGACTGTCATCAAAAAGAACACAAACAACAAATGTTGGCGAGGATGTAGAGAAAAAGGGATCAATCCCTTACACTGTTGAAGGGAATGTAAATTAGTGCAGCCACTATGGAGAATAGTATGGAGTTTTCTCCAAAAAACACTAAAAATAGAACTACTATGTGTATCAGTCGCTCAGTTGTGTCCAGCTCTTTGCGACCCCATGGACTGTGGCCCAGCAGGCTCCTCTCTCCATGGGATTCACCAGGCGAGAGAGCTGGAGTGGGTTGCCAGCCCCTTCTCCAGGAAATCTTCCTGAGCCAGGAATTGAACCTGGGTCTCCTGCACTGCAGGCAGATTCTTTACCACCTGAGCCACCAGGGAAGCGCTAGTATTTAGTAGTAGAACTACTGTATGACCTAGAAACTCCACTCCCAGATAAATACCAGAAAAAAGGCCAAAGCACTGGGGCTCTCCTGGTGATCCAGTGGTCGAGAATCCGCCTCCCAAGGCAGGGGACGCAGGTCTAATCTTCGGTCTGGGAACTAAGGTCCCACATGCCGCGGTAAATAAGCCCACGCCCTACAACTTTTGAGCCACAAAGAGAGAAGCCTGAGTGCTGCAGCCAAGCTCTCAAGTGCTGCAGCTAAGGCCCGGTGCAGCCAAATAAGTAAATAAATAATGGCATTTTAGAAAACAGAAACTCTAATTCTAAAGTATATATGCACCTCGATGTTCTTAGCAGCATAATTTGCAATAGCCAAGATATGGAAGCATCCTCAGTGTCTATAAACAGATGAATGGATACAGAACATGTGGTACATGTACACAAGGAAATATTACTCAGCCATAAAAAGGATGAAATTTTGCCGTTTGCAACAACATGGATGGACAGCATTACGCCGAGTGAAATAAGTCAGACAAGGAAAGACAAAAGTTGTATGAGATCACTTATATGTAGAATCTAAACAATACAACACACTAGTGAATATAATAAAAAAAAAAAAACAGACTCATAGTGAGCAAACTAGCGGGGAAGAAGAAGGGACAAAATAGGGTGGGGGAGGGGTACAAATTATTAGGTGTAAGATAAGCTACAAGGACATGGTAACCACACACTGAATATAGCCAATATTTTATAATAGCTATAAATGAAGTTTAACCTTTAAAAGTTGTGACTCACTGTGTTGGACACGTGTAATCTATATAATATTGTATAGCAACCATACTTCAATAAGAAAATTTAATTTTAAAAATAATATGTAGCTTTCCTGACAACATGGATATGTATATTTCATCTGACTTTACCAGGAAGATGCATTTTTTAAATAGTTGGGTTACTTTGTGTTTTGTGAGTATGTGTTTCAGCGCACACAGGCGCATATGTGCACATACAGTCAAACATCCTAATTTAAGATGTAGAAATGCCAAAACGCTACAGTACTTATCTCTGTGGTAGAAAGTTGATAGGTAAGTTTGTTTTTTGCTAATTTATGTCTTTTGATTTTTCTACAATAAATTGTATTATTTGTGTAATTTTTATTTTAAAAAATCTGGATTTTATAAGAAACTGATGTACACAGTTTTTAACTCGTTTATCTCGCAGTCATTTGCTTATTTGTTTAACTATGTGTCTGTCTGTCTTTGGCTGCGAGAGATCTCTGTTGCTTGGTGAAGGCTTTCTCGGGTTGCGGCGGGGCTGCTCTCCAGCTGCGGTTTGGGGACGCCTCACGGCAGTGGCTCCTCTCAGTGCGGCCCTCAGGCTCCAGGCGTGAGGCTTCAGCAGTTGCGGCACGTGGGCCCGGTGGTCGTGGTTCCGGCCTCTAGTGTCCAGCCTCAGTAGTTGCGGCAGTCAGGCTTAGTTGCTCTGTGTCATGCGGGATCTTCCCAGACCAGGGGTCGGCGTTGGCAGGTGGCTTCTTTCCCACTGTGCCACCAGGGACGTCCCTGTACCTGTTGGTTTTCACCCCTAGAGACTGAGCACTGTCATGTTACATATTCCCAGGGTGTGTCTGACCGTGTTCACTGACTACCCCCAGTCCTACACACTTGATCACTAGTTGGTTCTCTGGACGCAGATCCCTGTTGGAGCTATTGTTTCTTTTTCCTAAGAATGAACTCCACCACCCCCCCAAAAAAAAACTGTATTTAGAGTAAATCAACACCTTGTGAATTTTCCTGTAGATTTTTAGTATTTCTCCTTAGATTAGAGTTGCCTAGCAGACAGTGGCATTGGAGAAGGCAATGGCACCCCACTCCAGTACTCCTGCCTGGAAAATCCCATGGATGGAGGAGCCTGGTGGGCTGCAGTCCATGGGGTCGTGAAGAGCTGGACATGACGGAAGCGACTTAGCAGCAGCAGCAGCAGCAGCAGACAGTGGCATACTACTTTGGGGTTTGGGGTTTACGATCATGTAAAGGAGAGACCTACCCAGCCAGCAATGACTCTTTGAGTGTGATGAATAGTGGGTTTTTAATGTGTGGGAAGTTGCAATATTCATCTTATGGATCTACTTTCCGTTTCAGCTCCTCTGGGTCTTTGTTGCTGCGTGGGGGCCTCCTCTAGTTTCTGTGAGCAGGGGCTGCTCTCCGGCTGCAGGGCACGGGTTCCTCTCGCTGTGGCGCACGGGCTCTGGGGCACATGGACCTCAGTCGCTGCAGCACTCGAGCTCAGTAGCTACAGCTCCCAGGCTCTAGAGCACTAGCTTAACGGGCTTAGTTGCTCTGAGGCATGTGGGGTCTTCCCAGGCCTGTGATCAAACCCGTGTCCCCTGCGTGGGCAAGCAGACTCTTACCCACTGTACCACATGGGAAGTCCCAACAGTGGTTTTCACAGCCCAAAGTAGACAGTTGAGCAAGATGTGTAAAACTCAGACTTCAAAGCTCCATTTTCGGTGATGGTGTCTCAACTGAACTGGCCTGGACATAGTGATTTTCATTTCTCCGTTGCGAGAACACGTATGGCCCTTCAGCTCTCCTTAGCCCTGTGTCCTAGCCCTAGTAAACCCAGTGATGAGAGCTATCAAAGCAAGCAGGAATCTAGTTGATCAGTGAGCATGCATGCCCCCAGACCACCATGTCTTAGATGAGCTTGAATCTGCACGTCTTCATCTGAGTGGAATTTGGGGTTTTTTAACCAAAGTTCAAACATCCTAATGCAGTTTTCATGAAGCTGGAAGCCAGGCCCTGCGTCTGCGTTATTAGCTCTTCCAGAAGCCCTCATGGAGACCCTCAGCCTCTCGGGTACCACTCCGGACTGCCACCCTGCCTGTCTGCACGTGCCAGATACAGGCCTCCTCCCCGTGTTCTCCCCTTTAGAGGGCTGGGAGCAATGATCTGGAGAAACTGAGATGCTGTCCTTCAGAAGAACCAGGGGCAGACACCAGGGTTTCAGCATGGACATATGATCCCTGAGCCCTCACTGGAACCGTAACACTTGGAGTAAACCAGAGACCACGTCTAAGGAAGGAAAAAGTTCACGCCTGTTATGTCGCAGGTGCTGCGGGCTGCCACTGACAAGCACGGGGAGGGTTGAGAGTACCCATCCTGGACTCGGGCCGTGGGTAGGCAGGAGGGTGACTTGGAAACTTACCCCAGCCCCAACCACGTCATCGGCAGATGAGCCATGATTGTCTGTTTCCCCTCAAAACACTGAAAGCTGCCCCGAAAATTAAGACTCTTCAGCTCCTTGGCATGTTGCCTGGCATGGAATCCCCTCATATATATGTTTGTTGAACGGAACCTCTTTTCTCTCCTGGTTTCTTTGCTTTCTACTAGGAACTTTATTGAGACATGTTTCACATACTATAAAATTCACAGATTTATGCAAAATATGTCCATACAAAACAATGGTTTTCTTTTTTAATTCCATTTCTTTTTATTTTTTGATGTTGTTGTTGCACCATGCAGCATGTGAGATCTTAGTTTGTGACCAGGGGCTGGGCAGCAGTCCCCTGCAGTGGAAGCGCAGAGTCCTAACCAGGGAAGTCCCCAAAACAAGGGTTTTTCACTCAGTGGTTTTTAGTATATTCACAGAGCTGTGCAGCCATCAACACTCGCAATTCCAGAACATTTTCATTACCTTGAAAAGAAACTTTGTATCCTTCAGTGGTCATCGACCATTCTCCCCTCCCTCCAGACCTTGGCAACGACTAATCTAATTTCTGTCTTTATGAATTTGCCTGATCTAGATATTTCACAGAAAAAGAGGTATATGATACATGGCATTTCATATCTGGCTTCTTGCATGGCGTGCTTTCCAGGTTCTTCCATGTTGCAGCGTGTAACAGTACTTACTTCCTTTTCGGGACTGAATAGTATTCCATTATACAAATATACTCTATTTCGTCTGCCCATTCATCATCTGATGGACATTTGGGTGGTTTCTACCTTCTGAATATTGTGCATGGTGCTGCTTTGTACAAGTTTCTGTGCAGACACATGTTTTCAGTTCTCTTGAGTGTGTATTTCAGAGTGGAATTGCTGGGTCATATATGTCACTTTGTGTTTAACCTTTTGAGGAACTGCCAAAGTGCTTTTCCAAAGCACATTTCACATTCCTACCAGCAATATACGAGTGCTCCGATTTCTCCATAGCCTCACCAACATGTGTTATTATCTGCCATTTTATCGTAACCAACCTAGAGGGTGTTAAGTAGTACCTCGGTATGATCCTGATTTGCATTTCGCATCTTTTCATGTTTTTTCCTTCATTTTCAGCTGTTTCTGTCTCATTGAGAAATAACCAGGACTGGAAATACAGAACTCAGTTGCTTACACATCCGCTTCCGCAAGGATGAAACCATGTCTTACTTATTTTCATATTACAGCACTAAGCACAGTGTTAGTCACCCAGTCATGTCCAACTCTTTGTGACCCTGGGGACNCTCAGGCTCCAGGCGTGAGGCTTCAGCAGTTGCGGCACGTGGGCCCGGTGGTCGTGGTTCCGGCCTCTAGTGTCCAGCCTCAGTAGTTGCGGCAGTCAGGCTTAGTTGCTCTGTGTCATGCGGGATCTTCCCAGACCAGGGGTCGGCGTTGGCAGGTGGCTTCTTTCCCACTGTGCCACCAGGGACGTCCCTGTACCTGTTGGTTTTCACCCCTAGAGACTGAGCACTGTCACGTTACATATTCCCAGGGTGTGTCTGACCATGTTCACTGACTACCCCCAGTCCTACACACTTGATCACTAGTTGGTTCTCTGGACGCAGATCCCTGTTGGAGCTATTGTTTCTTTTTCCTAAGAATGAACTCCACCACCCCCCCAAAAAAAAACTGTATTTAGAGTAAATCAACACCTTGTGAATTTTCCTGTAGATTTTTAGTATTTCTCCTTAGATTAGAGTTGCCTAGCAGACAGTGGCATTGGAGAAGGCAATGGCACCCCACTCCAGTACTCCTGCCTGGAAAATCCCATGGATGGAGGAGCCTGGTGGGCTGCAGTCCATGGGGTCGTGAAGAGCTGGACATGACGGAAGCGACTTAGCAGCAGCAGCAGCAGCAGCAGACAGTGGCATACTACTTTGGGGTTTGGGGTTTACGATCATGTAAAGGAGAGACCTACCCAGCCAGCAATGACTCTTTGAGTGTGATGAATAGTGGGTTTTTAATGTGTGGGAAGTTGCAATATTCATCTTATGGATCTACTTTCCGTTTCAGCTCCTCTGGGTCTTTGTTGCTGCGTGGGGGCCTCCTCTAGTTTCTGTGAGCAGGGGCTGCTCTCCGGCTGCAGGGCACGGGTTCCTCTCGCTGTGGCGCACGGGCTCTGGGGCACATGGACCTCAGTCGCTGCAGCACTCGATCTCAGTAGCTACAGCTCCCAGGCTCTAGAGCACTAGCTTAACGGGCTTAGTTGCTCTGAGGCATGTGGGGTCTTCCCAGGCCTGTGATCAAACCCGTGTCCCCTGCGTGGGCAAGCAGACTCTTACCCACTGTACCACATGGGAAGTCCCAACAGTGGTTTTCACAGCCCAAAGTAGACAGTTGAGCAAGATGTGTAAAACTCAGACTTCAAAGCTCCATTTTCGGTGATGGTGTCTCAACTGAACTGGCCTGGACATAGTGATTTTCATTTCTCCGTTGCGAGAACACGTATGGCCCTTCAGCTCTCCTTAGCCCTGTGTCCTAGCCCTAGTAAACCCAGTGATGAGAGCTATCAAAGCAAGCAGGAATCTAGTTGATCAGTGAGCATGCATGCCCCCAGACCACCATGTCTTAGATGAGCTTGAATCTGCACGTCTTCATCTGAGTGGAATTTGGGGTTTTTTAACCAAAGTTCAAACATCCTAATGCAGTTTTCATGAAGCTGGAAGCCAGGCCCTGCGTCTGCGTTATTAGCTCTTCCAGAAGCCCTCATGGAGACCCTCAGCCTCTCGGGTACCACTCCGGACTGCCACCCTGCCTGTCTGCACGTGCCAGATACAGGCCTCCTCCCCGTGTTCTCCCCTTTAGAGGGCTGGGAGCAATGATCTGGAGAAACTGAGATGCTGTCCTTCAGA
>SJYX01005590.1:157175-176293 GCA_006410675.1 Oreotragus oreotragus | reverse complement strand
CTGCTGCTGCTGCTGCTGCTGCTGTGTCGCTTCAGTCATGTCCTACCCTGTGCGACCCCGTAGGTGGCAGCCCACCGGGCTCCCCCGTCCCTGGGATTCTCCAGGCAAGAACACTGGAGTGGATTGCCATTTCCTTCTCCAACGCATGAAAGTGAAAAGTGAAAGTGAAGTCACTCAGTCGCTTCCGACTCTTAGGGACCCCATGGACTGCAGCCTACCAAGCTCCTCCATCCATGGGATTTTCCAGGCAAGAGTACTAGAGTGGAGTGAAACCCAACTCTGCTTAAAGGAATATCAGTGATGACCAGTTACCAAGTGTGCGCCAGCTTCTGGCCTAGCAGTAGCACTTTACATGGTCATTCATTACTGGAATGTGTCTATCGAGCCCCAACTATATGTCAGTCATTGGGCCAAGTACTCGGTAGTTGTCATCTCATCTATTCTCAAAACCCTCAAAGGTAGATGTTATTCTTCCTCCTTCTTAATTCAAGGAGACTGAGGTCAGGCCAGTTGAATAACTTGCATATCACCATGCAGCAAGCACTAGCAATGATTTGAACCCAAGTCTGACTCTAAATGAAGCTTATCCCATGAGCCCACACTACAGATGAGGGGAAGGTGGGGGTCAGATGAAGGCCTCAGCTGACCTATGCGGCTGCCCCAGATAGGGCCTGAGTTTCCCCACCCTGTGGTCCAGGACTGTAGGATTCCAATTATGGGTATAGTTGCTTTACAGTGTTGTGCTAGCTCCACAGCAGAGCAAAATGAGTCAGCCGTACATGTAAATATCATTGCTGCTGTTCAGTTGCAAAGTCATGTCAGATATTCATATATCTTCTCCTTTTTGGATTTACTTTCCATTCAGATCACCCATTCATGTCTGACTCTTTGCGACCCCATGGACTATACAGCCTGCCAGGCTCCTCTGTCCATGGAATTCTCCAGGCAAGAATACTGGAACGGGTTGCCATGCCCTCCTCCAGGGAATCTGCCCGACTCAGGGACTGAACTTGGGTCTCCTGCACTGCAGGCAGATTCTTTACCATCTAAGCCACTAGGGAAGCCCTTCAGGTCACCAGAGAGTGAAGTAGAGTTCCCTGTGCTAAATAGTATATTCTCATTAGTTATATACTTTATATACAGTATCAATAGTATATATGTGCCAATCCCAATCTCCCAATTCCTCCCACCTCCCTCTTTCCCCTTGGTATCTGTACGCTTGTTCTCTAGGTCTGTGCCTCTAGGATTGCAGTTTGCTGATTGGACCTAGGGCAGGCCCCAGGCCTCTTCTTCCCTGGGTCACCCAGCTCTTGCACTGAGTACTAAAGGCTCACTGCTCTCTGTGTGTCTCTGGGGTGCCTGCTGTGCTGACAGTAAATCATGGCAGTAACTTTCCTGGAGAAGAACGCTGAGTTCTTTTGGCCAGCTGGGTCTGGCAGCTGCTCCCAGGCCCGGCCTCCTTGGCTCCAAAAGAGAGGGAGGTATACTTTGCTCTAGGCATCACCCTCAGTTGCAAATGACCAGTCTGTCAGTTCATCAGCTCCGGGTCCACACACAACACTCTCCGGCCCAGAGCCTGACCTCCTTTAAAGGCTAAAACAGGGCCCACTTACTCCAAGGCCTTGATTCCAAGCAAAAGCCTTGTCAGACTCATGGGTCCCGAAGGCACCCTCTCACCCAGGCCCCACCCTCCACCAGGTCCTACCTTCAAGTCCCGGCTGTCTGCCTCCCGAAGCTTCTGGAGCCTGAAGTCTCCCTCGCAGGGATTGAGGGCGGACGGAGGTGCAACGCAGGCACACTTGCAGGAGGAGCCCGAGGTGATGGTCTCCACTGTGTAGAAGTCTTCCTTCCGGGAGGTCCCCGCGTTGACCCGCTGGCAGGCATCTCGGCCCAGGGGCCGCACTACACACTTGCACTGGCAGTCCGAGCCCTCAGACACGGCCTTGACTTTGTCATAGTCTCCCAGCAACTAGACAAAGACAGAGAGACCAGGTTGGGGCTGCGCAAACACCAGCATCCATCAGGGTCCTGAAAAAGGCTCTACATTCCCTTTGTCAGATGTGCTGCTAGCCAGAGATCTCTGATAACTCTGGTGCAGAGTTGAAGGGGTCATCGCAACACAATTTGCTGACTCTAGCGTTTCCTGGAAGGCACTCTGAGTTCAGCTCTCTTTACTTATTTTGGAAAGGAGTGCATTTCTCAGGGAGCCTTAGTCTTTTATCACTTAAAGGAAAAAAACAAATAAGCTCCATCATTCTTCCAACAGTACTTGCCTTAGCTAGAATCCAGATTTAGGCTGAACAGGGAAAGGAGAAAAGATTGACGGAGGGATTGGGAAACTGACATTCCAATTTCAAGACTACTGGCTTCTGTTCCCCTTCATTCATTCTCCATTTATTGAGTGCCACCTTGGGACTAAGCTTGGTGCTCTGAGAGGTAAAGCAATGAATGGCCAGAGAGCCTGATCTCAAGAGCTTACTGTGCAAGAGGTCTATAAGTTACGATCACACCAGGAAGGGAGTGGTAAGTACCCCGGATGTGGGAGTCCAGTGCGAGCTCCAACAGAAGGCCACAG
Source organism: Oreotragus oreotragus (assembly GCA_006410675.1). NCBI lineage: Eukaryota > Metazoa > Chordata > Mammalia > Artiodactyla > Bovidae > Oreotragus > Oreotragus oreotragus. The sequence continues at coordinate 173,718 of SJYX01005590.1, read as the reverse complement.
AGCGTGGCTTCTAGAAGGAAGTGGTATCTGATGTGGCCTCAAAGGATGAGTTAGATTTGGAAAAAAGAAACTGGGAGGAGAGAGACAGATGCAGATGTCAGCAGGTTTACTCAGCCCGAAGGTTCATTTGGCTCCTAGAACAGCTTCTGCACCCAAACCCCAGGCCAAAGCCAGGAAAGCAAACTGGCAGCACTTGCTGCCTCCACAGCGCTAAACATTCCCTTCTGAGTGCTCGCCTGCAAAATCCAATGGACGGAGGAGCCTGGTGGGCTGCAGTCCATGGGGTCGCTGACAGTCGGACCGACTGAGCGACTTCACTTTCACTTTTCTCTTTCATGCACTGGAGAAGGAAATGGCAACCCACTCCAGTGTTCTTGCCTGGAGAATCCCAGAGACAGAGGAGCCTGGTGGGCTGCCGTCTATGGGGTCACACAGAGTCGGGCACGACTGAAGTGACTTAGCAGCAGCAGCAGCTCGCCCAGGCAGGAAAACACGCAATGGCAGGCTGGCTGGAACCACAATCCTAGGCACTTGCTGGGGACAAGGCTCCTCCCCAGCTCCTCTGCAAGACATCCCATATCCCCAAGGTCACGGCTCCCTCTGTGGGCACAGGGAACGGTTCCCTTCCTTTGACTAATGACCCTGGCAGGCAAGCTCTGGGCTTGTTGGAGTCGATATGTTCCTGGGATGCAGTTGGGGGAAAGAAGTCTTGTAATGTTTTTCTTGCAAAGGTTGGGTTTCTTCTAATACTAATATATGTGTTAGGACTGTTGTCAAAGGCAGAATGGATCAGTGGAAGACAGAGTTATAGTTCAAGATGACTTAAGTGGCCGGTCTTTATGGGCCGATGGAAAATCATAGCCGTCTGCTCTCTGAAACTCTGCTTAGATTCCTATATAGCCCTACTCAGAGACTCTGGGTGAATTCCTTCCTTTCAGGAGGCTCAAGTTTCAGGAAAGTTTTTGTTGATGGTCCTCCAGAGCCCCAGTGTGGTGGATTTTTAAGTCTTTTTGATTTAGGGGTCAGTGCGAGGTTATGGATGAGTATAGGGCATGTATTAGCATAATTCTTAAAGGAAGGGTGAGGTGGCTAGTGTTTGGTAAATGCCAAAGTGGAGCCGATCATTCTTTCTACAGGGAGGAGTCAAGGACCCCAGTCCAAGGGCTTAGTAGAGGCACAGGCAGCACTATAGGGATCCTTTTTCCAGCCGTCCCTCCTCCTTAGGATTAAGGTGACACCCACCACACAATCATCAGGCCAGTCCTGGAAAGCATGCAATAAACAGTCTAGAGAGAACTGTTTTTTCCTGCCATGAGATCAGGGCTGCAGACGGTCAGAGGACCTGGGTCTGCTCATCTCTAGGGCCCTTTACCATTTCAAGCCTTACTGTCCTTATCTACAGAGCGGGAGTAAGCACGCGTGTGGATTGAGGCAAACTAAACCAGTGAAAGCTCTTTGTAAAAGGATGTGTTACAGATCCTGTCCCTACTCGTTGTCACTCCCCACTCCGACACCATCTGCCAGACCTGAGTGGATCTGCATTTCCATCTTATCTCCCCAGTGTGAGGGGGGGGCACTTATAATCAGTGCCTCAGTTTGGGGCTCACCTCATGTTCATCACACTTGTTGCGGCTCTCTTTCCTTCCTGGGGGTCTCACTCAGTGTCATGAAATATCTCCCCACGGGTTACACCATTTGCCTTCGGTCCAACACGCCTGCCTGTTTTCACATTCCAGTTCTGACAAACAGCCACACAGACAAGAGATGGCCATACTTTCCACAACCCTTGAACCAAAAGNTCATGAAATATCTCCCCACGGGTTACACCATTTGCCTTCGGTCCAACACGCCTGCCTGTTTTCACATTCCAGTTCTGACAAACAGCCACACAGACAAGAGATGGCCATACTTTCCACAACCCTTGAACCAAAAGGTTCTGATATTTTTTCTTTCTTCTCAGGAAGTTGTAACGTGTCTCCCCTTCCTTCTCCTCTCCTTTTTCCTGATTCTGTAGCCTTGAAAGACCCTATGACTTTGAGAGGAGGACCCATGTCTCTTCAGTTAAGAAAATGTTCTGATAAATGAAAAGCAAAAGCCCTCCCCTTCGGTAATGGAGGGACAACCAGCTGCCTCTGAACACTTCAGCGAGGACCCTCTTAAGGCTCTTGCCCTCACTGGGGCAAAAGGAGTGGGCATGGGACCCGCAGCCTACCTGAGATAAAACGTTCTCCTGGTTGTCTGCTTCGTTTTGCAGAGTCTCATCCTCTGTGGGTGCCACCGTCTGCACATCTGGGGGCTCGGTCGTCCCGGTGGGGGGAGAGCTGTACCCCCAGCCCAGAGTCGGAACCAGAGCGAAGCAGAGAACTAGCAGCAAAGAGCTGGCCATCAGGAAGGCGACAAGAGGGAGCTCGGCCCCTTGGAAGAATGCCTGGGGGCCGGTGCGGAGCGGGCGCGGGGAGCGGCTATCTCAGCAAGGAGTGAGGCGAGAGGGTGTCTTGGCTGGAGCGCGACTGCTCTAGAGCTGGGTGCGGCCGGGCAGGGCAGGAATGTGCGCCCCAGAGACCCTGGTCATCTCCTTCCCGACGCGATCAGCCGGTAGACAGTGGGGCGCAGGGCAGGGGAGGTGACAGGAANCTATCTCAGCAAGGAGTGAGGCGAGAGGGTGTCTTGGCTGGAGCGCGACTGCTCTAGAGCTGGGTGCGGCCGGGCAGGGCAGGAATGTGCGCCCCAGAGACCCTGGTCATCTCCTTCCCGACGCGATCAGCCGGTAGACAGTGGGGCGCAGGGCAGGGGAGGTGACAGGAAGGTGGAGGTGGCAAGGCGAGCGCGTCGTCCTCTGGGGAGGGCTCAGGTGGAAGGAGCGGGTCCGGGCGGAGGCGAGCCGGGCGGTGCGCGCCGGGGCGGCCGGCGGGAAGCCTGGGGCGCACCCGGGCCCTGGGGGAGTGCGGGGCCGGCGGCGGCGGCGCTGGCGAGGGCTGCTGGGCCAGGGCGCCGCGCAGCGCTGGCGCGGAGGGAGGGCGGAGCCTCTATTGTGCCGGGCCGCGGGGATGCAGCCAGTTACCGCGCGGAGGAGGAGGAGGACCGGGAAGCGCCCTGCGCTCGGGCGGCGGGGAGACCAGCCGACCCCGCCCCCGCCTCGACCTCAGCTGCCGCTCGCGNAAAAAAAAATTTTTTTCAATATTTACCTCATACTGGATACAAAAATTAATTTAAATGCATCACAAGGACTTCCCTCGTGGTCCAGTGGATAAGACTCAACTCAGTGCTTCCACTGTGAGGGGCATGGGTTCAGCCCCTGGGCAGGGAACTAAAGATCCCACTTCCCACATGCCACAGGGTACAGCCAAAAAAATTTTAATAATTAATTAAATGCATCACAGACCTGATGTAAAACCTACATGTACAAAGCTTCCAGGAGAAAAGCTTTGTGACACTGAGCAAGGAAAACATCTGAGATTCAATACCAAAAGCAGGATCCATAAAAGAAAACAAACTTGATTAATAAAATTAACGACCTTTGCTTTTAGAAGACACTGTTCAAACAATGAAAGGGTAAATGGAAGAAAAAATATGCACATTGTATATTTGATAAATGATTTGCATTCAGGTTAAGGGACTTGAAAAACTCAGTAATAGAAAAAAACAATCTGTGGTATAAAATATCAAATTATTACATTGTGCATCAAGAACTAATATCGCGTTGTAGGTCAATTGTACTTTAAAAACAAAGAAAAAGACTCAGAAAAAGATTAGATTTGTGTTACCATCATGGGGGGGTGGGAGGAATTGGATAAAGGGGGTAAAAAGTAACAAATTTCAAGTTATAAGATAAATAAGTACTAGAAATGTAGTATACAATATGTACCTCTATAGCTTTTTTCATTAGTTTATCTATCTATTTTTGGTTGCCCTGGTCTTCACTGTGGGCTCAGGCTCTTCACTGCTGCCCTAGAGCTTTCTCTAGTTAAGCTGCATGGGCTTCTCGTTTCCGCGGTTTCTCTTGTTGCCCAGCACAGCTTTTAGGCCTGAGGACTCAGTAGTTGGGGCTCCCCGGGTTAGTTACTCTGGGGCACATGGGATCTTAGTTCCTGGACCAGAGATGGAATGTTCCTCTCCTCCCTTGGCAGGCCAATTCTTAACTGCTGACCACCAGGCAAGTCCCATCTAGAGTTTTCAATTGAGTAAACCAATACATTTCCTTTATTACAGAAAAAAAAAAAAGAGTAAATCCTAAGAGTTCTCATCACAAGGAAAAAAAGATATATATCTGGCAAATAAGCACATGAAAAGATGCTCAACATCATTAGTTATTATGGAGAAACAAAAAAGTCTTTATGGAAAAACAGATTAAAACTACAATGAGACATCATTAAACATCTGTTAGAATTTCTAAAATTAAAAAGACAGCCAAGTATTGAAGAGAATGTCAAGAAACGGGGACTCTCATACACTGCTGGTAGGAATGTAAAATGATACAATCACTTTTGGAAAACAATTAAAAAGTTAAGTACATACCTACAGTGTGACTCATTCAGTGCTTCCATTCCTAGGTATTCATACAGAGAAATAAAAACATATGTCCACACAAACTGTACATAAATGTTTGTAACAGCTTATTTATAGTAGTCAAGAATTAGAAACACACACAAATCCCCATCAGCAGGTGAATGGATAAACAAACTGGGATACTTATAAAATGAAATCCTACTCAGGAATAAAAATGAAACAACTACTGATATATGCAATAGTAAAGAATCTCAAAATAACTGAGTGAAAAAAAAGTCAAGGTGAAGAAGTATCTACTGTAGGATTTCATTGATATAAAATTCTACAAAATGCAAACCAATATATAGTGACAAAAAGTACATTAGTGATTGTCTGGGTATGGGACTGGGAGTTACAGGATAGTGAGATTACAAAGGAGGAAGAAACTTTTGGGGTGGCCTATATGTTCATTATCCTGAGTATTGTGATGGTTTCATAGGAACACATATGTCAAAATTTTTCCAATAGTACACTTTAAATATCTACAATTTATTGTATATCAGTTACCTTCAATAAAGCTTTTTTTTTTTTGGCCATGCCTCCTGCCTTGTGGGATTTTAGTTCCCAGACCAGGGATTGAATTTGTGGCCTCTGTAGGGGGACCACTGGACTGCCAGGGAAGTTCCCAAAAAGCTATTTTTAAATTGAGTTTTTTGGGCTTCCTTGGTGGCTCAGTGGTAAAGAATCCACCTGCCAATGCCAGGTATACAGGTTCAATCCCTGGTTCTGAGAAGATCCCACATGCCTCAGAACAACTAAGCCCTTGCACCACAGTTATTAAGCCTGTGCTCTAGAGCCTGGAAGCTGCAACAAGAGAAACCATGGCAGCGAGGAGCCCCCACACCACAACTAGACTATGGGAGCCCCGATCTCCAAAACTAGAGAAAAGCCTGCGGAGCAATGAAGAGCTAGCACAGACAGAAATACATAAATAAATACATGAATTTATTTTTAAGTTGACTCAAAAAATAAATAAATAAAATCTGAGTTTTAAAAACATGCAAAGCTGAAGACTGGGCCAGGAATAATAAGTACTACCATTTGTAATGCTACATTACCTAGCAGGTTTTATGCAAAGTCCCTTGCATATATTATTTTATTCTCAAAACAGTCCCATGGAATAGCTACTACTACCATTTTTATTTTTTATTTATTTTTAAAAATTTTATTGGAGTATAGTTGCCTACAATGTTGAGTCAGTTTCTCCTGTGAATATAGTCAGTCGTGTCCGGCTCTTTTGCAACCCCAAGGACGATAGCCTGCCAGGCTCACCTGTCCATGGGATTTTCCAAGCAAGAATACTGAAGTGGGTTGCCATGCCCTCCTCCAGAGTTTCAACTGCACAGCAAAGTCAATCAGCTATACATAAACATATATCCCTCTTTTTTGGATTGCCTTCCCATTTAGGTCACCACAGAGCATTGACTAGAGTTTCCTGTGCTATCCAGCTACTACTATTTTTAAATGAATGTATGGAGGTTCAAGGGCTTCCCTGGCAGCTCAGCAGGTAAAGAATCCACCTGCGAAGCAGGAGACAAAAGCATTTGTCTGGGTCCCCGTAGACAGGTGAGCTGGGACTCAGTGCCCTACTGCATGTGGGGCTTGTGAGCCATAATGTCTGCCAGGAGTCATGGTACCAGGACTCAGTGTACCGTGGCCCTCATCCTTGTTCATGTGCAGTGAGGTCACCATAAGGAGCCTAGGACTTCAGGTCACCCTTCAGGCATCTCCCAGGTTCAAATGCCCATGCAGTCATTTTTTATCCCATTTTTTCCCTCCACCTCCTGAAACATTTTCACAGCCCTCTAGACCTCAGGGTTCATCATCAGTAAAAACCCCCAAATTTAACACTCCCTTCACCATCTGCTCTAAAGGAAACCTGGTTCTCCCAAAGGAACTCTTGACCAGTAATGGCAGCTCTCTGCTTCCTGCCCCCATAGCCCCAGTTGCAGGATCTTTTTACATATTCATTCATTCAGCTGCGCCAGGTCCCAGCTGTGGCGTGAGGGATCTGCGATCTTCGTTGAAGCATGAGAGATTCTTAGTTTCGGCACATGGGCTCTAGTCAACTGTTGCTGTTGTTGTTTAGTTGCTATGTCCTCTCCAACTCTTGAGACCCCATGGGCTGTGACCTGCCAGGCTTCTCTGCCCACGGGATTCTCCAGGCAAGAGTACTGGAGTGGGTTACCATTTCCTTCTCCAGGGGATCTTCCCAACTGGGGGATCAAACCCATGTCTCCTGTTTGGCAGGCGGATTCTTTACTGCTGAGCCACAATCCAGCCTCCTGCATTGGGAACATGGAGTCTTAGCCGCCGGACAACCAGGAAAATCCCAGCTTGCACAATCTTAATTCCCTGACTAGATTTGATTTCCTTGCAGTCCAATGGACTCTCAAGAATCTTCTCCAACATCACAGTTTAAAAGTATCATTTCAGACAGTGGCATGTGGCTTTCTAGTGGTTAGGACTCACTGCTCAGGGTTCAATGCCTAGTCAGGGACAAAAAAAAAAGGTAAATATTTTCAATATTTTGTATTTATTGCTGTGTTGCACAGCTTGCAGGATCTTAATTCCCTGACAGGGGAGGGAACCCATTCCCCTGCCGTGAAAGTGCAGAGCCCTAACCACTGGACCACCAAGGAAGTCCCAATTTTCTTCTCTTGCAGAATTTAGTGTGCCACTATGTATCTGGGCTTCCCAGGTGGCTTATTGGTAAAGAATCCACCTGACAATGAAGGAGACACAGATGTGAGTTTGATCCCTGAGTCAGGCAGATCCCCTGGAGGAGGAAATGGCAACCCACTCTAGTATTCTTGCCTGGAGAATCCCATGGACCGAGAAGCCTGGAGGGCTACAGTCCATAGGGCCAAAAAGAGTCTGATATGACTGAGCAACTGAGCNGTCAGGCAGATCCCCTGGAGGAGGAAATGGCAACCCACTCTAGTATTCTTGCCTGGAGAATCCCATGGACCGAGAAGCCTGGAGGGCTACAGTCCATAGGGCCAAAAAGAGTCTGATATGACTGAGCAACTGAGCACACTCACACAATGTGTAAAATATATATGTATTTGCTTGTATGCTGCATGCTAAATCACTTTAGTCACACCCGACTCTTTGTGATCCTATGGACTGTAGTCCGCCAGTTTCCTCTGTCCATGGGATTCTCCAGGCAAGAATCCTGGAGTTGGTTGCCAGGTCTTCCTTCAGGGGATCTTCCCAATCCAGGGATCAAACCTGTGTCTCTTGCATTTCCTGCTTTGGCAGGCAGGTTCTTTACCGTGGTGCCACCTGGGAAGCCGTGTATTTGCTTGTAGTATATTTATTCAAGAAACTAGTTATAAAAGTTTATCTCCTGTATAGCCGGGGAGATTTAAGTTATTTTCACCCTGTATGCTTTTGCACTTTTTGAATTCCTTACTTTTTGCATTATAATTAGTTGTGAAGGGGGACCCAGCCACTTCCCCTATACCATACCTTCTGAATTTGCCCTTCTGCTCAAGACTCTGAGTCCCTTAGTCACTCTTATTTTTCCCAATCAGTTCCTTTTCTCTTGGTTGATCTTAGACTCCTCCATCCACCAATCAGCCAGGACTGAAAGAGCTCCATGATTTCCATGCTTATATTCTCAAACTAGAGCAAACCAATCATGCATAGTCTTCTTCTTTCTCTAGAACAATTCTTTAACATTTTTCAAAGTGTGGTCTGCAGACCAATTGTGTCAGAATTTTGGGGGGATGCTGTTAAATTACAGATTTCCAGACCTAATCCCAGGCACTTTGAATCATGCTGTGCATTGTATTTAAATGGTCGGGGTGATTCTACAAGGGAAATTATTTCATTAACCCCTGACTTTTCCATTGGTCAAGCATATTTATTCATCCACCAATGTTGAGCTCCTGCTGTATCTCGGGCAATATGACTGGCCATCTAGACTTTGCCCCTGACCTTGTGAGGCACTTCCCAGGAACATTCTTGGGATGCTACCAGTTTTTTGTACCATTTTGGTGATAAAAACTAGTGATGAACTCTTTAAAAATTATTTATTTTTGACTGCGCTGTGTTGTGGTGCACAGGCTCTTTGTTGCTGTGAGTGGCAATGGGTTCTCCTGTTGTGGACCACAAGCTCTAGGGCTCTCAACCTCAGTGTACAATACTGAGGCTTAGTTGCCTGGTGGCATGTGGGATCCTATTTCCCGGACCACGGATCAAACCCATGTTCCGCGCTGGCAGTCGGATTCCTGACCACTGGACCACCAGGGAAGTCCCCAGTGGACCGCAAATTTAAACACTATAGAGTTTAAAAATTACCTTCTAAGAGTTGTTAGTTTTCCAGGAGGAATACTGATACAATTTTTTTCTTTAATAATAAACATATGACCAAATGGAAACAATAAAGCTTTTTGCAGCAAATAATAATAAATATATATGAAAAGTGAGTCAGTTTAAAGAAAATGACTGTGTATGTACACCAGAAATAGCAAGAGGTACAAAAATGCCTGACGTTTGGGAGACACTCATCTGGCCTCCAGAGGTACCTATGATATAAGAAAAAGAATCAGAGGGACTTCCCTGGTGGTCCAGCGGTTAAGACTCCGTGCTTCCACTGCAGGGTACACACAGGTATGATCCCTTGGTGGGGAACTAGTAATAAGATCCCACATACTGTGCAGCATGGCCCAAAACCAACCAAGCAAAATTATCAGAAAAAGGACAGCTGGGCATGAGGGGAGGGCGGATTGGATGAAGGTGGTCACAGGCACAAATTTTCAGTTATAAGATAGATAAGTACTAGGGATGTAAGGTACATGATAAATATAATTACCATTAAATATAATTAAATATAACATTAAATATAATTAACATTACTGTATGTTATACATGAAAGATGTTAAGAGAGTAAATCCTAAGAGTTCTCATCACAAGGAAAAAAATATTTCTTTAATTTTGTATTTAAATGAGACAGTGTTCACTATTGTGGTAGCGATTTCTGATTTATGTTAAGTCAAATCGTTATGCTATACACAAACTTATACAGTGTTGTATGTTAATTATATTTCAATAAAACTGGAAGAAAACAAAGAATAGCTAGTATTTTTTATGAACTGACTAGATCAGTCAGATCATGTCACTGCTCTGCTCAAAATTCTCCAATAGATTACTATCACACTTTTTGTGTGATATATTTTTGTAATAGCTTTCAGTTAAGTTCAGTCGCTCAGTTGTGTCCGACTCTTTGCGACCCCATGAATCGCAGCACGCCAGGCCTCCCTGTCCATCACCAACTCCCGGAGTTCACGCAAACCCATGTCCATCAAGCCAGTGATGCCATCCAGCCATCTCATCCTCGGTCGTCCCCTTCTCCTCCTGCCCCCAATCCCTCCCAGCATCAGAATCTTTTCCAATGAGTCAACTCTTCGCATGAGGTGGCCAAACTACTGGAGTTTCAGCTTTAGCATCATTCCTTCTAAAGAAATCCCAGGGTTGATCTCATTCAGAATGGACTGGTTGGATCTCCTTGCAGTCCAAGGGACTCTCAAGAGTCTTCTCCAACACCACAGTTCAAAAGCATCAATTCTTCGGTGCTCAGCCTTCTTCACAGTCCAACTCTCACATCCATACATGACCACTGGAAAAAACATAGCCTTGACTAGACGGACCTTAGTCGGCAAAGTAATGTCTCTGCTTCTGAGTATACTGTCTAGGTTGGTCATAACTTTTCTTCCAAGGAGTAAGCATCTTTTAATTTCATGGCTGCAGTCACCATCTGCAGTGATTTTGGAGCCCCCCAAAATAAAGTCTGACACTGTTTCCACTGTTTCCCCATCTATTTCCCATGAAGTGATGGGACCGGATTGAGCTGTACCACACTAATTCACATCACCCACACAAAATGTGCAACTCAGTAGTTTTTAATAGGTTCACAGAACTGTGCAACTATACTGCAATTTCAGAATATTTTCATTACCTCTAAAAGAAATACCATACCATTTAACAACTGGTCCCCTTTCCCCCACCTTCCTTTCCCTAATCTATTTTCTGTCTTTATAGATCTATTTATACAATCAGCAGTTGATGGACATTTTTTCCTATTTTTCGGCTATCATGCTGTTCTGAACATTCATGTACAAGTCTTTGTGTGGATACGTGTAAGTTTCATGTTCTTTTGGGTACATGGAATGCTGGGTGATATGGTAACTCCCCGTTGAATTTTTTTAGGAAACTACCAGATTGTTTTCCAAAGTGGTTACACCATTTTACATGTTTATCAGAAGTGTGTAAAGGTTCCAGTTTCACCACACTATCACCAGCACTTTATTATTATTATTATTATAGCTGTCTTAGTGGGTGAAGTGATATCTCACTGTTTACTATCAGACTTTGAGTAGAGTCCAGAGTCTGCCAGGGCCTAAAAGGCCCCATGTGATCTGGACCTGTCTTTTATTATATTTTTAGTATCTATCTGCTGGCTGCGTTGGGTCTTTGTTGCAGCACGCAGTATCTTCATTGTGGCATGTGGACTGCAGAGCACTTGGGCTCAGAAATTGTAGCTTTGGGGTTTAGTTGCCCCTCGGCACCGCCCATGGGGTCTTAGTTCCTGGGTCAGAAATGGAACTTGTGTCCCCTGCACTCTAAGGTGGATTCCTAACCACTGGACCACCAGGGAAGTCTTTGGGCCTGTCTTCTCTTAACTTTTTGTACCAGTTACATAATCCTTTGTTTGCAACTGAAAAAAAAAACAGCTCTAAAACTCAAGATTTTTTGAACTCATAGCAACAAACCTGACATGAAATATAGTCTTCCTTTTTTCTACTTAACATGACCATTTTTGTATTTTACTGCAGAAACCTTCGGAGAAGGCAATGGCACCCCACTCCAGTACTCTTGCCCGGAAAATCCTATGGACGGAGGAGCCTGGTGGGCTGCAGTCCATGCGGTCGCTAAGAGTCAGACATGACTGAGCAACTTCACTTTTTTTCACTTTCATGCATTGGAGAAGGAAATGGCAACCCACTCCAATGTTCTCGCTTGGAGAATCCCAGGGACGGGGGAGCCTGGTGGCTGCTGTCTACGGGGTCGCACAGAGTCGGGCACGACTGAAGCGACGTGGCAGCAGCAGAAACCCTACTGTTTGGTGCTGCCCCAAATCACCTTGGGTTTCCATGGTGGCTCAGTCTGCTATGCAGGAGACCCGGGTTCCATCCCTGGGTCAGGAAGATCCCTTAAAGGATCCCACTCCAGTATTCTTGCCTGGAGAATGCCAAGGACAGAGGAGCCTGGGGGCTACAGTCCATGGAGTTGCAGAGTCGGACACCACTGAGCAACTAACACTTTCACGTCACTTTGAGAATGTTATCTGTTAAATAGTATATGATCTGTATTACCGTTCTAAAATCAAAAAGTAATTCCAATACAAATAAGTTTGCAAGGATTTCAAATAAAGGATTTTAGGCCTGAACCACTTTCCCCCAGTGCACTGGAATTCAGCCATTGACTGCTTTGCTTTTTGTGACATGCCAGGGCTAATAAAAGTCCGTCTAGTCAAAGCTATGGTTTTTCCAGTAGCCATGTATGGATGTGACGGATGGACCATAAAGAAAACTGAGCACCGAAGGACTGATGCTTTTGAACTGTGGTGTTGGAGAGGACTCTTGAGTGTCCCTTGGACTGCAAGGAGATCCAACCAGTCAATCCTAAAGGAAATCAGTCCTGAATATTCATTGGAAGGACTGATGCTGAAGCTGAAGTTCTAATACTTTGGCCACCTAATGGGAAGAACTGACTCATTGGAAAAGACCCTGATGCTGGGAAATGAAGGTGGGAGGAGTCCGACAGAGGATGAGATGGTTAGGCTGCATCACCAACTTGATGGACATGAATTTGAGTAAGCTTGGGGAGTTGGTGATGGACAGGGAAGCCTGGTGCCCTGCAGTCCATGGGGTTGCAAAGGGTCAGACACGACTGAGTGACTGGACTGAACCAAGGGATACCCTTACCTCAGGGCATTTGTAGTTGTTATTCTCTCTGCTGGAGAGCTATTTCTCCATTTATGTAAATGGCTTCTCTTTCACTTTTTTCTAATTGTTATCTATCAACCTTACTAGGGCATCTTATATAAAACTGTAGCCCTTCCTCAGGCCTAACCACCCTCTCACACTCCTCCCCAACTAAAATGTAATGCTCTGAGACCAGGGTCTTGGTCACCACTTATGTCTTTAGCACTTAGAAATGGTGGCACATAGTAGGTTCTCAATATTTCTTGAATAAAAGATCATTTGGTATCACTTAAGCCACATCAAAATACTGATATAGGAATGACTTTCCTAAAGATTAGAAAATTGAAGACAGAAGTTAGGTAACTCACCCACTGTGGTGTTGGAGAAGACTCTTGAGTTCCTTGGACTGCAAGACCCAACCAGTCCATCCTAAAGATCAGTCCTGGGTGTTCATTGGAAGGACTGATTTTGAGGCTTAAACTCCAGTACTTTGGCCACCTCACGCGAAGAGTTGACTCACTGTCTAAGACCCTAATGCTGGGAAGGATTGAGGGCAGGAGGAGAAGGGGACAACAGAGGATGAGATGGCTGGATGGCATCACAGACTCAATAGACATGGGTTTGGGTAGACTCCAGGAATTGGTGATGGACAGGGAGGCCTGAAATACTGCAGTTCACGGGGTCGCGGAGTCAGACACAACTGAATGATTGAACTGAACTGAACTTACCCAAGGTCGCATAGTTCCAAGTATGAGGTGAGATTTACATTTAGAAGTCAGCTGTCTTAAATCAACTAGACTTTTATCTAGCTGTGCCAGGTCTTATTAATTGCACACACAGGATCTCCTGGTGGCTCAGACGGTAAATCGTCTGCCTACAATGCCTACCATGTGGGAGACCCGGGTTCAATCCCTGGGTCAGGAAGATCTCCTGGAGAAGAAAATGGCACCCCACTCCAGTACTCTTGCCTGGAAAATCCCATGGATGGTGGAGCCTGGTAGGCTACAGTCCATTGGGTCGTGGAGTCAGACACGACTGAGCAACTTCACTTCACTTCAAACTCTTAGCTGCAGCATGTGGGATCTAGTTCCCTGACCAGGGATTGAACCCAGGCCCCCTACATTGGGAGCAGTCTAGCCACTGCTCATGAAGCAGTCAGATGCTTGTTTATTTTAATAGAGAACTTGGGACCCAAAGTACTCATACATGCTAAGTTATGGAGAGACAGGCAAACAAAAATGAAAAGCCAGGAACTGAGGTTGAAGGAAAGGATGGTCCAGGACTTCAAGGAAACCTGGTTACCACAGGGAATTGACCTGAAATCCAATAACCTCACAGGTGGACATTGGACCCATGACTGAAGAGCCCTGAAGCTTCTACCTGGCTTGAATACTCTTCACCAGAAACGTTAGAGGTGAGGTGGTGAGACCGCAATTCTCCCACTTCTAATAGTCCATTAAAACAAGCTGGGGGTGAGGGGTAAGAGGTAAGGGCTCAAAGATCTGTATCATCTTTCTTGTGACCAACTACTAAAATTATCAGCCCATAAGACCTTAAGAACAGGCCACTGATATTGCAGTGCAAACATCTGAAAATGACCTGTGGGCCACTTCTGATATATATGGCTTTCTTTCCAAAGATAAATTATGGATGTCTATATAGGGCTTAAACTTTAACACAGGTGGAACATTAGATATCCTGATTGCCCACTAGACACAACTTTGCAACTGGTGGTAGACTGGGAGGTGGGGTGGGGCTATTTTAAAGCCTAAATCATGTGGAGTCCTTTTGTGAGTTTTTTCTGGCAGTCAAAAGTCAGTAGACAACTACACCAATTCTTAGCCTTCAGGCTCTTGAATCGTTGAAGATAGGACTGTACTTTGCACATTAATCCATTTTTAAACCCATGGGAGAGCCAAGGACAGGCTGTACCTACCTCTAAACATCTCAAGAGATATCTCACAGCAGTTATATGGTCCAGATTTACTACTTGAACCTGGTTTTACCGAGCAAACTGGGATTTGGGACCACCAGGTTTACCATTTGTTTACGGGACTTTCTTCTATCCAATGTTTTATCCTTGGTGTTAACGGAGTCATAAATGTAGAGGAATGAAGGAGCACAGACATTGGGGGGAGTCTCCCGAAAGGATGGAAACCCGTACCTACGGTGTTCTAACAAATCCAGGACTTACCACAGCTGTTTCCACACATGCATGGGTATGCGGACCACAAGCAAGACACGATCAACAATTTTCAACTGGGTTTCTTTAGTTAAAGGTTCTCCCATTAATAGGACCACCATTATGCTCCGAAACACTCCACCCCCTTCTTTGCTATCATATCCTTTGAATATAAACATTACAAAAACTTGTTTCCCAGAACAATGTGTACTTTAATCAAAACTTCCAAACTACTAGTTTAGCTTAAGGAAAAAAATAATTGTGTTTTCTCTAAGAAATTTTTTGGCTATTCAAGATGTATCATATTTCAAATCTATTATTATTGTTTTTTCTTCAGATGTTTTACAGCTGGAATTAGTGCTGCTTTCTTTCTAGTGCATAAAATATAATTAAGTAAGAGGGTCATGAGCTTAATGTTCTTCCTTATTTCTTTATATTTTGAGACAAACTGATGAGAGAGAAGCATGGTTTGATCCCCTCCCTGACAAGCTCCAAGACTTCCCAGCTGTATTCCTCTGCTTCAGATAGCTATTGCTTCCTTGGAATCTTCTCTGGAACTTGGTTCCCAGAGAATATTATACAAACAGCATGCCTGAACCCTCTTATGTTTCACCGCAGCACTTACTGCTTTCTGCTTTACAAGATAATAGTATTCCATTTGTTACTAACAGCATGTCTGTCCTACATGATTATAAGGTACAGAATAGATTGCAGACACCTAGAACACTTAGCACATCAGATAATCAATGACCACTGATTCATGAGAAATGAATCTACACTGTCTTACCTAGTTGGTCTCATCCATCATCAATGCCATTTATATTTACATGCAGCCCAAACGGATCCACTGATCTCCAAACCCATATCCAACTACATTCTCAACATTCATTTTGAGATGTATCATTTCTGATGTATCATAGGAATCTCTAAGTTAACATATCCAAAGCCAGACTCTTCATTCCTATCCCAATATGTTACTTCAGACTCCTGCTAATGAAAGTAAACCTAATGCCTTGATAGTGGTATTAGAATAAGCACTCAGGGGCTTCCCTCGTGTTCCAGTAGTTAAGAATCCACCTGCCAATGTAGGGGACACGGGTTCCAAACCTGGCCTGGGAAGATCCCAGATACCTCCGCCCAACTAAGCCCCCAAGCCACACCTGCTGAGCTCATGTGCCACAGCTACTGAACCCATGCACCTAGAGCCTGTCCTCTTTAACACAAGAAGCCACCGCAATGAGAAGCCTGCACACCACGAGGAAAAGTAGCCCCCACTCGCCTCAACTAGAGAAAGTCCACGCGCAGCAACAAAGCCCCAGTGCAACCAAAAATAAATCAATCAATTCATTTATTTAAAAAACGAAGAATAAACACTTAGATTCCTGACTTTATCTTCTGCTTCAGGGCTGATCATTTATCAAGCAACCTGGGTATCCATGTCTATCAGTGGTTTCTGCGTGGTAGCAGAGAACAGAGTGATTTATAGAGAGCATTTAAAAACTTTGTACCAGCTACAGTTATACAATATTGCAGTTTAAAAGTGTACGTGCTTTGGGAGTTCATGTACACCCCTGATGGATTCATGCCAATGTATGCCAAAAACCAATACAGTACTGTAAAGTAAAATAAAGTAAAAAAAAAAAGTGTACGTGCTTGGGCTTGCCTGAGTGATAGCACCTTTTTATAGAATCCATTTCTGAGATCTGCCCTCATATGCAAATCCAAGAACTGTAACTATAAGAGTTCTGAATATTAATCAGATTCTGAGAAATATCTCAGGCTAATGTTTAAACTTAAGGTTGGCAGTGGGAGACATTCTCCT